>JAWWEU010000001.1:58437803-58451328 GCA_035583155.1 Acropternis orthonyx | reverse complement strand
GAAGGAAGGAAGGAAGGAAGGAAGGAAGGAAGGAAGGAAGGAAGGAAGGAAGGAAGGAATTTGAAAATATACCTGCATGTCTCAAAAGGGTTTAAAACTGGCTTTTTCTTCCCATGCAAACAGGTCATAAATCTGAAGAATAACTAGACAACATTAGCTTCAGGTCTTTATGAACAAACCATTTATTGGATGCATGTCTCCCTTTCAACTTAGCGTGTCCTGACCCTCTCTTCCTCCAGCAAGCTGTGCTGTGACTTTGTAGAGCTGGTCAAAACAGAAGAATTTTTGTAACAGCCAAGTTCAAAAGCCATCATGAAAATTTCTTAAAAACATTTTGTTTGCTTGGCTTACTTTTCTTCTTTCCTTCTCTGTTTGACCACATTTTCATTTTCTGTGGAAAGTTTCTGCGTTTCAAGTTGTTTTTCCTCTTGGTGGACTAAGGTAGTCATGCATCCTATCAAAATCTGAATGTATTCCCAGGAGGACACTACTTTCCCTGGTGCACGTGACCCCAAAATGATGGACTGGCCCAATATTTTTATGTTTTTATGTTACAGAGCTCTTAACACTGAGGTAGAGGGCCAAAGTACAGGGGAAGTGTAGTTTTACTATTTCAGTTTTCCAGAAGGGGAATTTAGTACAATATTAAAGATTATCTTAGAATATCATACTCTCATAATAGCCTGAAGAAATGTGCAATACTTGTCTTCTCAGTCAAGCCTTAAGACAGCAATACCTCTGTTAATTTCACTAGTACAACAAGCAATAGATCCAGCTGAATTCAGGAGTTAACAAAGTCAGGGAAAACCCAGTCTGGAGATTGAGTGGAAAAAAAACAGGAATCTGGCTCCCTGCAACTTGCTACATCATGGAATCAGTTTCATTTCTTAACAGGACATTGTGTAAATATGAACGTGTGACAATGGAATATTCTGATCCAGAAGCATTTTCTACCCACGTTATGTAAATGCTAGACAGAAGAGACCATGGTTCCAGCATGGCCAAAGTTTGTGTTCAGGGCCTCAGCATCTCTCCAAAGGCTTTAGCGAGCTGTTTGGACCACTATAGTGGATCTACAGACCTCAGGAGTTGGTACAGAGGTTCTGGCATCCTAATAAGCGTATTTTTTAGTAGTTCACTTAGAAATAGTTGTAATCTGGTTCTACAAACTAAGTGCCTATCTGCAGCTCGTGCACCATGGGTGATCTCCTCAGTCATTGCTCCCAGTTTAGTTTCACTCAAAAAGAATCATTAATTGACCATGATTGCTGAGATTCGCCTCATGATAGAAAGCAAAGCACAGGAAGAATTTGCTCTTAAGGCTAAGGAGAATTGTTGCAAGTTCATAAGCAGTAGAAACACATTCAATTTACTCATTCCAATGCATATTAATACATTTACAGTAGGTAGTGCCTATCACACCAGTGATTCCTTCAGTGGTATTAATTGCAATTTGTTATGCATGCATTCATTAGGCCCATTCCTCTAGATCTGGCTGTGCTCTGCTTGATTCAGCACCCGGGTAAGGCATAATTTTCCTTGCACTTTCGGGTGCTTTCACTCATCATTTCAGCCCCTGGCATAATTAGATTCCCTGTTGGGAATTACTGATTCAGTCAGAGATTGCTCAAAGAAGCAAGGATCCACCAGCACTCTTTCCTTTAGGAAAATTTATCTTGGGATAAGCGTGGTTCTGCACCAGCCAGAGATTACTCCCAGCTTGAGTAACCTCACTGCAGCATGAGTAGGACAGGATCAGTTTGATAGCATATTTCCAGATTATCATACTAATGTGTCATTTGCTGTTGTTATGATTTGTTAATCACTGTATATCAGCAGCGGTCATTCGGCTTTCATTCATCATCCCAGATAAAATCTAGCAACACTCTAAGTTCTAGTTTTCACTTTTTTCCTACTACTTAATAAATGGCACAACTCTATGTGAAACTCTCTCCTCCTACATTTATTGATTTCTTTTTTTTAAGATATTACTCTATTCTATGCATAGGGTAATTCCTATAAGAATATAAAGATGCAACTCTAAAAGAAAAATTGCCTAGGAAGTTCAGAGCATCTGAAATAAGAAGATGAGAAAAGAAACCATTCTGCAGACTTAATTAAGACTTTTGCTAGCAGCAAAAACTATAATGCAACATGACAGTTATTTGAATGATTTTTCTTAAGATGACTATTGCTTTTCATTATCTAATTTGACATTAAGTTTGGTGCTGTGTGTCTAGCCTGCAAAACAAAAATAAAAGTTAATAAAACACATGCTAGAAATAGAATACAAGTTCAGAGGGAATGCTCTGGGGGCTAGGCCTTTCTCATGCTTTGGGGAGAAATATACTACCATACCCTTGTCCTAATTTTTTCAGTGTAGTTTAGAAAAGGCCTTATGGCTAATATGTCACATCTAATATAATTTGCTATTTCTGCCTTGCATCTTATTGAACCTTACTTTTTCATATTATAACTGCTGTGCTAGAAGGGCTATAGATAAAGTTGTGTCAGCATTTCATTATTAACTCTGGCTTTTCAGTATTTTTCAAGTCACACATTAACATAATTCTCAGCCCTGGCTTTAGACTGGCAAATATTTTAAAATTTGTTGAGAGTCATTTGAAATAATTTTTAAAGAAACATTCTGGCCCACTTTATATCTGAAGATCCATTTTTGCTTCTCAACAGGTAAACATAGGTGCTGACTGCACCTTACACAAACTGAGGACCTAGTGGACCACTTTAACACAACAGTGTGGTTTCCCAGGACAGGGAGCTGTCTCTGCAAAATCAATAGATCCACACAGTGATCAGTACAATCCAGTCAATTCATGCTTGAAATCTAAGAGTAAATGCTATTTTGTGTTTGTTATAATATTTTAAAATAAACTACATTACTCATGAAGTTTCCACAGCATAGGAATACATGATCAAATCTCCTGGGAGCTTTACTTACAACCCAGAAAGAAAGAAAGAAAGAAACACTGTAATTCTCCCTTGAATTATTGAACAATTGAATTGGTTAATACTCTCAATGCCAGCTGCACAAAGAAAATAAACAAAGAAGAATATTTAATGAAAAAAACCTCCTATCTCAACTGTGTGCCCTTCTCTTGAGCACTGTAGATGCTGAACCAGAATATTGATTGATAGGTAATTAACAAAACATATCTAATTTAGCTGATGATTAAAGATCTAAGTATCTCTTTCAAGTGGATTAAAAGAAATTCAAATATAAGTATTTCATTTGTGAAACTGTATTGCTTAAGTAATTCTGTATTAATTACTTGCAAATGAGGTATTTTTGTTTCATATGTTTTAAACCTCAACAAATACCCTTAATGAATTAACTAATAATGTCTTTTTAAAGCAGATCAGATACTAATTTGAAGTAGCTTAATAGGTTCTTACTGCTGATATTGTCACTACCTATTGCTAACATCAGCAAAGTAAAATGTTTTCCATTTTTTTACTGTCTTCTTTTACTGTTTTCTACTGATGCAATAATATTAACCCTACAGTAAAGAGGGTTTCCTCAGTCTATGTCTTCAGTATGATATTTTACAGGGTAATAGCAGGAGGCCTTTGTTCACTCAATAGCAATAGAAAGAATTTATGCCATGTATTGATGGACAAATTAAAGAAAAAAATGCCATGTTTCTATGATTGCAGTTGGGAAAAAAGGCACAAAATAACAGAGCAGCTGATGTTGGAAGGCACATCTGAAATCATCTTGTCTGACAGCCTGCTAAAACCAGGGTTAACTTAGCTCAGGTTGCTCAGGGATCAAGATCTGAACATGAACACCTCCAAAAACAGAGTCCTCAAGTTCCCATGGAGCATTGCAAGAACTTCATCTTCCCTGTCTTTCTCTATGTATTCTCTCTGTCTTCCTTTGACGGCTTTCCCAGCCATCCTGTACCTTCTGAAACTGACCCACAGCTCTAGCATTCAGTGTCTAGACTCTTCAGATGATCTATTCACCAATACATCCAGCTCACCTTTCTCTCATCATTGTCCTCAGTATTCCCTCTCTAGATTTCACTGTTTGTTTCTTGCTTTCTGAATCACTAATAACTAGGTACTAGTTGCAGTTTCCTTAACTAGAAGTAATGGTTTTCTATCATCTTTCACACCCTTTAGATCAAGGTCAGGATACTTCTAATGCCTTATTCAGAACTTTCATTTTAGTCCTCTTCTGGTGTTTAAGTACCACATATTTATATTGACCATTCTTATTCTCAAAGTTACATTCTAATTTGCAATTAGGCCTTGACTTGAAATGCCTACAATGTTATGGAAAAACCCCCAACCTACTGGCCAAAAAAATCCAACTATGAATACTGTTAACCAAAGAAGTAAATATTGTGATGAAACCCAGTGATGCTGACATATGGAATTGAAAAATCCAATATCTTGTGCTCCAGTTCATGGCCATACTGTACTTCCCGTTAGCTAAATACTTGAGACAGTAATTCAGTCAACCTTGATAGTTAGTAGAAAGGTATAATTGCCTCAGAGAGAGATTCAGCCATCTTACCATGATGCCTGTCCCAAGGTAGGATGAACTAAGTACTGCAATGCTTTTCTCTTCTTGTCTCAACACAAGTCTCTGTCCTGTTTCAAGACCCTACAGTCTGCCTCTGTAATTTGAGTTTTATAGTCATTGACTTCCAAAGACCCTTAGAGGATATTTCTAGCAAGAAAGATCTTGTATCATCAAGTCTCTAGGACCATGCTGTTGGCCAGTGTTCCCAGATGCAGCAAATGCAATCTGTGAAACAGGCTTGGCAGAGCAAATATGTGTGAATGGTGACTGAAAATTATTTACGCACAGTCAATGAAACATAGAGAAGGCAGAAGCAAGGCCAAGACAGGAGGGAAAGGAAAGGTGAAAATGCTGAGGGCAAAAAAGGAATACAGCTGATTCAGAGAAGCAGCATGGTTTGAGCAAAGAAGGACATGACAACAAGCAAGTCTGAAGTGTTCAGAGTGTCTTTAGATATGAAGAATAAAACAAAACTCATCTATCAACAAGATGACATGAAAACTACACATGGAGAGAAGGATGCACAGTCAGAACAATGAAACAATTAAGTTGAATGTGCCTATCAATTATGGCTAATTATCAGTATATCACTCATAAGGACACTGCAATGGTTGCACACAAAGATGTGACAAATTGCTTAGCACAAGGGGAAATTTGAAGCAAAACTATTCATAACTCATTCTACAAATATAAATTCAGCGTATCTCAGTCTGTGTCCACCAATAGACTCAGCCAGATTGTGCATTCAGAGCAGACAATCTTTGAGTGCTGTCAGACAGGCAAGACGCACTGGTTGGAGGTAAAATGGGACCACTTGCCCAAGATTGCTGCCTGCTACAATGTGCACCCACCTGTGGTAATCGATACACCATTTAAAGTATGGAAAGATTCTTGTCATAAATGGAATGTGGATGCTGATGCAGAGAATGAAACTTTTACTGTGATATGAATATTTGTTACAGGTGGATTTTTTATTGTCACCTCACTTTTACCTTCCCTTTCCCCAAACCCCTATTGTAAAACCCCTTTTCCCATAGGCCGCGGTTAAACCTTACCCCATTGGTCCTAACCTGGGTTCCCTTTTATAGTAAAATGACCCCTTTCCCTTGAAAAGCCCAGTAGGACCGGAAATAAATCTCTTTGCCTCATACCTCTCCGTGAGTCCTGTGCTGCGGTTCCCGGTCCCCTGGGAACAACGTGGAGAGGGGGAGGGGCAGAGAGCGTGCCCCCCTGGTAAAAAACGCAGCGCCCATGCCAGGGGGAGACCCATCAGCCTCTATACCCACCCTTTTCCCACAAGAAAGGGAATATAAATCTGCTAACAATAGACTGCTTCTTATCTCTCACGTATTCCCTCACAGTCAGGATCCTCTGGGATTTGTGTCACAAATCTATTGATTAAACACCTTTATTAGATGGCTCACAGGCACCCCATGGAGCAGCACTTAATTGCATGGTGCAACGGAAAAGAGGAGAGAACAGACTACCAAATAATTTTGCAGTTTCTCTTCCCCTCCTCCATTCACTGCAATGTGATTGACAAAGGCACCTCCCCACTGCCATGGGGTTCCCACTCTGAAGGACAGGACTGTACACTGTGTCATTTTATAAGGAAAACTGGACAGCATTGAAAGAACAGGGTAGAAGGGAAATAAAGCATTCTCTTCCCTCCTCATTTAATAGTTTAACACATATGCTTTCTCTCTCAAGTGTTTACTCTATGGATCTTCTCCTGGAGGAGAAGATTCTTTTCCAGAAAACTCTCAAGCTAAAAATGTGATACTTTTAAAGGGGAGATTTTAACTGCACTTCTCAGAAGAACATATATAAAATCCTCTTTTAGACTGATCTTCCATCGACTTCATCAATGCCTTGAGTGTTTTATTTGAAATGTTAGACATTCCTTAGACAGAACTATGAAGTTTAGCTTTTAGCAAGACAATCAAGGTTTTATGCTTTTAATCACCATCTGTTGTTCAATAAATGTCAAATTGTTCCTAATGCTATCTTCTAGCATACAGGGTTTTAATTTGATTTTGTATTCTATGTTCATTACTGGCAATTGAGAGTTTGTCATGTAAGATTTTCATTCCTTATACTATCTTGATTACAGAAGGAAATAATTATACGTATGCATTCATACACAGACACACACACATGCAAATGGGCATGCTTTTCAAAGCTGTAGAGGAATACAGAAAGCATATGAAATTGTGCTTTCAGTGGTTACCATGACTGAGGACCCCACAAAGAATATAAAAACAACAAAATAAAAACAAATCCCAAGAAAACTGCTGAAAAACAGAATAGTTGGACTGCATGTTTCCATCAGAAAGATAAAAAGACATTTTAGATTAATATACTCTGCATGTTACAGTGAGGTTCAGGGTTCAATCAGGAGGACTGTGTCTGAGCCACAAACAGAAAAGAAGTCAGACATTGACTCAGAAGGTGGTTTGGAAGTCATTGTGAAAAGTCAATACACCCTGAAACACCATGTAAATCCAGACTGGTTAGACTGTGATATTCGATATGAGAAGGTTTTCTTCTGATCACAGCAGAGAAAACAGATGTGAAAATGAACTGCCTTTGATGAGTTTCTGCAAATGTCAACAGAGAAAGCAGAAATTCTATTCTGCTCCCTGATATGGGATAACAGGTCATCTGACAGTGACTAGTTAAATAATAGGAACACACTGCTTTCCAAAAGAGTTTTACAAATGCTTCAGGATTTCTTTTTTAAAGAATTTTCTTTTCAGTCATCAAGAAGAGATGAAATATCTTTCAACTGTCAATGTGCTGTTAAGAATTTGAGCTCTACATGACATGTCTGATTGCTTAGGTCAATTCTGAAATACCCTATAAAGCCTTGGAAAACTGTACATAAGGTCAATTGGGACAGATTCAAAGTTGGAAACACAAAACACCAAGACAGGTCACTGTAAAAAGCATCCTAACTAGTCAGGCTGCTACTGTTTAGATCCTTGAGAGGTATAAACTGATGAAAAAAGCAAAGCAAGATCTCTTATGAATATATATAACAAGATAGTAAGTGGCAAATAGCAAAATACAGAAGTGAAGATGGAGATCAGTATCAAGTCTAATTCCAGAATTTAAAGTCATTTATCTAAGTCAGAAAAAGGAAAAAATTATGGCTGAGCTACTAGTCAGGAGATGGACTCACAGACAGGACCAGAACAGGACCTCTGGCATGACAAGAGACTGTTCAGACTAGATCTAGCACCCCAGCATGAACAACAAATTTTGTGTTATTCTTCACAGGTATTTGTCCAGCCTTAAAAATGCTCTAACATCCCTAGTCAGTCTCTTAGATGTTTGGCTGTCCTTCCAGTTAGAAAACCTTTCTAAATTTTGATTGTACTGCTCTCTTGATGTAAATGAAGCCTGTGGCTCCTTGTCCTATGTCCTGCTGACATGTAAAGTAGCTCATTCCTTTCCCAGCTGGCATAGTTATTTGCCTATTTATTTCTCTTCTCAGCACCATCTATCACCAGAAAGGAAAACACTGATTGGATTTGATTTTTTTTCAAACACTTTCACATTTAACACATTCTGAATTTGGCTGGGGGGCCATGGTAAGTAACACTTGCACATGGTGAAGTGGAAAGAAGCACCAAGCATAGAGCTAAGAAAACAATAGCAAAGCAGTTTCTCAAAGATAACCAAATACCCCAGCTATTTTTTTCTTGCCAAACATACAGCAGGTCATCAGACCAAAAGAAAAGGCATTTGATATGCTACAAACCACAGCCAGGTGACAATAGCCTTTGCACATGGCAATAGCAGCAATAAGGTGACAAGTATATTGCATGCACAATAAAAAGCACCATATAAACAGATAGCACCACCAGATAATACTTTGTTCCTTTCCCTGAGTTTTTAGCTAAGCTGCAGCCACAGACTAGACCAGATTCCTTTTTCAATGCTCCAAGCATCTGGCTGGCATATTCAGGATGTAGCAATATCCATGTTGCCTCACTTCTCTGCAGCCACAAACTGTTGGTGAATCCAGTTAATGTCCGTTGTTGGGCATAAGCCAAATCCTACAACATTCCAGAAATGCTGGTACTTGATGTGCACAGTTGCAGACTGAAACCACAGCTAAGGTTTTGCTGAAAATTTGACCCAAAATTCCAATCCAGTGCCTATTTTGCCCTAAGTTTTCAGAAATCTTCCAAGGTGGCTATACACAATGATGGCTCGTGAAAGGAGAACTGATGAGGGCCTAGATGGGAAATAATTAGTGGCAGGGATGAGGAGAAAGAAGACCACTCTTATTATATAGGAGGAAACAGAAAGATTTTAACATGACCTGTATATTGCGATTTGGAGAAATGATCCAGATGAGAAAAAAAAAAAAGTTATATGATGCCCAATGGCAGAGGAAAGGAAGAGGACTTTAGGGGTGGTACTAAGAGCTCCATTTTGCCTGCATTAAGCTTACACTGATGGTTTCAAAAGCATAATTGCTTCTAAAATAGTCAAATTATGCATTATGAATACATTATCTCAAGTATTTAGATCACTTTTTCTGTTGACAAATAATAATAAGGGCCAGACTTCGTGAACGAAGATCTTGGGAAGGGCTCTCCCCACGTGGGTGTGCCCTTCCCGCCTGCACAGTGGATTTTTTAGGTGAGGCACAGCGTGCACAGAACTGACCCCACCATTTAAGTCCTAAGGTCCACTTGCCATGGCCGAGCAAGCTCGGACAGTGACAGTGAAATCCTCGAGACTGTCTACAGCACCCGGTACTAACAGGGGCTGCCCCTGCTGAGCATCCAAGATCTGACGGGATTGGATGGCAGGGAGGCATTTAACTGGCCTAGGGGACAGTCCCTACTGAGGACTCAAACTCGGGCCCTTGCGATTCAGAGTCCAATGTGCTAAGCATTACGCCACAGGACTGCCCCTTCTGTTGACAAATAATTCACAAAATAAAATACTGGTTTCTGTAAATGCATCTACTTGAAGCTTAGAAATTAGTCTAACAGATCTTTACAGCACTGAAACACCTCAGCCAGTTCAGCTACACTGGTAGGTCAGATAGATAGCTCTTCCATTAGACAGTCATTCTCTCTCACACAGATCTACACACGATACGTACAATCCAACATCTATATTATGGCAGCCTTCTGAATGTTTCTCAGCTTACAAGAGCAATTGCCATGGAAATGTTGTGACATTCCCCTCAAGGCAAATGAGTGGTCTATACAACAGCATTTTTGAGCTCAAGAGGTCCCTTTTCAAGGCTATATTGAATTGAATAAGTCACACCATTACTGAGGCACTCTCAAGACTGCCAGTGCAAAACTATACAGTGATTTGCCAGCCTTAATCGCTTTTCAGCTCTATGCAGCAGCTCTCTGGAAGTCCTGAGACATGCTTTTCCAACACTTGCACACTATAACTGAAGCATCCATTGTTAGGGGCTGTTTTCAATTTTTCTTAACAGTTCCTTTTGTGGCAGGGTCAGCTTTTTAAGGAGGGCTAACACTCCTTTAGTGTCAAAAGGACCCCAGTTTCCAAGAAAAAGATCCCACAAATTAAAAAGAATTAAAGAGATTATTTTAATAAAGTAATATTGTATTATCACAGCTTGGATTACTTCTGTCCTCATTCTTCAGCACAACTAACCTCCTCTACCATTTCATATAACTTCCATGTATGAGCCTTTAAGGGTTTTAGTATTCACTTTATTCTTTTCATTCTTTACCTTTTCACATCTTTTCTTCACCCAGGGTTTCTCTCTCCCTCTCTTCATTTGTGTGATACAAAGGTATTAAAAATTAGTGCATATCATGACCTGCTGTGTACCATCATCCTCCTGGTGCCCTAGAGCTGCTATAACCTGCCCCAGATCAGAATATTGTTCTATAAGGTGTCTTTTATATAGAAAAGACTTCAGTTTGCAGTTAGTGTTTCTAACCAATACTCCTACTAGATCAAAGATCAGGAGCATTTGAACTGAGGAAGGAGATTTTACTAGATATATAGACCCCATTGCAAGCTCTAGGTTCTTGTTCACTCCTATCCACCTCCCAGAATGGAGGAAAACCTATATCTGGGGTCTGGTTCAGTGCCATGACTCTCTCTAGGGGGATTTAACTGCTTATTAGAGGTGTGAGAATGACAATCTGGGCATTTAGGAGACTTGCTCAGGGGCAGAAATGGCATAGCATAAGTAGAAATATGACAAGGACTTCAGTTCATTGAACGTATCAATGTAGAATTTAAGGAACCATACCCATTGGAGTAATAAACATTCAATGTGCCCTGATGTGTTTGCTGATGTGACCATCAGTGCAAAGCATTAAAGTGACAATGCTGACCTGGGGATGACCATTCTTCTAAGAGCCAGGCTGAACAATAATTCATTTCCCATAAACTGCCAAATGGCCACTTCCACAGTCACAGTGTATGGTATGTAGGGAGGCTTTCATATTCAAACTGCACTTACAGACACCCTGCTCATCCCTGTTAGGAATATATATTCTTATAAGGAGAGGAATAATGATGATTACAACAAAAGTGAGTAACCTGCCCACAAGGAATTGGTTCTCATAGTTCACTCTCAGAACCTGCCTCCCACATTGTCAGCAGACCAGTCGCTCTTCACCAAGTGGCAATGACTTCCAATGGCATGACCCAAGCAAGAGCTACCTCCCCCTTCCCACTCAGCAGAGCTATGCTCACCCCTCCAGTGTCTACAAAGCCCAAGTTTACCCCCTCAAGGTGGATAGACCTGAGATGGTCATGACAAGCTCCATGATCCATGTGCCCTTCACCCACATACATATGGATGGTCTCAACTCAGCATGTTCACACTGTGCTTGGCCAGCACTGAACTCCAACCATCCCCTATTGCTCCAAGCTGTCATATACTTGGTCCCACTGTAGCCAGGCTCATGAGAAAAGTATGTGTCCATCTTAAAGTCAGGAGCCTGCTCAGCTGTCCCTTCCCAAAGAAATATGTAGCTCTAGTTCCTTACTATAAACAACAGGCATGAAAATGGAAGTGGAAACCAGTTTGAACTTCTGTGACCAAGCTGAGACATGTTTCAGATTTGCCTTACCTGCCAAAATCCAATACTGACCTTCTGGAGAGACTCATTGCTAATATTATAATCCACACTGCCAAAAAAATGTATGCATCTCATTGATTACTAGAATGACTGAAATGAAATTGCCTTCTCACATCTTTCTGTTGGCTTTCTTAGCTCTGCACATGTAATTCTCCACTCTATTGTACTTGCTCTGAACTCTGTTTTGAAGAGTTTTTCCATTTACTGAAATACTAATCAGTCACAACAATTTATTTGCACTTCTATTGTGCCTGCCTCCCCTCAGAGAATATCAACACAAATTAAAAACATCAGTGATTTTAGCCTCCATTCATTCCAGCAATATAATCCCCGGACTATAGATGAGGAAACTAAAGCATGACTTGTCCAAAGTCATATAGAAAACTCACTCCAGAAATCAGTGGTGTCTTAAGGATGCTGGAGGCCATGAGTAATGTGAGCATGTGCAGAGTTAGTCCGTACATGCAGTGAGACCAGTTCCCTAAGCAGGAGGTGTGGATTTACCCCGAGTCTCCAGACTTGCAGAGTCACTACCCAGAAAATATGACTTATTTGGCTGCAGGGTTGCTTTTGAAGGAAAGACACAGAACCTGAGCTTTATGGTGTCATACTTTAAGAAATCACTGCCAAAAATAATAACCTAATTCCTGCACAGGTCCCTGCCTGCTGAAGTTTTAGGCCACACTTAAGAAAGTGGTGTGCACATCAGCAGAAACCTTTCATTTCAATTTCTTTTCCACCTATAGGTGTCTACTGTCCTTCTACCTCTAACTCTCACCAGTGGTCTGGAAACCTCACTGGACAATTAGAGCACAATCCAGCTCAATGATCTTGGCTCTCATGTTGAGCTTTAAATACTAGGCTTATGATGAGGCAGCCATCCTAAATTAAGTGTTTCAGTCCCTGCACAGCACATACGGAAATGTGAAGACTTCAGTAGAGCAGTTAATGTGTCCAGCTCAAGTGACAAAATATAGATGGACTATGTCACTTTTTAGAGTTTTTTCAAAAGCACTTATCATTCTCAAATATTTACACAGAGGACAGCCATATTTTTATATATTACACAGAGGACATAACACTTATGTTGTTACTATGGAAGGATCATTTAAACAACAGCTTAAAATGTAAGCTAAAGTTAAACACACAAAGTAGGAGAACTAGATCTTATCTTCGTCTTATATGGCATTTTCGTTTTCAATTCAAGCAAAAACACATTCCAAAATTATTTCTTTAGAAGTCAAAATTATTTTCCCTTCATAGTCTATTCACTAAAAATCATTACATAGCCAATCTTTTTAATGCAAATATCATGGGAGCTGAATTTTCAGACATTCTTTTATAATGTAGAGTCACAGAGTAAAAGTTGTCATCTTCTTCTTAAAACTGAATTTACACTATGCTAGTTTTGTAAGTTGCCTGCTCACACATCAGACATGGAGCTATCCTGAATAATAGGTGAATAATAGATTTGATAAACTATGTTGTTTTCACATGATCGAAACTGTGTAAATTTGATTTGCATTTATTTGACATTTCATTTGATAAACAAGGAATGAAACTTCCAAAATGGAACATTTCATTTCAACATTTTCAAAAGGAATCTCTTGCATTTTTTATTTTTCATATCAAAATTGACCTCATTTAAAAATAAGAGGATTCAACTGTATAAGGAATGAGTGGTTTAGTTAACTATACATTTTAGTTATGCCAGTATGAAGCAAATCAGATTATTTTGGGGTCCTGCATTTCCCCCCAAAAAATGAGACATGCTGCAGTTTGATATGAGTTGAGCTAGTTGGTTTTTCTCCCAGTTTTTTGTCTCAACCTTCAAATTGTAAATTCTATTCCATGTAGGAGGTAAGGC
>JAWWEU010000001.1:58420312-58437703 GCA_035583155.1 Acropternis orthonyx | reverse complement strand
GGAGAGGGGAGGGGGGGAGGTGTTTCTAATTAGAAACAAAACCTTTGGGTCACATTCATCTCATTCAACTTAATTTCCCCCAAATGCAACAGTGGAACTCAGATGCTTACATGCAGATACCCAGGATACAGGTCTCTGCATGTGAAGTGGGTCTCCTCCAAGAGGTAAAGGGAATAGAACCAAAAGAAACTGAAAAGGTACTGAGCACAACCTAGAGTAAACTTACACATCTGATCAGTAAAGAAATCTCTAATTTCATTGACAAAGACAACTGAGGGACACTTGTTCAGGGATTAAGTTGCAACACACTGTAAGCACCTAGGGCTGTTTGTAATGTCCTAGAAGAGGTACCCTATGACAGAGGGGCCTATAGATGCTTAAAATAATAAATAAAATAGTTTGTGATGGCTCTCACATGGGTATTTAGGACCACGCAAAACACCCTGGGGTATCATGGCTATCAGATAGGAAGCACAGACCCCTCTGGAATAACTGTGGGGGCCAGACACAGCACCTCAGACAACTATAGACCTAGCCTTCATTAAGGTCTAAGTGACTTCCTACTTCCCCTCACAATTCCCATTTTATCTTCAATTACCCATGCATACAGAAAATTACCTCTGTTTTGAGGCTAAGTATTTATTGACTGCCTAAAGCTCTATTGCAGTCCAGGATTAGGCAGACAGGTGACTTAAGGAGACTAAGTCTCTTGAAAAACTCAATGTATTCTGGTCTGGCAGATATTCCCTGAGAAGCCAAACATCCCTCTTGCTGAAAAGGTTCTTCGGTGACAGATGAAAAAGGTAGCATAATGCTTTAATGGTAATATTTGAAATTCACTTCACTGTGTTTGGACGTGTTCCCTCCACAATTGTCTTCCCCTTTTCTGGACTGAACAATCCTCATGATGTGACTATGGAGGTCCTTGAGATGTGCACCATATTTGGGACAGAACAATGCTATTATCATACAAATGATGCCGAAGAGCTTCCTCTGTTGTGCAGGCTACACTAAAAAATGAATGAAAAAAAGATTAGATTCTGTGAGATCCTTCCTTGCAGGAGCAATGTATTGTAAAGCAGATTTGCTTCATTTCCTTCAAAATCCCTCAGATAATGCAGAACAACGCTTTTCAATGGTCCCCACTATAAGCACTGCGTGTCTGAATAAACGGGAACATGGTACACTTCAGAAATCATTGTAAAGAATTACTGTTTATCTGGATAAGGAAGGGTAGTCCTAAGACCTGATTATGCCTACTGATCCAAATGCATTGAAAACTCTATTCTCATTTTCACATTCCTCAAGTAGCAAAACTTGACATCTGTGCAAAGACTGTCCAGCTGAACAAAAAATATGGCTGCTAGTGCAACTAAAAGGGCTGGAGTCTATTGCTAATGAAACTTTCACATTTTTATCTGTCCTTCAGTGGAGTTTGTGGTTATTGTTTTTTTAAAGTTCCCACAGGAAATCTCTGCAGTTTTATCTGCACTTTGAGGGTCATGTAAAAGGTTGGGGCGTGTTTGAATGCTGAAGAAATTATTCAGAATGCAGATTTGTAAATGAGGGCTGTTATTTACTGAGAACAATTGAGCCTGGGCATAAAAGCCAGGGAGCACATATACAGTGAGAAGGCTGGATGACAGTTCTACATGCTTGCTGCCTATCTGTGGTTCTGAGCAGCCGTATCTTTCAGCCAGTGACACTAATGAGGGCTAACGATATTCAGCATCTCACAGGCTCTGACTGCTGCAAGGCTGTTTGCATGGACCGTTCTGGAGTTCACATGCCTGCTATACTCCACAGAAATATGGCAGTGGGGATATATCTACTTGCACCTGGACCTTTGCTCTAGCCTTAAACACATGACACTGCTTCTGACTGCTGGTATTTGCTCACCTCTTTAACGTTAGAACTGCCAAAGTTGCAGTTATCCTGTATAACTTGACAGTATCCTGGCAACAATTTTAATTAAAGGACAACAGCACTGAATGTTCCAAAACAGCCTTTCCATTTTGTAAAACCTCACACACATGCACAGAACACAGCTGATATCTCCCTCAAAGATTTGTATCTGTTTCATGTAGAGAAATGCTGAAGTCAATCATTTAGTCATTTGTGTAGTGAAATCAGTTGTCGACTGTAGTAGGGAGCAGGCTGCAAACGGTGTTGATTTTGTTATGCACAAAGAACAGGTATTGAAGTGATGGAGCATTCAGCTCTCCCTCCTAAAGACTACCCACCACACAAAGCAGAGTAATATAATTGTTAAGAATGGAGGGGTACATTTTCAGAGTGCTCTGCTCAGCAAGTTTATTCTCCTGACTCTGATTAAAACTAATGGGAGTCATGCAGCTGAAACCCCATGGATTGCTCATGGCTTGATGACACAATACAGCTGCAAACAAAGGCAGGATTGTGAAGAGTCAGGTACAAAATGGCAATTTTTGCTCCATTTAACCATAATCTCTTTTCCTGCTCTCAGCACATTAACCACTTTTCTGCTGATCAAGTCTGAAATATCTAAAACTAAACGGTGCTCTTTAGAGTGCCCTATTTCAGCAGTAAAACTGAGACCTTGTCAATACAGCCACTGGTACCTATGGTAACACCTATCTTGTATTTTGTTCCCCAAAGTAGAAGGATTTTTACAATGTAGACTAATGCAGGATGCTTTCAACCTGTTGCAGTCTACTAATACTTCCTTACTAAGATACATCAAGGATTAACTCCTGGGAATGCTCCACAGGTCCTACTGCTAAATCCTGTTTAGTGCATTGTTCAATTAACAAACACCATTCTTCACTGCATAAAATAAACTTGTGTGATTTGTGGGTACACAATAATTCTTGGCCTAAAGTACATTGTGAATGTTGTGAACAAGCTGTAAATGCACACTATTTGTTTAAAGGACAAATGTGTAAAAGCTTACTTAACAAAATACTTAACTGCCAAAAAATTTTTGTTAACTTTATTTCTCTTGAAAACCGTAAGTCCAGAAACCTTGTGGTCTGTCCTCGTTCTTTGTTCATTCCCAAACCCTTTCAAAGCCAAACCACCAAAACGCATCTGTTGTTTCAGTAAAAAAACTGTATCTACAGCTTTCACTTTGATCCTGCCTGTTAATATCATCTTCAGACTACCTTGGACACACCACTTAGGACACCCTGTCCAAAACTCCACCATAGGCTAGCAGTGGAAAAACTTCTTGCTCTTGTTTTACAGGTACATTTCATACAGAACTCTGTTTCCCTAGAGGCAGAAAAAGGTATATCCATGACCTGCCTGTGAGTCATAGAAATCCTGATGCTGGAAGCTGCAGCTGTGCACTAAGAGAAGACCAATACTCATAAATAACCAAGGATGAGGAACCATGCTAGACTGCTGATCCTCCACATGGTGTTTCCTCATTCCCTGTCTCTGCTCTGCAACTAGATTTCTTCAAGAATTAGCTGTGAAAGAATTGGAATCTCTCACCAGTATGTCAGTCTGTGTCACTTGGACTTGGCCCTATTTTCCTTGCAAGACATTTATTTTTCGGAGAGTTGCAAAATTGTATTTCTGTGACCTACATTCCCAGGAGATGGATAAATGCACTTAAAAAGCCATTTATTTATGAATCTAACTAAATTTAAATGCTTTTAGGAAGGTTGCTTTGCAACAGAAAGAAGTTTCTTGCTCATATTTCTCTATATAGAAACATGAAGAGATAAAGCTAAAAATCAACAGATCATTCTTTGAGGCTCATTCATCTTGAGGCTCTTGTGCTATGACCATCACCAAAGACTCCAGATGTCACTCCAGAAGATCAGAAAAAGAAAAATAATTGCCATTCTCCCTGAGCCTGATTCTGTGCCTGCAGATGCACATCTGAATCTCTCTGGGACACTTCTCTTATTGCTAATAGAAGGGAAAAGAAGGAATTATTCTGAGCTAGTGAAAAGAGAAAATACTTCCCATCTCCAGCAGAGAACAGACACACAGTTAAAGCCCCCGGGCCCTCAATAAGAAGACATCAAAGAATCACTTCCAAAACATAATCCTGTTCCCAAAGATTTGCACTAAGAAATCCCTGCAGGAGCTCGTGATGCCAGAAACAGTACCATTCCCCATCCTCATTCCTGTACTGAGTGGCAGGGTGTAGTGTGAAGCTGCACAGACTGCATCTCAAAGTTTTGTAGGGAGCCAGACTGGTCGAAGGGAAAAGACCTCAGTAATCAGCAGACAAAAGTCCAGGTGCACACACTTTGTTTGACCTACAGAAACATGACTGTCCCCCATTCTGCAAAGCTGCAGATTCTGCAAGGGGAGGGGAGCTATAAAAGGAATGCTTTGCAGATAAAGAGATCTTTTACAACTTCCAGCTGAATTTTTCTTCTTCCCCATTTATAAAGGCATGGAATTTCACATTAATATGAATATTGTTATATCTTCTCCTTCTTCACATTGGGTTTTCCATCTTAAATTATTGTTAGTGAAAGACTGTGGCCCACAGAAAAAAGCCACTGTATGAAGAGCTATTATTATTCCCATTTAAAAAGCCAAACCAATCTCTTCCTGCTTTAAAATACAGCAAAATGGAGATGCAAAAAATGTTAAATCAAGGTGCATTTTATCACTCCAAACTTTCCTGATTTCCAAAGACCCAGCATCTTTAATGTCACTGCTTCTGGGGGGTATTTTTCATCACAATAAAAGAATTCAGCAGAGAATGTTTCCATTCAAAATGTTTTGAATTGTGTTCCTGTCAAATATATTAAATGTACTGCATTATGCCCAAGAAGGATTTGTACCTCAGCTTTTGCCAACATAAACAGTATTTCCAGCATAGGTGAGTAACAGAACAGGTTATTGCTCTGGGGTCTGTTCATAATGCAGATGGTAATGATTTGAGGAGCTTGTGTATGTGCTTCCAACATAAACATCAAGAACCTGAGCTCTTTTTGTCAGTCTTTCCAACAATGATCTTCCATCACACAGGAATGGCAGCAATCTTCCATCACCTGTCTTTCCAGAGTGTTCTCTGGCCCACCCTGATTACAGATCAGGAGCTAATTAATTGCGTCACACAGATGCATGTAAAATTAGCCAAGAATCCAGTAGGTTAACAAAGCTATAGCTCACTAGGTAAAGGCACAAAAGGCATTCCCACACCTGGTTGTAGAGTGTCTGGCACTGAGGAAATTACCTGTTGATGTACCCAAACCACACTGCACTGAGGGGTTCATCAGGTATTTCTAAATAAGCCCAGTTATTTCTGTGGCAGAGTGCTTGTACTCTGGAAGCCAGTTAGCCACATTAGCATGGCCTGCTAGCCAAGTGTTCATGTTAGCATCTGCTAAAACAGCTATCCTGGTTCTCAGCTTCAAGAAGCTGTCTATACTGCCAAATGAAAGACAGCAAAGAGGATTCTGTCCTTGATCCAAGAGACACTGGCAGCTTTACATCATCACACCTTAGTGACTCAAGTGTCACTGTAAGGAGTTGCACTGCAGGGCACAAACATGTACTCAGTTCCCCATGCAATACTATGAGAGACCTGAGCTTCTAAGAGGATGTAGAACAACCAACACACTGAGCCAGCCAGAAGGAAATGTCAAAGACTGAAATCTCCCAGTAAGTTGGCGCTGCAACCCTAGGAGTCAGAGCCAAACCCCATACAAATCCATATATCCCTCAGTGCTCATTACAGCACCAGCAGGAATAATACAGGGGCTGGAGCTTGGATCCAAATTCTCCATTTCTCCTCTGAAAACTGTATTGCCATACAGGCAGGAATGCAATATCCCTGGATCCTAAAGGATAGCAACTACCCAGTTCTTCTGTGCCTCTTTGAGGAAGAAATCCTAGGGCTGGTTCCTATACATTAGGCAGCTTCTGTGTATCTCATGCACACCATTCGTGAGCATCAGAGGCAGCAGGCAGGCCGTGGGACACTCTGTGTTCCGGGAGGTTTCTTGGCCTAGAGAATAGCCCTCTTCTTGTTTCTCCTCTTTATAGCTCCTTCGTGCTTCCTTTCAAACCAGATGGGGCCTAAACTTACCAGCAATAAAAAAGACGGTGCTAGTTCGAAGTGTTACACGTGAGATTTACAGATAACCAGTCTGTCCTCCTCAACAATGAGGAAAAGAGTTGTAGATCAACTGAAAGGAGAGATCAACACAAATTTTATAAGGTTTATAAAACTTAACCTAAAAGGAAGGGGTGGGAATCAAGGCTATCTAGAAAAGAACTATTGTAGCTATATGAAAAGCACTTTCCACTACATAAATGGTTCTTACACAGATGAGAGTTAACTGTGCTTTGAACCTGTTGTAGACAGACCAATAAAACATTCCCAAAATTCAGAACACAGAAGTCCAGCAGCAGGATTATCACTTCATCCTTGTCCTGCTCCTATACAATTCTATGAAGCCTCTGCTATTAGCCACTGCTGTGTAGAGGATGCTGGGGCAACTGAGCCTTTGGTCTTAGCAACATAGTCATGCTTATCTTTTCAAATCCACTTAATTTTCAGCAGAAAAGGTTTATGAAAAATTTCCTAGTTGTAGGGATAGTTAAGTGCCGAAAGAGGCCACCAGGGAGACTGTGAAATCTCCATCATTAGAGATTTTAAAGAACAGATTACACAAACAGCTGCCAGAGGCAGCTTAGAGGTACATGTTCCTGCCTTCAAGTAGAAGGGTGGACAAAGGGTCTTCCTGGGACCTGTATCTAGGATTCTGACCCTCTTCTGAGCAGCTCTAGCCAGTGTTCTAACGTGTCTTCTTTCAGTGATGCTTCCTGCCATTGGTGGATCCACTAGTTGTATAGCAGTATTGTTCATCTCCTTCTCTCTCCAGCACCATACATGTACCAAAAAGCAGAGAGATGTATGTGGGGTATGGCTGTGTCCAGTTACTCCATAGGAATCACACAAACCAGACAGAAGTTAAAGAAGTTTGGGAGCCACTGAGTTGGGAAATGGAGCACCATTTTACAGCCTCATTTCTGAGGAAGAGCAATGGTTTAAAGCCAGATTTGCCTTCACACATGACCCAAGGCCATGTACAGCCAAATTGGCCTGGAAACTGCAGGCCGATGGCAGGAGCCATTCCCTGAAGACCTGAAAGAATGGTTGTCCATGCATCTTCCCTCAATTCATTTGCTTCCCTATACATGGCTAACACCTTGCAAACTGGCAGCAACCCAGCAAACAGAGGGGAAGACACACATATTCACCCCCATACATGCTCACTTTTATAAACCATCATGTTGCAATTCCTTAATTCTCATCTCTCCAAACCCAACTCACCAACAAAACTAGCATTTTGTCCTATTAGGAGAACTCCAAGTTCTGCAAAATGACAAGTTGTTTGGCAGTATGAAACAGGTTGTGGCTGCAGACTCTGCACATGGCACACACTTGTGCCATTGGTCTGTGGCTTTCAGGAAGCAACTGTTGTGCAGTCACAAAACCACAAAGAAAGAAAGGAAACAAATCAAATATTTACAGGAGAAAAAGCGATCCTACTCCACATGGTACAAATTTAGGGATGCATTGTCGCTACATTATGTGCGTATAGCTACTGAAACAGTTTCCAACAGAATGTTTACACTGTTGTCTGGAAGCATATTGTTTGCCTGCTTTTCAAAGCCAATTTATATGCAGCACACATCACAGCATGTACGAAAATTCAGACAAAAACACAGATGCGTGCAACAATCCCTGGCCAGCTCTTGTTGCTCCTTATTGTTTGTCTCTCAGAAGTACCTGGGAAAGACAAGGAAGGTATCAACCTCTTATGCTAGGTGCTACACTACCCCAAACTTAAAGACAGGTATTTTGCTTGAGGAACATACAATCTCTGTTTAAGACAAGATACAACAAGTGAATGTAACAGAGAGCGAGGGAGTGACATATGGGAATGAATAATAAGAGAGTTTATATGTGCCAGCTTTATGCACTTGTGCCAGCTAATTGAATACATGATGCATATCAATACCAGTCTCCTACTGAAGGCAACAAGTTAACTGTATCCAGCTAACAATTTCTCAGGATCTTCACAGAGGAATTAGTGAGAAATTTGGAGGAGTCCAGGGAAGGGCATCCCAGCGAAAAGTGTCCAGTGGGATAAAGGGAAGAGCAAGTAACAAGGGAACAGAAGGACAAAGGAGGTTGGCATTGTCTAGGCACCAAAGCAAGAAGGCTCATGTTGCTGAGAGGGAAAGATGTGAAAGTCCTGGATCAAAGAATGGAGAGCTTGTATCTAACTTGTTAAAGAAATAGTGGGACCAAGGAGGATTGTAAAATACAAAAGAGGATGAATATGTCACTGCACTTTGAATAGACCAGGAAGAACAAAGTCAGTGGGTGTTAGGGAAGTCTAGGTGAAAAGGGTCAGAGTGAAACTTATGTCACTGCAGGCAAAAACCTTCTCAAGAAATGTTGTAGATCCACCAAACCAGTAAGAGTCTGTGCTGGGAAGCATGGGGATGAGGTCTTCTCCACATCCAAGGAGGAAGGAGAAGAGGGAACACCCCCCAAACAAAGCAAAGGTAGCACCAGAAAAGTAGAGGGGGCAACAGGGACATCTAGAGCAGCCTGCCCAAGGTTGTGTGCCATGACCAGCTCAAGAACACACCTTAACAGTCAGCTCTACTAAATCACCTTCAGTCAAGGCCTGAAAGGACAAGTCTAAGGGAAGAAGTGAAAAAGATGTATTACTCCCTCTTCTTGACGTGCTCCTTTGCAGAAGATCCCTCTCTCCCCACATGCCATCATTGCATGGATCAGAGCCAAGTCTTCCATCTTAGGTGCCTTGCGTGAGGTAGTGTGAAAACCACTCATCAGTGAAATTGCATCAAAGTCCCTGTACTACACCAGGCAGACAGATGCCCTCTCCTCCAGGCTCTGTGGCAGGCACTATTTATGTTCAGTATTGTTTATAGACCCCAAAACCTCCCTGGGAGGATGCCAAATCAATAGGCCAAGAGCTGAAATAAAGTCATTTTGTGCCTTTACTTTTTCTAGTTTTAAAAGGACAATGGTCTCTCTAAAACTCTTCAAAACCTCTAATAACATTAACAATAAACATTACCAGCTGCCAGTGTCCCAGGAGCACTCATGTGCCTCACTGCCCAAAGTACCCACCCACTGGGGCTCCCTCCACCCTGCCCAGGACCCCATGTCAGCCCTCAGGGCCATCAGCCCCTAACCACTGATGCCACAGGATGACCGGTCTCCAGCTTCCCACAGCCCTGCCCTGCCCAGCCATGGGCTCCATGGAACCTGGCCCATGTCCTAGCCCAGCCTCAGCCTGTTGCCCACAGAGGTGCCCAACACCTGCGGCTGGGGCTGGTCTGATGCCCCAGGGCTGCCCTGATCCTGGCCAGGGCAGTGTGATGTGCTCTGGCTGCCAGGCCTGCTCTGACAGACCCTGGCAGCTGCTGCCTGAGAAATATTAGCACAGGACAAAAATCAAAGGACAAACACAGCCTTGCCAGCACCAAAAAGATCTGACCCAGCCCTTCTGCACAATATATTTTAAGGTTTTGAAAGTGCAAGGATGTTTCTGCTTTCTTTATGGCACTGAGCTACAAAGGTCCAACCCAGCTGTGGTTTATCTTCTCTGCGGTGACACTGAGTGGTAAGTACCCTGAAGAGATGGCTGCTGTCACAATCTTCACACCTCAGTGATATCCAGCTGGAACCAGGTGCCAAGTCATACAGGGTCTGGACCACATTGCAGTTGAACAATGGTGGGCAGCCACAGCATCGCCATTTCCAGGAAGCCTTCATTCTAGGCTGACTGAGGTTTCCAAAGGGGAGAAAGCTGTTCCCAGGCATCATAGGAACATAGAATGGTTTGTGTTGGAAGGGATCTTAAAGATCTTCTAGTTCCAGTACCCTTGCCATGGGCAGGAACACCTTCCACTAGACCAAGTTGCTCAGGGCCCCATCCAGCTTGGCTTCCACAGATAGGGCATTCACAACTTATTTGGGCAACCTCTTCCAGTGTCTCACCACCCACACAATAAAGGATTTCTTCCTAATATCTAATCTAAATCCACCCTTCTTCAGCTTAAAGGCACGGAAACATTAAAGACATTGAAGAAAGGACTTGAGTACCTTCTCAATTCACCAGAATCAGTCACTTACATGCTAACATCAACTCCCTCACTAAACGGTGGTGAGCTGAGGAGCCTCAAGGCCCACACTGATGGCATTTCTTGATAATAAGTGAAGAGCTGCTCACCTTCCATGACACACACAGATGATGAGAGAAAAATATTTTTTTGCAGTATTTTCTTCTTCCTCAGCCAAATCCTTATTTGGGCTGTTACAGATTGTTCACACAGCAGCCCTGCCTGTACTGCCTGATCTGATTACTGCACCAACACCTCCACGGCTTTCAAATTCATTTCACTAATTTCCAAGAAACAGATGCTGATGCCTGATAAGTGGCAGCACCTGGATTCAAAAATATCACCAGTTCATCTGTCTTCAATATCTTGAGAAACATCTCAGCTTGGTGGAGAAGTATTACCTTAACCAGCTAACATATTTCCATGCAGAAAAATAAAGCTCCCCTTATGCACTTGTTGACATACAGATTCACACCTTTGCCTTGTTCCTACCTAAGCACACAGAGTCCAAGTGAGTGTGGTGATTTCGTTTCAAATATTTGGTTCCCTGGCTTACTGTTGCATCCCAGAAGTTACCTATTTGTCACAAGCAGCTTTAAATGCCTCTGTAGAACAGCTGAGATTCTTTGAAATATCTTTTTTATTAAAACAAAAGCAATCATTTGCATACATGTTGATTTTGATTATCAGAGGACACAGACATGGTTGCATATATAACAGTACAAAACGAACTACATGAACTGCTTTTGTAGTCATTTCAGAGCCCTGAATTTCAGTGTGTCAACCTGCTTTCTGAAATAATGAAAATAAGACATTGTTACAGTGCACATAGTCAAAAACTATCACAAAATAGCCATTAAAAAAACCAAAACCACATCATAATATTCAACTAGTTTGACTGGACTCCTGTTTGCCATAAGACCTCTTACCTTGATGTAAGACAGAATTACCCAGGGAACAAATTGGACCCTAGACTAACAAGGCTCTCGGGAATCTAATTACAGAACAGCAAAAATGTTGAAAAAGGCTCATCTAATAACATGTCTGTTATTCTATGGTAATGCATTATATATACCAAGACCTGCTTGTGGCCAATAAAGTCAATGGGAGGATTTGCATTAAGTTATAAGAGCATAAAGGAAAGGAAAACAGTGTCTCTTTCATTGTACTGCCAGGAAAATTGAGTACATGGTTAAATTCGTAAGGCCAGGTTTAGACACACAGAATTGTTAGAGGAAGCAGAGTGGGACAGAGTTCACTTATTCACTCTGATGAAGATTAGTGGAAATTCATTCTCAGTTTCTGAGTGCCTTGCCTGTGTTACTCTGACAAATGCAAACCAGTGGGTAATTATCTTCTTGGTCAGTAGATAGGCTGTGCCCAGCTATTTCTGCAAACAAAATGCACTAAATATATGCACAAAATCCACCCTCAGAAGCAGGACAATTGTAAAGCACTAAGCATCAACAGACACCAATCAAAACCCAAAGAACCCAGTAGTGCTAAAACTGCTGCCAGCAATACTAGTGACAAGAGCAGGCAATATCTTTAAAGAGCGTAAGTAACTATATGACACCTAAAGATACATCAGATCAGATGAACTCTAAACTGGCAATAGCAATGTCTAAAGGCATATTGGATCTTTCATTTTAGCTGCTGCCAGTTTTATCACATGCGTATTTCACTAGGTACTAAGGCTGAAAGGTCACATCATAGCTTACAAGGTAACCATCATTGTAAACACTCAGTCTCTGATCAGTGGGGTTATAATCGATACTCTGGATTTGATCTAACTTTTTCTCCATAATGATACTAATTCTGTCTTCTTGGCCAGTACTCGTGTCATACATGTAGAAGATCTCCTCTTTCTTAGTGTTCAGTGGTCTTGTGGCATAAAGAACACCACATAACATGAAAGCATTGGAAACAGATGGCTTGTACTGTCTTGTCTGCCAAGTACTTAGCACATCAAGTGTGGTCTCATTGAGTTTGCTAATCACAATGTTGCCTACATTATTTTCTGTTGAATATATTACCCATAACCCACTTTCATCCACAGCAAAATCTATGTCTTGCCATGCTACACCTGCATAAGAGAAACGGTTACCAATAGCAGCATCTGGAAGCTCCTTCCTCAAAATCTCTCTGTTTGTTTTTATATCATGCTTCACCATATATCTTGAACTATAAGCATGATAGTACAAATAATTATTATAAAGGGCAGCACCACTTCCTTCCCCATATCTTATTCTACTTTCATACGTGGGTTTAAACAGCAGCAAATTATCAAAGGAATTATAAATTCTGTAGTATTCCAAGTATCTCCCATCTGTGTTCAATGGTGCAACCCAATAGACTTCATTCCCTGGGTTAGATGGAGAGTAATCTCTACCCCAGGAGCCGTATTTGTAGGAAAATCCTCTCCAGTTCAGCTTTACAACATAGGGCTGGCTAACATTCAGCAGTCCACGGTGAGTGCAGGTACCTGCAATTAAAGAGAAAATAAGATCAAACAGGTTTTCCAAATGTCATTACTAGGAGAAAGGTTTTGAAGACTGTAGTCTCTAGACTGTCCTTACGAGGGATTAGCTCTTTGTCAAAGCACAGACATAAATAACCATTTCCATCTGTAAAAGGCTCATTTTGGGCTAAGGTCAGCAACTGAATGGCACCCAATGTTCCAAGTTGACTCAAAAAATTTACCAATAGAAAATAGAGTACATACCATTACAGGTATTTGAAGGGGGGATGATTAATTCACTGAAAATAAGTGCTCACTCTGCTGTTCCATACAAGGGAGAGATTTCTGTGTCTACCCATTTGATGTTGGCCAGCCTGATGCACTAGGAGATGCCTTGGAAATTACAATTTCAGAAGCATTTTAGGTTATTTTCTACCTCAGTGGAACCAAAAGCATGGGGTATGGGAGTTAAGGAAAAAAAAAAAAAAGAAGAGCATTTTATTTCTGTGTATTTCACTGTCAAAAGGAAGGAAGGATCAACAGTAGTAGTAATTCCAGAGTCACATTTCAGATTAGCATTCTGCTGTCAGAATCACAGCTTTACAACAGTGCATCACAGCCAAATGGTGCCTTCCACCTCAGGCCCTCAAAAAAATCTGCAGACAGCAACAATCACAGCCCAAGAAATGCAGACTGATATTACTCTGAGTTTTCATTTGAGGCGATTTAAAAAAATATGACTACAAGATGAACCAGAACAGCTCTGTTTTACACATATCAACTGCAAAACCATTTTCAGAATCATGGAAAAATTAATGTAAATACAAGAAATAATTTTCTTTTACTCATAGTGCATCAGTGATTTTCCTGTTTCCTGGTAAATTCTCAATATTGTAAGTCACTGGTGGTAAAAATCCTCCACTCAGAAATGTCCGTGGGCTTCTGATGAGTCCAAAGATGCCACTGGCAAAAGCCAGTGTGCACTTTCCAAATGTTAACATCAGCTTTTTGTATTGCTGCCACAAAAGTGTCCCAGATTTTTATTTGTAGGATTATGTTCACCTGATGTAATGGAGACAGAGATGTCAACTGACTGGCACCACAAGGTTAGTGGTATTCCAATGTTTCCCAGCTCATTAGGGTGCTCCAAACACTAGACAATCTTCCTTATAAAAGGTGGAGTATAATACGAATAGATCTAAGTCTCACAAGTTAATTAATGACTAAATTAATGGTCACAATTGTTTGATGCTAATAAGAATTCCCTCAACACAGGAACTCCATGCACTGCCAGCTATGGCATCACTGATAAAAGTCAAGATTACCTTTTGAGGTTTTAATATCTGGCGTGGGAACCATGCATTTCTTAGAGCTGCTACAAAAAGAATGGCTCATAAGCTCAGTCACATGAAGGGACATCTGGCATAGAAATAATTTCTGTTTTAGCACAGAGAAGAAAGAGAAATAACAGGGAAAGACTTTACTGTTTGCCCTAAAAGCTGGCCATCCCTAGGCAAGGCCAGACAATACTCGTGGAGATTAACTGGAAACTCCTATAGCTACTGATAGAAAAAGCCTAGGAGATATTTTGTTCTCAAAGGCACAACAATCCATTCCACAGATAGAAGAAAACGTAGAGACAGAACAATTTGAAGCACTCTACTTAAAAAAACACTGGGAAACAAGATATTTGGTGGGGAAAAAAATGGACTGTTGCAAATGCAGAGAAATCTTTTTCTGATCTGTTTTGCCCAAGAGAAAAGTGCTCTGCCTCTGAGACCAGTGTCCCAAGTGTTAGCAATGTCCAAGCAAGTGGGTAACATTTGTGCTGATGTGTAAAGTCGATTTGGGCAGTGGAGCTCTCCATGTCTTCTCCTTTCTCAATGAATATGCAGTATTTCTCTGCTTCCACTACATAACACCTTTGCTCCTCATAGTTTTGCAGAGTCTTGTGCTAACGACTGTGACCTAAGGGACATGTGACTCACTTGCAGCTTCCTCTCAACATCTGTGAGGAAGATGAGCAGCAGTTTTATAGTAAATATAAATCACTATGCTGAACTAAATCCCGGTGTCCCCAGGCCATGTGGGCAACTTCTTTGGAGTCAGTATGGCCCATGGGAGTAGCTCTTCATTACTGAGTGTCCAGCTGATGGCAGAGAGAGTGACACAAAGTGTAAACAATCCAGTCTTACTCCCCCATACTCTTTTGTGTCCTGGGATTCTTGTGGCTGAAACATGGCATGACCCAGGTTGAATGCTGCTTCCCTTCATGTCACCGAGAATCACCACAAATCAGCATTCCTGGCTCGGAGCAGATGAGCATTTAAGCATGCACTTAAGTCCTTTACAAGGGACGAGGCCCTGGAGCAGAAACATCATTTCCAAATATAGCACACAAGGCAAACACTGCTTTTCAGCTGTCCAGGCTGTATCTCTGGAAATGGCACGTAGCATGTCTAGTAACATGGCCTCAGCACTTGGCACAGATACCAGCACTTGGAGGGGCTTATACCTCAGCTCATGCAAAGGAAGAAAGCTAAGGCAGCCAGTGCAAAATGGCTTGCAGCCTGCCAGCTTCATAAATCAATTGCACCTGTTTCTTATATCTGTATTATGCATTGCTAACTCCAGCATGAGGACTTCTTTAAAGCTGGTGACCTATTGAATATATTCCTGTGCTTAAATCACACTAAACTTATCTCAGAATTAAATAGTTATTAAATGCTCTAAAACTCTTCATTTGTTTAGAAAAATACAGCACCGAAGGTTGCAGGTAGTGAAGCACTGCTAAGCTCATATATATGCGAACTCAAATAATTTTTCATGTCATTAGGCAGAAGACAATTCCAGATTTATTTTAATAATTCATACATTGTTTCATAAATAAAAAACAAACGTGTGTTCAGCAGAGAGACCTTTTTTCTACAAAAGAAATAATAAATTATTATTTCTCCCCGTAAAGAGATCTCTGCTGAACACTTGTTTGGTTTTTATTTGTGAACCAATGAATTATTAAAATAAAGTTAGAAGCATGTTCCGTTTTAATGACATCAGAAATTGTCTGAGGTTTCTATAGAGTATATGCTTGATTTTGATTTCCTTGGAAAAAACATCCCATAATTATTACTTTTTTTTTCAAAAAAACTCTGTGGTAGTTGGGGGTGATCTGTCTTTTGCACAGGTTCAGAAGAATTCATTGTTGTTTATTTAATCTAAACTTGCCTCCCTGTCTGGATTTTTTGGGAAAAATATGCACAAAGGAAACAAAGCATCATGCAATTTTGTAAATATTAGAAGGTACTTGAAATAAATCCTTATGCATTACTCAAACTTTGAAGTTTTTAACTCCTTTCTCTACTGTTTTGGGCCACTGATAAATGATGCCCTGGTATTTTTGCCTTCCTTTGTTTCATGCTAATGTAGCAAATAGGTGAGGGAAGGAGTAATGTAGATAAATATACACATAATCTCCCTGCACAAAGAATCAGTATCTCAGGTCAGTTCCCTCCTAATCCTTCTGATTCATCAGGAAAGGAGCTGACACCTAATTGTCAGGACTGGAGTGAGCCTGACTTGTTTGGCTAATGGGCTGCAGAACTGAACATGAGACACATCCTGCTGGGTCTCATTTTATCCACTTCACTCTGAGACATTGGCAGAGAGTATCAGCTTCTCGCTCCAACAATACAGGAAAACATTGCAGCAGCCTCCTCCCACCAAGCAGCTGCATCTGACTGCAGAAGAGAAGGGACCACAGTTGACCTGTGAAACCAAAGATCACGAGACAAGGTGGGACCCACATTCAAAGAAAATCTCACAAGGGACACAGAGACCAGAAACAGGATGGTTCTACGTCTCACACATGCTCCCAAGCATCAGATGTGCACCCTTCTCTCCCATCAGATGAACCATTGCATCCAGATGTGTTAGCTGTTACCAGCCTTACTAGGACTTGAGATACAGAAGACAGAGCTCTAAGGGAAAGGTTCATCCTGTCTCCTACTGTCTCACTGAAATAAGAAGGCACACAAAGATGCCCCAGTCCTTCACCAGTATCTTGGGGCACAGACACAGGCTGACAGTTGCATCAGAGAAGACCTATGCTGGCAACATCTAACAAGGGATGATATTGAGGGAGGGATGGAGTTCATCTGACCTGCCTTAATGCAACCGAAAGTTCAGGTCCCTTAGCTCAGCTCCCTCCATTACCAGTGGAGCAATGCATGTGTCTCCAGGGGCAGTTCAGGAAGTCCTGGAGAGAATGACTGGCCCAGCTCTTTTCCAGTGCCTCTAGGCATGTCTCTTTCTTTGTGTATGGATGTATTCAGTTCAAAACACAACCCAAAATACTGAAAAAACCCACAGATAGCTTACATCATAGGGGGTGAAATATATGGTAAAAGTGAAATCACTATGACTCCCATAGAATTGCCTGAGTTTCAGCATTAGGCTACTTCAGGTTTTTTCCTCTTGCTGAGATCTCTTCACCAGTAGCTTGAAATCCTTAATTTCTGAGTGTATAAAATCCAGGGTAAAAAAAAAAACAAAACGACATTGTTCCTTTTTTCCTTTCTTTCTATTCAGCCTTTGAGTTTCATCTGACTCACTTCTCCCTGCTTCCACTCTCAGATCGTTTCAGTGGGATGTGACATGGAATCTTCTGCAGAGTCCTCAAAGAACCTTCCTGGGGTCTTTCCTCTCTATATCTACCCAGTTCAGCCATGTAGTAGTCAATGCACCATTGAAAGTATGGAAAGATTCTTGTTGTAAATGGAATGTGGATGCTAATGCAGAGAATG
>JAWWEU010000001.1:58365108-58420212 GCA_035583155.1 Acropternis orthonyx | reverse complement strand
GGTCCTAACCTGGGTCCCCTTTCATAGTAAAATGACCCTCTCCCTTGAAAAGCCCGGTAGCACTGGAAATAAACTCTCTTTTGCCTCCCTCTCTCCGTGAGTCGTGTGCTGCCGTTCCTGGTCTCCTGGGAACCACGTGGAGGGAGGACGGGCTGAGAGCATGCCCCCTGGTAAGGATCGCAGCAGCCGTGCCAGGGGGAAACCCACCACCCGCTATACAGCCAGATGAGATCAGCACAAAGGAAAACAAATAGGTAAATATTTCTTCCCACTGGAGTGATCAGGAGAGAGATGCTGGGAACCATAGCAGATAGGAAAGCCAGTGATGATGAGGGGGATGACTAACTATATATCAGGACACTCAGACACTCACCTCTCCAGTCAGAGGGTAAGGTAAATGGAAACCAGTCTTTTTTTACTGCTGTGTTGTTTGAGAACAGGCCTGCTCACTATGAGAAATACAGCAGCAAAAACCTTGGGGGACAGAGTCAGAAGGGCTGTGTACCACAGCAGTGTGAAGCAAGAAGCTTTAATTAAACTTGCCTTTAGACTCATGATCTTAGACAGCTCAGGGATTAGCCAAGCTCGGTCTAGTTTGTGTTGCCTACCCAAGATACGTAGGAGAGAGGATGAAGGGGGAAAGAAAAAGCAATCTGAAAACAGGACAAAGAATCAGTTTAATGCAAACTTTATAAATATAACATGAATTAAAAGCAGAGCAAGGCCAAGGGGTTTGGCAGAAATTCAAGGCATGCAAGCTTGCAGAGAAAACATATGGAAATTGTGTTCAAATACATAAATGAGTGCTAAAGAGCTTCAGAGGCCCATGTGTGAGCATCCATGCCAAGCCTCCAAAACGACCATCTAGAAAATGCAGGTCTTCCAGATACTTAGCCCATATTCCTAAGCAATCACATCTTACTACTTCTATGTGTTTTCAGATGCAGTCTGAAGCACATGTAGTTGCTCTTCAAAGTTCTCTGCATAGATGAGAGTTGCTCCCCATCAGTCATACAAAGCCACAATATGCTAGTCCTGTGTGGATTATCAGGCAACTGAGCCTATATAACATCTGGGTTATCTGCAAAGCTGTCATCTCTCACCACAAAGAAAACTTGCCAGCCTGCAGCAGTTTCTCTACAGTCCTTTGTGCAGCCTCAGAGACCGCAGTCACCCTAAAGGTCACCCTCCTCCATAAGATGGCCATGTCAATACACTCAGGCACATCTTCCAACCCCTCCTAGATTCCTTTTGCTGTGGACAGAAGACAAACTCACAGACAACACCAGAAGCTGTCCTCAGCTGCCAGTGGTCATAACTCTCTGGAAGTTGTTATGTCACCTAGGGTTTTGACCTCCCTAGTTACTTTCTTCTATGCAGTGACATGGAAGGGTGTCTGAGCTAGCTGGCACATCACACAGGAATAAGACAATGCTAAAGCAATACCATTTTGGTCCCAGAAAAACTCTATCCATCTCCCCACCACGCCCTGAGAAACAATGCTCAATAACAGCATTACAGTCACAATTCCATGCAGTTACATTTAGCCATTCCAGAGTTATCATCCTGGTCTATCCTTGCCTATCCCTGCAAGGAGCTGCACTGTGAAGTGTAGTCCTCCCTTTCCCACTTGGTGAAAGCTGTTATGTTCCCCAGACATGCCAACCACCCAGACATAAAAGCAGCCCCTTCCTTCATCACTCATGGAAGGACACAGTATTCTTGTTCCAAAGCTCACTACTTTCTCACCAAAACAAAGGCTCACTGTAGGCTTGAAGAGAATGAGATTGTTCCTTTCCACACACCATCACCCTCAATAAATCAGTGAAATGCCCTTCAGGTACAATTTTTTTTCATTGAAACATTTTAAGCCCTTCCTTGAGGAGCAGAGAAGGGCCTTGAGATTTTTTAATGCAGGTTTTTGTTTCAGCTTTCTCTCCTGTCTCCCAGACAAGGTGTTACTCGTGCATTCCATCAGAGAAGTGCAGCAACTGCCTGCAAAACCATGAAACCCTAAGGAGGGGCTGCTCACCCTAAGGGAAGCTTGTCTTTCTGCCTCTCACCTTTCCAATGAGATGTTTGAATTAGCTGACCCCAAGGTGAGGAGAGGTAAATGCTGGTAGCTGCAAATCTGTGCTCTTTGCAAGCAGGACACTACTTTTTTGTGGGCTCCTCTAGCTGTCTGCTAACCAGTGAAAAAGCAAGACGCTTGCCCTGAGTACTGTATACAACACAGCACTTACTGCTCTTACAATACTCTGCCCAAAGAAATTCCCTGTGTATAAAATACTCAGGGGATCAACACAGTTTGATAAATCCTCCTGTCTGTTAGCAAGTGGGATGCTTGACCTGACATATCTAAACTAGTGTTTCCGAAATGGTTTGCTCCAGTGTATCATATCTGACTCTCCAAATTACTCAGGCTATGATTCACTCAAAAAGTGATTTTTCAAACTGAACACAATGTCAAGACAAAAGTTAGTCCAGTTACAAATTAATTAACACACACCCTGTAGCTGCTGACACCATTATATGAACTGCACTCTGGAAGCCACTGATCCAGGCCACAGAATGTAACTTTTCCTAGTTAAGAAAATTATAAAATCCTAGTTCCACTGAAGGCAGTAATACAGCTCCCACTTATTTCCCTGAGACCAGAATTTCCCTCCAAGTCTCTTGACCTCCTGTTTTAGAAGAACCTGTTGCCTGTGAAGCAAAAGTTACCTTCATGCATAGCTACTTTTTAATGCTTGCATACCAACAGCTTTAGTACATCAACTGTTGCTCACACATTTCCCAAGAAGCACTAGAGCAATATTGCCATGTCACAGGACACTTTCACAGAAACTATTAAAAATGAAAGCTGGTTAGAAAAAATCCCATAGTTTCTCAGAGGTAATCATTTTGAAGCAAAAACAAAGAAGGATAGAGATTCACTATAGGTGAGAGGAACATTGTAGGAGGAAGAAGACATGAAGACTGGAGTTTAATGTCAACTTTTTCCAGTTGAAAACAGCTACTATGCCTATAAGTGTTTGATTCCTGCCTTTATTTTCCTTTTGAATCCATTGATGAAACATTAGGAGCTGTCTGCTGAGTTTTTCAAGAACTAAGGAGTATCATTATGGTTGTATTTAATATTAACAAAGGGAAATCGCTGCATTTATTGTTCTGTGTATTATGTTATTTCTTATGTGATATGCTTACCTGGTGGGAAAAAAGGGGGTACTGTAGTTTTGTTTGCATTCTCTTCACACTCTTTCAGTCGTTTCTGCAGAGACGCAACTTGTCGACGAATTGCAAGGACATTGTTTTTGTCCAGTGATTCTAGTTCATTTACCAGTATGGTCAGATTTGTGATCTAGAGGGGAAAAAAACAGAGCAAGTTTAATGTCAACTTCATTCTACAGGTATTTTCATGCAGGATTGATCACAACACAAAAGAGATACAGAAAAAGGTTTTAAGAAATATTCTAAGAATAAGCCTCATCCTGCTATCCTCAACTGGACATTTCCAGCAGAGGTATGTGATCACAAGGAAATGCTTTAAGACTGAGTTGTATAACAAAATGCAAAAATATAGTGTTATTTTATACTTAGCAAAAAATATCCAGTAAGTCATAGGCAAGTACTAGCTATTAAATATAAAAAGTACTTATTCCAGCCTTACAAAAGTTTCTGGAAATTTTATTTGCAAAGATAAATAATGTTTTTAATCACCTGTTTGATGACTTAGAGGACAATAGAGAAAGTGATATTTCACTTTCCATATGAAGTAATTATTCTCTCTAGATGAGTGATTAATTACAATTTTGAAAATGTGATTTATAGTGAGCTGGGAAGGTGATAGTCTTTCCCACTTCTTGATTTCATATTGATTGGGCCAAAGCCCTTGCAACCAGAAGCTAATTTTTTAATTATCTAAATTAAAGCGCAGAGTCTTTCAAGCATGGGGGTCTGTAAATTAATATTTATTATAATAATTTAATCAGCTGTATGCTTAACACTATGCAAAACTGTTAATTCCCAGGCAGATATTCGGCAAAAATTGAGGGTCTCTGTTTTGGGGGTTCTTTACTTTTCTGTTCTCTGTATCAAGGAATAAGATTTTAGTATGTTTAAGGTCAAACTTTCTTTTAATTAATGTTGATGAAATGCTAAAATAATTTCGCTGGCTGCAGTAGAGACAGGCTACATTTCCTCAACCTAAGCACTAAAGAGAGAATGGACTATCTGTATATTTGAACCCTCTGTGGCTAATTAAGTCTTTGGCAATACCTCCAAATATATTTGCTCAACGATGGCATTGCTTCCAACAAGGCTGGGTTTCAGCTGAGTGACCAGTCTCTCTAGGTCATTGATTTCCACTTTCAGCAACTGGAAGTCCAGTTCTGTGTAAGATATACTGCTCGACTCCATATGCTGCACTCTGATGGTTAGATTAAGAATTTGCTGCTGATACAGTTCAATCTTTTTTGAGTACTCTGTAACCTTAAAGAGAGAAAAAAGAGACACACATTTAAGTCCAGGTGAGCAAATAAGACAAGCCTGTTTGACATCTTTATTATGTTTCTGAGTACCCTATGCATAACTTCCACATACTCGACATATATATTCTTCACATAAACTGCATAAATGAAATTCTTGTCATATACATAAAAAATGTGAAATTTAACCCTCATTTATTGTTGGCAGTTCCACAGAATCCCCTCAGGAATGCCTGAGGATAACTGAAGAGAGAATTTTACTCACAATCTTCCATTTTTTTAATTCTTTGCCAATATTGTCTCTGTGAGCTAATTTTATCCTCAGTATGCCAAGAACTTACATTGGTGAAAATTTTATTAGGAAATCTGCGGTGTGTTATCTCTCAAAAGCAACAAGAGTAGGCTGAAATATGCAATAAAGGATTCCAAAGTTTTTCAACTTCTTTTCCTATTAACTCTGAATCCAAATAGCACTTTTATCTGTGTACATTCGAATTGCGTCAAAAGTTGGCAGAACTGGTTTGATGTTTGTCTTTGGACAGGGGGAAATGTTTAAACACAGTGTTAAAAATCAAATCTAATTTAAATGAAAGTGTAAAATATATTGCAGGCTTTAGCTGAAGTAATTCATAGAGCAGTCTTTTCAGTGTTTGAACCATTAAGCAGTTGTCCAGATAAATATATTTTCACACATATATCTGCTGAGGTAAAGGTCACCGCACAAGCATTGTGATGCAGAATGTTAAGAATATTATTTGGATTTGGGGCTTTCCTTAGAAATGTTAGTTCCTTGAAATTTAACACTTTGGTAAAGAGACATAATTTCTCTCCCATATGCTTCATAAAAGTCATGTCTCTGCTTTTATATCAATATCATTATATCACAAAACTAAGAAGTAGGAATAAGTATAATTAGTTTGTTGCACTAGTAACTCCGTATTTATACTCTGAGATGGCATTTGCACCTTTCTCTGCAGCACTGCAGTTTCTATAACTATTATTTCTTCAACTGAAAGAATTTTACCCTACTTCTCAAGTATTTTTGCATTATCCTAGTATTAAATAAAAGTTAGTATTTTTCCCCATTGTCTCTGAAATGTAATCTAAAATCCTGTCACGGTGTGAAGACCACAGACCCTCTGTTTTTCTGTTCTGGCAGCAGCCCTTGAGACAAGGACCCCAAAAAAAACATATTTATCAAATCATTCCTTTCAATTTTGATTGAATCCCTTCAGGTTGGGAGCTCATGGCATGGAAATCCATGAAGAGCAGAAAGGATCTGTTAAGTTCATAAGTTGTTTCGTTCATGTGAATTAAGGAGGAGAAGCATAAGAGTAGATCCTCTGTTCAAAAGTGTAATTTTCAATAGTGGCATACCAGCTCTATAAATCTTAAAGAACCACCATAAAACATCTTCATGCACATATATGGTATACACCAAAACCAAGTTCCTTAGTTCCATGTAATTAAATCTGAATTTGATTCAGATCTTCTGTTCTAAATTTGTGCAGACAGACTTGGAGCTGCTTGAACCTGTCAGGTTTCCGCAAGCTGTAACACCCTGACTCATAACACAGGATGCTGTAGATCTCCCAAGCCAAGCCAGGGTAACTTCAAGCTAATTATTACAATTGAGAATGAAAAAATAATAGCCTACAAAGACATAGACGTAGTTCCCTGTAACTGGCTGGCAACAGTGACAATAGCTGGGATCTCTTGTCCTAGATGTCACCACCATCAGGGATCACCATCATCAGGAATCATCATCATAATTGTAGGGAATAGTAGGAAGAGCCAAACAATGCTCTTGGAAAAACCAGATATACTTAGACCTCACACTTTCACTGATCAAAAAAATCAGTTTGGAGTTCAAAGAGATCCTCAAAAAAATTACTAGGAAAAATTTTTCAAAGGTCAATGTTTAAACTGTGTGTCTAGAGTTTGCACAACAACAACAAAAAAAGAACGAATAGAATAGCACAGCCTGAGAAATATAAAGCAAGCTCATGTTTGAGCAAAATGGCACTGCTGTGTAAAGCTATGTATATCACAGAGGTGAAGCTCTGTATATCACAGAGGTATTAGGGAATATCTCTAGGTATTAATAACCTTTCTCACAGTATTACTGAAAATAATAATGCTATACAGGCCAAATCTACAAACTGCTGAAATAAACAGGCTGCTGGAATTAGTGATGGCTATTCATTAGTGAGAAACCTATGAATTTGAAATTTTCTCTAGGGTCCTCAGAGCCTGGACAAAATGCTGAGAGCTGGAACAAGGCATGCATAGTTATTTCAGCACCAATTGCAGAATGCTGCAGGACACAGACCTGAAGTTCTCCTCCCATATTTGAGAATTTTCACTCAGTCAACTATCTAAGTCATTTAAGGACATGTCAACACCATCCAGCAGAGTATAGCTGAGCCTGAACTAGCACCATCACTCTGCAGTGCTCTGTACAGCCACACCAGCATCACAATGAAGTTAAGCTAATAGCTCCCCTGGCGGATTATTGGACAAATTAAATTTTCTCAGCAGCAGTGCTCTTACTGGTCTATACTGCATTTTCAGACAAATCCAGCACATATATCAAGCACACAGTGCCCTGTGTGGAGATTCCCACCTGCTCAGATCTCGTTTAAAAGTTTCTGTAGTTTAGAAATACCAGCTGAAAAAAGATCATGTTGCTCTATTGATTGACAGATAGATTTAAGTAGCTTGTAATCCCTGCTCTTCTACTGCATTGACCTGCTAGGGACTAGCTGTTGTCTCTTGACAGGCTGACACAGAAATTCTGTGCATATCCTACATTTGAGGATACAGACCAGTAACTAGTACTGATTGCTGCCACATTTATAATAAAAGCATAAAGTAGGGTATAATGAGTGCACAGGGCCTGTGTTAGCCCTTTATAGGAAAAGGATGGAGCCATGTGAGGCATATGTAGGGGGAAAAGTCCTCAGTTTCAGTTTTTCCTCCTTTCCAAGCATTGTCACCTTCATGTAATGAAAAGGGCAGGAAAACTCTGCAACATTCATTTACTGTGTCGTTTACCTGCAATTGGTATTTATCAAAACAGGTTTTGCAGCATGCAAACAGACACTTCTCCCATACACATTTGGAGAGTACAGAAGGGAGAACAAAGGTGTGAGATGAAGATGTAAAAGACAAAATGTGGGATGACTGAGGGAAGATAAGTAGGAAATGACAAAACCAGCAACTTTATAAAATCACCCAGCCCATGACACTGGCTTCAGGCAGGCTTGCCCTCTATAGGTCCATAAGGAGCACGGCTGGCAGTTTGCCTGCTGAGACAGAGAAGAATTTCATTACAGGTTAACCTTTTTTGAAAAGCAGAGGGCAAGTATACTTTTTTACCTCCTGTTTTAGTTATGTGAGGATGTTGTGGCCATTGTGAGCCATGTTCTGAAAGGCACTTTGTGTCCTTGTGATCATGTGCTGATCAATCCCTGTTACAGAAGTGCCCTCTCCCCTTTCTTATTGAGAGAAGCAGCCAATTCCTGCTTTGCTTTAAAAGGTTAATTTTCTTCTGTAATCATAATTATGCTGGCAAAGGTTGATGTGTCAGAGGAAAAATTAGTCTGGTATTTTCGCCTACGGTTTGTACTTACTTGGCACATGAGAGCATCTCTTTATCTGCAAGCTTCCTTGCCTTCTGATTCTATAAAAGGACCCCCTTGCTTTTTGAATTAACCAACAATCAGGCAAAAGGTTAATGATTTAACCAGGTTGTTTATCTGGGACTTCTGGCACATGGAAAGCATCCTTAAGAGGGCCCAATCTTGCAGCTCTTACCCAGAAATAATCCCCATGAGCTTCAAAGGGTGTTTTAGAAGAGGAACTATAGCATGGATTCTCAGAGTCAAAAAAGAAAGCATTCAATAGAAATTCACAGTACTGTGATGAGACTAGGTAAAGTCCGAATGAGATTCCCCAGGGATTTGCTCAAGATCATTTCTAATAATGATCAATATTGAAAGCTTGGCTTTCCTCCATTTCATTATTTCCTTCTCTCTATGAGTATTATCATGACTAAAGTAATATGCAAGATTGCATAAGGAGGATTTTTTCCACAACTGGAAAGGTGAAGAATTTTTGAGCATGGAGATTTATGCATCACAAGATCTCAGAATACTTAAGTTCAGATATCAATAGGGCCATGCTCAACAGCTCTCTTCCTTCTACAAAAAAATCAGAACACTATAACTGAGAAATCTTACACACAGAAAGTTACACCGATCTGCAATCTGTTCATTTTGCTTTCTGACCCAAAGTGTCTCTTTGCCCATATCACACCAAAGTATATGTCACACTTCAACTAGATGCATTGTAACACTGCTTGGCTGATTGGTCTCGACAGGATGAAATTCAGTGAAGCCCGAGTTAGGTCAAGAATTTTCACTGTCTGCAGTGAGAATTGAAAGTTGAGGTCAGTGTCTACACTGTGGCACACTGCTGGGCACCAAAGGATGACAACACAGTTACACCAGCTGACACCATCTGGCAACTTAGACATTAAAGTCTAGGGTGGAGATTCAGCTTGCCCTGAATTTAGAGGTGAGTTTCAGGTACAAATCTGTACACCTAATTTTAGATATCTATAGTAACCTGTGTCTTTATATGAGCATCTTGTCTGAACCCAGTGGATATCTGAGATTGTCCAGGTTTTGACGTCAAGCAGCACTTGAGATGCTCTGTACATCTGCGTGGCAATAGCCTAAAGGAAACATGCATCATTTTGAGGAAAGTACTGGTAACAGACTGGTTAAGCCAGGGCAAATAATGGGGAAAGGTGGCACACAAACACCTTGAAGAATCATGCCAATTTTCTAGCTGACAATCATGCCCCTGATCCTGTCCCAACACAGTTAGCTTCAAATGACCACAGTGGGAACAGTATGGGGCCTGAAACCTTTGTGATTTTCATGGCTCATTAACTCTGAGCTACACCTCCATGCTGCAAGGGATCAGGTAACTCCTGTGCTTGGAGGCAGCAGGACTTCTGTCCGCTTGCCCTTCATATGCCTGCTGACAGCTGAATGTTTTTCACTGTTAGCTCCAGTTTTTTCAAAACAAACGATTTGAACTGAAGGATCTTACCACAGGATCTTACGCCTGTTGTTGTGGGTTTTATGCATAACTTCCTATCTGTTCTTGATTATGCCAGAGAAGGGTTATGAATATTAATGATTAGAATTTATAATTTAATGCTTTGCCTTTTCTGCTGATTAATTCAAGGACATTTCATGTCTTAAGATGCTTGGTTTCTGAAGAAAACACTTTCTGGTGGACAACCAATCTGAATCATGAATATTTATTCACTATAAAAAGTAAAAGGCAGAGTTCTGTCTTCACAGGCAGTTCACCCTATGCACTCCAGCATGTGTAGGTTTGCCTGAGTTCCTCAAAAAATGGATCTCAATTCACGCAACAAGCAGCCAAAGCAGTGTAAGGTATGTTTGTCTTCAACAGAAATGCATAATTCAGCAGTCTCACTGTCACAGCTTCAGATGTTGGCAAGGAAGATATTTTTTTTATTTAGTTTTTTTAATCTGTGAGAGTAGAAGCAATGAAGGGGCAAATATTCACCTACTTCTTCACTCTGGCCTGTGGTGACCTTTTTCCTCTTTCCCTTCACTGCCTTCTTCAATCTGGCTGGCTTGATACAAATAATAACACATGAAGGAGCAGGAGGCTTGGCTTCCTATAGCATCGTGTAGCAATCACAAACCAATAAAACTGAGCCAAAAGAGGAAAAACATAACCATTTGTCCAAAAAATACCATATGCCTCTAGCTGCAAAGGCCTAGAAAAGAGACATGAGAATATTCAAATGTATAACATGCTACAATGTCAAAGATTTAGTCACCTTTTTCTTTGTCCTTACAGAGCCCTCTTTCTTGTTGTTTGAAAGACACACCACAGAAAACTGCTGACTGCTGTACTTTTTCATAGGCAACCATTTTCCAGAAAAGATGCAACTGTTATTTTTAAGAGAAAAGAACACCTTACTTTAGAAAGCTCCATCTCAAATTTCTGCGAGAGCGTTTCGGCAATAATTTCCAATTGCTCGACCTTCTGCACCGGAAAGGTGGTATCCGGCAAGTACACAGAGCACTGACAAGTTCCCTCATCATCCACAGAGCCGGACACATTGGCAAAGAACTGCAATAACAAATTGGTAAGAAAAAAAAGTGTTAATATTCTTCTCTAGAATCAGTACCTAATAATGTCTTGCAATAATATGAGCTGTGACAATCATGAGATCAACAACTTTGTTACCAGCCATCTTCCACCATTTTCTTCAAAGGAACTCAAAATATCTAGCAATTTTTATGACTCAGTCTTACAAATCTCTTTGAAAAATAGTTAAATATTGCTGCAAAGATTTTACCATTGGAAAAACAGAGGCATTTAATAGTCCTTACTTTCCCAGTCTTGTGGACCATGTTCATAATATAATGAAATTACTCTTCCAGCAGATAGAAAGGCAGTCAACAGCAGGAAAACAGTAACTTAGTAAGTTAAGTCTCATATTTACTATTCTGTTAATTTAAGTTGATCAAATAATCTAGTCATTTCCATCCATAGAGATGAAAGTACCAAAATAGAACTAGTAACAGGAAAAGTTTTGAATAGAAAAATCTTTCATTTGAAATTTCTCAGCCAGCCACAGCAAACAGACATATGTATTTAATTATACACCACTGAAAGGTGATGAATTAAATATGCATGTTTGGCCTAAGGTAGAGATTTTTATTTTGCTACAAAATATTGCTTGTAACACCCACACATCACAGTCCACCCATCCATCTTTGCGAAGAGTTGGCAAAGCTATGGCTCATGCCATTAGAATGAATCACCCTGTCCCAGTTGTCTGCATGCTCAAAGCATTATCACTGGAGCAACGTGTATGAGGTATGGAAAGGTCAGGGCTGGCAATTCATGATCTTGCCATAATTTACAGCCAAAGCACACTGTATTCTATAAACACTGGGCTGAATACTGAGTGTGTTTGGAGCACTACTTTCTTGTTTGTACACAAAATGTTTCCCAATTCATAAACCTATCATGAATTTATTAATAAAGATATTTGATGTTACTTTAAAATATTCTAGCACACACTTCAATGCAGCTGCATATTTTAAAACTACAGATTTGCTCTTTAAACACACTTCTTTCTATAATCACTCCTCCTGCCTTGCAGAAAAAACAGTGTTATTCATTTGTTTTCTCTTTTTCTCTCTGTCTTAAAAATAAACAACCAAACAACAAAACTATGTCCTGAAACCTGGCATTTCAGCACTTCTCTTGCTTTTTCACAGTGATTTCAGCTAACATCCTCAGCAACAAACCAGCCCAGAACACACAGTTATGGCCAGCAGCAAAGACGTCTTGATCTTTGAGCCCAGAAAGAGAACAGCAGCAAGCAGGAACGATCCCAATTCACACTTCTGGCAACCTCTTTACTGAAGCCACAACAAACAGCATGTATCCCATTTTGAAAGAAAGTGTGAAAAGTTGTTTTAGCTGTGTTATTCAAGCACCACGGGCCTTAAAACTTCACTCACAGACAGACTGCTGAAGACATTTACCATGAAAGGATGCAGAGAAGTATCTCATGGCATTCCAGAATGTCCCAGAACATAACTTCCATTGATTTTCCTGCCAGGTAGGTTACCAAAGCACTTCTGAAATCCCACTGAAAATATACTGCATACTATGTCTAAGTTTCCAAGTATTTTTGAAGATACAGCCATCAGTAGGTAAATCACTATGAAAAATAAGTTCCCAAGTCACTTAGATGTTTCTGCACGTCTCAGTCCTCTGTGTACGAGCATGATTGGAATGGCAAGTTGCTCAGCAATAATAAAAGAAACAGATGGGGGGAACAAAAAGAAGAAATAAATGTGGCTTAGTGAGTATATGGGACCTTCTTTAAAATTTTTGCACACTGGTATGCTAGTTTTTGTATACAATAGAGGTATTGCAATCTGTTCCTTCTGTGTATAACACAAATACATATGTATGTATAAAGAGAGAGGATACTATACATAGTATAATACAATGTCTGCTATATGTTTGTATGCATTGTACACTCTGTTATAAACTACAGTCTTTACTGTATATAGCAGTCAGTTTTCTAGAGTTACCACACTTCTTTCATGTGCTAAAAAAAACCAAACATTTATCAATGTATTCAGATAATCTCCAAAAAAGCCTCCAACTTGAGCTTTTAACCTCCCTATGAAGAACAATCATTATATTTTTACTTTTGTGCTAGAAGGGAGCTTTGAGTTGAAAGTAGAGCTTCACTGCAGTTAAATGCAGTTTATATCTGAGTCAAGAGACAGTTTGTCCAAAAGAGTAGACAACCTGGGCATACAAAACTGTTTCCATTCTTCCACTGACATTACAAACATAGGGATCATGATGTAGACAAGACCAAGAAGCATTGTTTAGTTAAAAGCCCCTCGGGTCAGCAAATGCTTCAATCAAAATATAATGCCAGTCAAATGACAGTCATGTAACAAAAATGTCCTTCCTCATCCTGTAGAAAAATGCATGAGAAAGACTGTTACTTTTGATGGAGTTGTTTGTTTTTTAAAGTTTAATAATTTATACAGAATGCTTAAAAGAGAGCAAACTGTCCTAGCCTACAGCAAGAACTTGACAGCAACTTTCACCCTGTAAAATTAAGCTGTTACATATTTGAAGCTAAGAGAAATGTTCCTTTTCCATATCCCTCCAAATGAAGAAAGGGAGTAGGAGCCAACAGTTACTCAGTTTTCTGAAAACTAGGAAATTTGTTACTGTACCTAGTGACAATTACAGCTCTGAATCAGCTATTTGTTCATCCTAAGACAACAAATGGGATCCACAGAAACCACAGAGGACATGGCAGCAACAGAAGCCACCTCAGCTGGGCAAGCAGATGGATAAGGCTTGAGTCCTGACAGTCAGAGAGAGACCCCTGACTCCGTTTAACTTACTAAATGCTCTACTGGAGCCAGAGACTTAACTCTTTCAGAAGAGGTCCCTCCACACATGCCACTGGGCTGGCCTAGACAAGAACGATCTGCTGTCAAACTGCCTACCATCCCCAACCTAACCTGAACTGTGCTTTGGACACACTCTGTTTTTGACACCAGCTTGCAGGATCATTCAGAGCAAGTGTAACCCATTGAAACTGTTTCAAAGCAAGCATGTTATTAAACAGTCACTGAGAGAGAGAGGGAAAGAAACCAAACACTGAAATCTTCAGACTGTGGACTTAAGCACTGTACCAGAAAGCAAAGAAATCAGATTCAGGTCCCCCTACCAGGAAATAGCTGGTAGTATTTTAACTAAGTAGAACAGGGAGAATCAAGATTTTCTGAATCCCAGCAACCACAAATGGCCACTCTTCAGATAATAGTTTTAAGGCCCTGTTCTAGTTTACAAAAGAAGGCTTCTTCCAGGGAGGCTGCAACCACCGAACTCTTTGGTACATTGCCATCAAACCCCCAGGATCCCATCTGCTTCATGCCTGGGGTCCGGTTCAGTAGTTACAAGGTTAATGACAAAGTTTTGGATGTGACTTAAGGCACTGAATGACATGGTAGTAGTAGTGAAGATTTTGGAAATTCGCTACTTCCTAAAACAATGGAAACACAACACATAAATGTTTTTCCCAGGCATCCTAACTGGCTTATATGAATGAAGGTTAAGTCTCTGAGTGAGTGTGTAGCATTTAAAGAAGGGGGCACAAGTTCCTAAATTTGTTCTTTTCTGGACTTTATCGAAGAACAGTAGTGGTTATACCTTTGAGGGAGTGTGCAGTTTGCCATTCACAGTCCTAGACTGAGTCAGATATGGATGCGTCGTACTGAGACGAGTGGTCTGAAAAGCAAAGACTTTTTTCAGTGTGATTTCCTGCATATGGCACCACCTCTTCCCCACCAGTTAGTCCCCATCCTGCAGCTCCAAAGCGCTTTGATTTTACTGTGAGAGCCATCTTCAGCAACTCTAAAATTAATTGGCTTTTCTGATCTGCTGAGGCAGCAGTTTCACCAGACATAGTGTCACCTCACAGACACCTCTTCTTGAAGAAAGGTTCTGTGTGACCAGGTCAAGGCAGAGGACACTCAGCCTGTCCAGGAGCTGTGAGCTGGGGCTCTGACAGGCAACTCTGACAGATTGCATGGCAGTCTAAAAGGATAGTACTCTGCCCCTCTGACCTAAATCCAGAGAATATGGTCCTCCCAGCAGGGATGTCCACTCCTCACCACCCAGCTCATGCTCCAGTCTCTCAGCATAAGACTCACTGCCCCTTTCACACCAAACTGTCGGCATGTGAGCCGCGATGGCTGGGGAATGTGTTCCACTCTGCTACTAGCAAAATGGAGGTGACAGCATCCCACAGTGGGGAGGGAGCACTGGGGAAGACACCACACTCCCAAGGATACAGTCAGGTCCACCGTGGGAGTCTTTTATGTAGTAAGACTATATACATCCACTTTAACTTTCATCTGTGGCTGATGCCTGCTGTCCTGCCACAGCAAGGACAGCAGCTGTCACCCTGGCACTGTGCTGTGGGTTACCACTTCCACAAACAGTGTGCAGAGCACAGTGCATTGCTGTGGTCCAGCACACTGTCACCTGTAACAGGGGTCTTACAAAACCCTGTGGCAGACTAGGAACTGGAGCAACACACTTTCGATGTGAAATGGTGTCACAGACAGAACACCAAATGGGCTTCCCCTGCAACATGACACTCTCTGCTGGGTCTTTCTGCATTTCCCAAATCCCAGCTGGAACCTTATTCCTGAGTCAGGGAATGCTGGAGAAATCCAAATGGTCAGCAAAGGGCAGGTCTATTGAGTGGCACAGCGTAAACAAGCTTTGTGTGACAGTTTGTCAAATAAATCCACTTGAACAGGCACTTGTGTGCTTATATGATTACACTAAACATGATGGGGGGCACGTAGCAGTAATTAACAGTGCTAGGGCAGAGAGCATCACAAATTGTGTAAATTACACAAGCTGAGGACTAGCTTAAAGCTAAGCAGACTGAGAAGAAATCTATCCCCTATGAAGCTTTCTACCCTCAGCTTATCAAGATGTATTTATACCTCCATCTCAACTTTTGCAACTTTTCATTCCTCAAGCAGATAAAAAAACCTTCCCTCAGGAGATGCTGATTTCACTGCCTGCATCCACACCACTCCCAGACTTCAAAAAATATAACTCGGGTCACACAGGAATTTTCTGGTTGGTGACTAAACCAGATAAATCAGAAAGAGTCATTGGGAGCAAAAATGTGGTCCTTTCCCAAATTTTAAATAATAAATACAAAAAGGCAGTCATTTTTGGTCACACAAAACCAAGAAGCTTTGCTTTATTTGAAAAAGCTTTTAAGCTATTTGCGAACTTTTTTTTTTCTGATAATTGAAGTCCAGTTTTAAAATGAAGACAGGAAAAAAAAAAAAAAGACAGTACAAAATCAAAATGATCTTTCACTAACGTAATTTTTTGCTTAAAAAAAATATTTTTTGAAGTTTTCTCTTCTCCCTTCCTCCACAAATCTGATATTGCTTTTGGATTGGGATTGCTTTGTTGGGTTTAGGGTTTTTTTTTTTATTTGATATGCTCTGAACTTCTCTCTTGCCCAGCCAGATACAGTTTTTTGGAGAAGAGGGAGAGCACCTGACAAAAACCACCCAACATGGCTTTCATGTGCCTGGTCACAGAGTATGACAGCAATCATGCAACTGGGAAAGCTCCCACCTCCCAACTCCTTCCACATCAAAGATGTGGATCTATTCCTGCTATAAGCCCTTGCTAATTAATTAGAAGCTACACAGACCATTTAATATCCACTCAAATCCTCACTGGGAGTAGCACTCATCTAACCAAAGACAGAGTTTGAATTTAAACCTGTGCCTCCCTTTTACATTCATTACCCAGTCCCTATGCATTAGTTGGGGGGAGGGTGGAGGAACACTTTAAACTTTCTCCATGCAGAGCTCTCAACATTTGTCTAATAATTTTCCAGTAACGTTGAAAGAATTTTCAGCAATCTCTGTGAGAAGACAAGAAGGCACCAAAGTTCAGGTTATGAGAGCCCCGTCTTACCGATTCTGTTGCTGTTGTTCCAGCCAGAGCACTCATGCTTTGCATGAGGAGCAGCACAGCCACCTGTGGGCCCTTCATCTTCTCAGCCAGCAGGTGTGACAGCAAAGGGAGAAAGGATGTCTTTTATAGTAGAGTCTGGGGATTTCCCCAACCAAACCTTGAGGAACTTGCATGATATTTTTTTAGGTTTTGAGTAAGTGATGTCATAAACTCATATAATAACAGGTGCCAAATTACTAACGAACAAAGAACACACAAGTTACTGTCATAAATTAACTATGTACAATTTTCTAACAGGAAACCTTTTCCTTGTGGTACACTATCTGATTTTAATCTTAGTTATACAGAATATCAGATGTTTATTTGCTACAACAGGTAGACAGACATCTCCCTTACAGTGATTCAATCATAAAAATTATTATTGATTCCTTCAAAATTATGCAAACAATACAGGTCTTGGTGGTATTTATTGCTCCTTATATGTACAGAGAAGAGCAGGTCAGGCTAGACTGTTCACACACCAGAACCATGTTCCCCTTTTTCCAAAGGCCAACAGATCTTTGCCAATAAGTAAAATACACAGGGGTCTCTACAGCTTTTCAGTTCTCTTGATTCTCCCGTAACATAGGTGGGACACAGACTATCTCCCATTTCCTTCCCAATAGTCTTATGTGTCATATATTAACACTATGTACCCATTAATGCTTACTCGTGCATTGATACAGTGTACCCATCAATGCTTGCTCAGCTGCTCTCTTTTCATGGAGCTGCATGTCACCTGACCACCATGATTTGCTGTCCTGTCTCTAGAGCACTGATCCAGAGAGATGAAAAAGGCCACATGTAACTAGTGTGGCCTCCACACTCCCCAGCTGTGCCACATATGACAGGCAGTGAGCTGCCTGTAGTTCTCAAGACACCCAACCCACCATGGGAACTCCCCACTTCCAACAAGCTGCTACCTTGATAGACTCAGCTACAAGCCTCCACCTGGTGCAAAAGAAATTAAACTTTCCAAAGTTCTGTGGATCACTGGGAAAATGAGCTTGGTGTTTGGAAGGAAGGTTCTAGTCAGGGTTAAGGCAATGGCCATGTCTGTGCACTTGTGAAAGTCAAGAAGTTCCTAGAACAAAAATTGACCATGACCAAAACATAATTTTCCTTTTCTTTCTTCATTTTGTCAGACGGAGTTCTACTAGATCAGCAACAAAAAGCTGTATTTGTGTCTAAGTGAAGAAAGTGGTTAGGAGACCTTTATTGCCTTCCAGTGTTGGTGGGCAGAGGTAGAGGCAGGAGCAGCAGTACTTCTGAGCAACAGTGCTGCCTCATATGAAACTCATCTCCCTGGTGAGGAACTCCTAAGGCTTTCTTGTATTACCATCACACTATCAGCTCTAGGTTGGCAATGGGAAAGCTGAGTCTTAGGGCAAATCCATACTAGAAGACTCTTCAGAGAAGTCAAGTCCATTGGGGTAACACATTTTTACCACAGCTTTGCATAAGCCTCCTGACAGACTCACAAGGCTTCTTGCAGGGTAAGGATATAATAAGTTCTTGCAAAAACATTTTTTCACAGCAGAAGCTGCATCTCTGCTGGAGAATTTCATGGCTAATAACTCAGTGTAAGATAGACAAGACCTGAAAGGCATGTGATAATGTAAAAGCAAAAAGAACCAGAGCCATACTGGTAGAGCAAGAAAATGAATCCAGGCCTCTTCCTCCCAGGTTACAGTGGTTTGCTTTCCTGAGGTAAATCACAGTGCTGTCCAGGGAATAGAGAGACTGAAGCTGTAAGTACAGTCAGGGCTCAAGCCCTGAGCTCCAGTCCAAGAGGAGCAGATTGGCTCATGTCAGAGCAGCTGTAGGCACCATAAGAAAAACACTTTGGCCACACCAGAGCAGGTTTTAGGTGAAAACCAACACATACATGTTGCAGACAACCTGTAAGCCTGTGCTGCCCACCAAGTTAATTCCCAGTTTACTCTCAGGTTGTGATATCCTGATAGTGCATAATTGCCACCTCCTTCCCAGACTGTTTTTTGGAGTGAACCAACTGATCTCCAGACAAAGGTGAGGGAAGTTCTGGAAAGAGATCACTTCCAAAAGGTGTCATGGATGAGAGCTTGTTCTCCTTATCAATGCTGCCTGGTCCTAACCAGCCCTCCAACTCCTAATATAACCCCTTCTGGTGGGCTTCAACCCATGCTTCGGGTTATTTCTGATGCTTCAAACAAAAAGTAAAAAAACAAACCAATCAAAACTACACAAACTCACACAGAAAAGTCGTGATTGGATCTTAACACCAAAGGGCCCAGAAGACACCTAAAATGACAAGTGTTTCATCATGTGGATATAAGAGAAACCACCAGGCTTGCTGCCAAGGAACAAGTTCCAAGCAGTGTACAAACAGGCCAGCCATCATTCCCAGGGGTGAATGCATTGAGCATCTGTATGTGTGAAGACTCCAGAGGAGTAGCGTGCTCCATGCCCCAGCCACGAAACAGCTCCTTTCCAGCCTGCCAACTGCCTGAAGGGAGCCAGCTGTGACACTTACAAACCCACCAACCTTGCTAGGGCACCAGGAATCCTGTTGGCTACAGGGAGGGCAACCTTGCAGCACACATGGCCACACTCACAGGCACCACTGTGTAGCAAGCAAGTGAAGTTTTGTAGGCAGCTTTGTGCTGTCAGCAAAGACAGCCTGTGAGTCTGGAGCCTGATATCCAACCAGGAGAAAAACCTGTTTTCTGAGCATAACAGAGAGTCTCTGTTCCTTCCAGAGGCTGCTGCTGAAATCACCCACGAAGCACAATGGTTTCTCTATGGTTTTTCTTTCATGCTTAAAAGGCAGCTCCGAGATAGGAAGCAAATATTAGCTAAGCAATAATAGTTAATCAGTTGCTTTGGAATTTTCTACAGTATTTGTGAGTGCACATGACCCCACAGAAACAATGGGGACTTACATTTTTACTCCAAATCAAAGCATAACTAATGCTAAATAAAATTACCTTCTTTGCATCTATGTAGAACCCTTCATCTGAAAAATTAACTTAGACTCATTGTCTATATTTTAGAGGAGAGAAAATATTTATATGTCATATAGGAAAGTTGCACTTATTCAGGAATTTCCACTTGGGGAAACAGGAAAATACAAGGATTTTCTTTTCATAGAGCTGCACCCAAACTAGTACTTCCTTGTTGTGCAGCAGTCCTCGTTCACAACCTGGGGCAAAGTCCCTTCTTTTGCAACAGATCTTCTCTTTTATTTCAGTGGGAGCTGTACAAATTGTCTTTGCAAAAAAACCACAACTTACATCTCTCAGGCACCTGTTCAGCAGAGCTCTTCTCAAACCCAGCCTAACTTAATTACTGCTTTTAATACAGCAGAGATTATTGTGACTATTATTCAACAGAGAGGTAGATGATTCATTTGCTCTCTAAAGCTAATGGCTCTATCCAAAGTTACTGGAGTCAAATATTACTTGATCATTCTTGGTGGTATGAACATAACCTTCTACATCTCAGTTTCTCATCTACATTTGGAAAAGATAACATTTCCCTGCCTCAGAGCCATATTTTGCAATTAGATGCATTAACAGAATAAGAGCCATTCAACTATTACAGAACAAGGACTACATTAAACATGCAGAAATACAGGGAAAAAAAGGATCTAACTTGTCTCAGTTTAGTAGGCCAATAACAGACTGAACTGAATGTAGGTTATGTATCTTGGTTCTATCTATCATCAACAAATATATTTATCCTAGCTGTTGTGACAATTTTGAATTCTCTCTGAATTGTTCACTACATTCCCAAGACAGGTGTATGACTTACACTTTCTTAAAACAAAAGAAGAAAAATAAGTAGATTCAAAGTGGGGTGTAGTACCTAACAGTGCTAACTTGACAGAATGGCTCAGACAGAAAGTACTGCACTGCACATTACATTTTGCAAGTCTAATGTGAAAGCATTTCTACTCTTTGCCTGCAGACGCGATAAGACTCCAAGCCTCATGGAATCAACATTTCAGTGCATGTCGTCCAGTACCCTCTATACTGTGGATTTAGCAAAGCTTGCCTAAAGCTTGTTAAATCCCCCCTCCCACCAAACTATGTATTTCTGAAATAAAACCAAAAAGATGGAGAAAATATTAATTCAAATTCATCCTATGACACAAGAACATAACAGCTAATATTCCTTTTTATTTTCTGAAGATGTCTCTTTCTGAAACTAATGAGTCTGGGCTTCTTTGATTATAGGATCATCCTGTAGTGAAACAAGGAGGTTAGGGTGGTCAGCTTTCTTCAGTAAGGTGCTATGTAACAATGGACATCATGGAATCCATCTTTTTCATTATATCTATGTTCGGCATAGACCTGCTCTACTTTGCTAATCCCTTTACAAATTGCTTGCACTTTTTCCCTCTCCAAGTGATTCACATTCTTATGCAACATATTTTGGTGTCATCTATCACAAAGCCCATCTATTTGGAAGATATTATGCAAATACTTCAATTTAATCCCTTTATCAGTAGAATGTCAGGTTAGTGTTTTAAAAAATATCCCTCTGGGCCATGTTCAAAATGAGAAAGTACATGAGAAATATTAACCCCTAGTTTAAAAAATTATGTTAGTAAGGGTAAGCCTCAATTTTACTCAGAATTCTATGATTCTCTGAAACTGTAGAAAAGGAGCATCTTCCCAGAGCAGAATGAGAGACTGAATACATTTTGCAGAGAGGCTGAAATTTCCTTTGCATCTTTAAAAATACTACTGACTCAAACTGAGCTGACTAAGATGCAAAAATTAAAAGAAAAAAATGTTATCCATAATGTCGAAAAAGGAAAACCTTCACTAAGAAAGACATAAGACCTAGACAACAGCAGGTGAGGTACACACCAGACAGAAGGATGAGAAATTATTAGCCACCAACTCTGGCTTGGCAGAAGAGCTTATTACCCTGAAACAAAGCAACCTAGAGACTCTTGGATTATTAATTGTGTCTAACCATAATCTGCCTGTGAGTTCAAAGCCAAAAGATATCAAGGAAGTATAGTCCTGATCTGCAAGAAAGGGAAGACAACAGGCAGAAGGGAGAGTGGATGGCAAAAAGGCAAGAGCATACATGAAAACTGCCACATTTTTTTAGAGAACATCAAAATGCATGAAAAGCAAAATCTAGGAGTATAAGTCTGTATATATTAAACATGATCAGCAGCATCAAAATATGCTGGGGTGGTGAGTGAGAATGAATTTTCATTGCAAGGACACTTAAGAAGAAGAAAAAACTACTTCATTTAAAGAAAAAAGAATAAAACCAGAGAGTACGGTATATTCATATAGCATGGCAAAGGAAGACAGAAGAAAACATCCAGGAAAAGGAATGTTAGAGGACAGTATGGCTAGGAAAGGTACACTGTTGCATTGTGATTATGATAGACTTTCATGGACAGTTAGCCACATGTACAAATGCGGGATAAACCTTCATGCAAATTTTTTTTAAAGAAGAAAGACTAATTGCTCAACAATAACCTGGGGCAATGACAAGGCAGGGGACATTTTATTGCTGACAACAGATAACTGTTCTTTCAAAAGGCATCTTGGAAACAAACCCAGCATGCCATTGAAAGAAATTGTTTACTTTGGTATTATATTGCAGATAAATAATTTTCAAAAGTAAATGGCAACACACAATTAGGAAACCTCCCAACCTGATAAAGGTTGCCTTCTCATCTGAGCAGCTATTTGATTAGCACTTCAGTACAGTGCAGTTGAAATTCTTAGTCTTGCATTTAGTTCTACCCCTTCCCCTAAAAGTGCATCCAATGATGAGAATACCTACTCCTTCAGAAAAACTTGTCCTTGATACATATATTCTTAGTCCCAAAGAATAGAGGAAAATGGCCTGGATGTGGTCATTAATATGACTCTCAGCATTTACAGGTACCTATATACTAAAGACTTAGTACAGAAAGGTCTTTGAAACATCTGCTCCACATACTGCCATATCACAAGTCCCAACAACAATAAGACCTTTATTAAGAAAACAAAAAGCCATTTCTCCAGTGCCTTCACATGCCTGTGGTTGGTGAATATAAATGCAGCTGCTTGGCCTGAGGGAAAAGGCTCCCAGCTGCTTTTTATGGCTTTGCACATTCTAGAAAAACTGGTGCTTCTGTCAAATTGTAGACCAGCACCAGTCTCATGCACCAGCAGCCCTCACTGCCCTGTGAAAACGAATGTGACCAGCTCATCCAGGAGGTGGCAAATGTTTAGCGACCCCTCAATTAAATGTGCATACACTGTGATGTGCAGAGGTAAGGAACAAGAAAAAAAAAAATCTTCTTCCCCACAATAATCCCAAATCTGAATTATGTGGCCTTCTCCTTCTTACTCTTTCTACCTGTTTTGAATGTCATATAAGGGTTGCCTTGACCAAGCTAAGGAGTTGATAAGAGAAATGTGTTTTCATGACATTTCTACTAATACTTTCCTTCTCAGAGATACAAAGAGAATCTCTTCCCTCTATGCGGGTCAAGCAATGTAAAGTGTTCAGTCACACCAAAAGCATTGACCACCTTGTCTTCAACAGGCAAAATCTTCTGGGTTTGGCATGGTTGCAAAAGGTCCTCCTTCAAGTTTTTGTCTTCAACCAGATCACAAGGAAGAGGATATGGAAAATATCTGAGCTGGAATGAGAGATTAGGAAACCTATAGACTATCAACTGGATACAGTTGCAGCTTTATTTAGCCTTTAGCATTGTGAATATTTTCACATTAATATTACCTATCCCTAAAGAGGCCTGTAGCGTATATTTCAAAGGCCTCATTGATCCCAGGCAATGAGAATATTCTCATCCCTTTCCTGTGGCATGAACACAAAGTTAAACTAATCCTACACCTACTTAGCCTCCTTGGAGCATTGCATCATCTCAGCACTATCACATCCAGGATCAAGGCGTGGTCATTGCATCTTCAAACTGCCCAAGACTGTGTGGCATAGGCATGCTTCACTCATGTTAGACAGGCTATATAGGGGCTTGACTATGATCCAGTAGACTAGATGAGCAGCTTTTCACATGAGCAGTCCCTTCTCTTCAGCTGTATTCATCACTCAGGGAAAAGAAAGCTCACATCTAGATAACACTTGACCCTAGAAAAGAAAGTCATCATTTGGTTTTATAAGTTATTCAAATGTTCTATTTTGCAGTACCTGTAGACATGGACATACTTGCTTTGGGCTTTGCAAGGCACACAACAATTCATTCTGACCAGATACATAATTTGCATAATGGTAACTGCAAGCAAAGCCAAAATAGCCCTGCTCCCCTAGAAATAAATAGATGGGCCACTCAAGAATGTGCTTGTTGAGCAGCACAAAGGAGAGTTATGCTCAGAGATGTTCTCTGCAGTTGATTGACCTGAACTGTAACTGTAGGGGCAAGCCAGATTTCTGCAAACATCAAGATGGGATAGGCTCTGCATCACCTGCAAGTGCTATTATGCAACTGAGCCTGCTTCTCAGAACAAATTAGCATACCCGCTCTCAACCTTTGCAACAACTGAAGCAAGAAAGTCTGAAGGAGATAGAGTGGCCCAATCAGCCCTGGGGCCCCTTGAGCAAGGCAAGCTTTCCTCCAATAATGCTCACACTGTAACACACACTGATTGCTTTCCCCACTGCTGACTACTGCAGACTTTCTGTTGGCTTCAGAGTTTATTAGTCTGATCCATCCTCAGCTGCAGTGAGTTTAATCCAGTCACAGAGAAAGCACAGGTAATGACCCCTCTATTAAGACATTTACCAGGGCAAATATCTCATTTTCAGTCCTTTGTAGTACAGCCAAATTTCAAGTGTCTGAGCTCAGTGCCTGCCTTAATGTTTTTTTAAGACCCAAGGGGACTAGAACAATTTTTTGTTGCTGTTGCTTTGAGAACAAGGTTAAAGGAGAAGAGACAGTTCTCTTGAATGCTATTTTTTGGCAGAATTCTGAACAGCCTCACTGGCATTCAGAAGAATCTGATATTCAAATTAACCTAGTGCAGGGGTTGAAAAAGCTCTCTTGTTGACCTTAAAAAAAACCTGATTCCTTTATAGAAAAGTATCAAAGACACCACGCAAGGTCACTTATACAAGTATGGAGGAAAGAACATGAGTCTGTAACGCCCAGACCACTAGGTTAGCTAGTGAGACACATCACCTCACAGGCCTCTTCTGACAAAGGGCTGCACCATGTTAATCTCACTCCAGCAGTGCTGTGCTGCATCCATCTGCTGCCCTGCAAGAGTTTAGCAAACTAGAGTCAAAGAAACAGAACTGCATCCTTAATCACATTCCTGTTCATAGTCCAGTGTAACACATGAGTGAAACTAGGTTTGTGCTAAGACAGTACACTTTAAACTGAAGCAGTAGGACTTGAATGAGCTGGTGCTCCGGTCTATCTGCCACCGTGGCAGGAACTTCTGACAGACCGACTGTGATAAATAGCAGAGAAGGTGGGGAAGTGACAACATCTTGAATTGATGTAGGTTGAATTGCACATAAGCATGAGTTGGAGTACTCACAAAAGCTTGCAAATGCAATTCAGAACACATGGTATGCTCTCCAGGGCTTGTTTATACCACAAAGTGTAGTCAGGACTGAGACAGTGACAACTTTAAAGAAACATAAGTTTTTCCTCAATTTTTGGATAAGCTCTCTAATTTCAAAATAATAGTGACTTAGTCTGAAATAGTTTAAATCCACTCTGACTGGAATTAAGCTAACTGAAAAAAAAAAAAAAAAAGACCCTCGCTCAGTGAAATTAGTGCATCTACCCAGAAAGTACATCGCTATTAATAGATCCCTTTAGACAAGTCTGGACCAATTTCCCAAAGCACATATCAAAAACAGGTAAGAATGTAGCACCAGAGGAAATTATGTTCAAAAGGAAAGGGAGAAAATCCAAGTTGTAAAAAAAACCCAGAATTACAGTGTTCGCTTATTTAGTCATTAATTTCTGTAAATGCACTTCTTCTCATACCTTTCTGAATAGTCAAGAGTAAAATCTGAAAAAAAAAGTTTGGGTTTTTTTTTCACAGATCCTGCTTATGGAACCTGGTTTTTCATTACAGTCTGGATTTCAGCTTCTCCCTGAAGGTACATGAGTGTCACGCCATAAACTTGACAAGGACCTATCTGCACATCTATGTATTAAAAACTCAGTCCTCTTCCCATAAGACTTATTCCCAAAGACTGTTTTAGCAGAACAGCAACTAATTTCCCAATAGCCTGTGGAAGTTTGCCATTGGCTTTGAAATTTCCTGCCAGGCTAGTTTCTGCCAGTTTGTAACAGTATTTGTGCAGTTTTATCATTATGATCTCACCAGGAGTCTGAAACTATGGTAAAACGTATTTACACAGAAACAGACCTTACATTGTTTCCTCACAAATACACAATATGATATCAGAATAGTTCAATTTGCCCACAGAAAATTGTTAAATTCACCATCACAAATGATCCTGTGCATTTCTTTATAATAATCAGAAAATAATCCTCTATTTTTTTCAGTAGTAGTTATTAAAGAACAGCAGTAACATCCTAGTCAAGTAGGATCTCAGTTCTGAACTCTTCAGTTGTTTAATTAAGAAGTAGATCTTCACCTTTCATATATAATAGGTTATAAACTCAAAATGAAAGCAGAAAGTCTGCCCCTCCTTTAAAATGCAATTAAAGTTTCTGAACTCAATAGTTTTTGTTTTAATTGAAGTTACAATGCTCCCTGGGTTGCTTAAAAACAGGAGTGAAACATCCATCTTCTCATACCCTGTGTTCAATATCTGCCCATCTGGACTCTACTCTCATTATAGAGGCATGTCAATAGCATAAATTTGATGAGAAAGGAGAAAAACTCTTGCCACCCATACATACCAAGACAATATGAAATCTCTGACAGGCAAGTGGTGGCAATTTTTTGGCAGGACACTTTCAGAGGGTTCTGCCTACACCTGTTCACCACACCCCTCTGCTGGTAGTACCATTTGTTAACACAACAGAATGTCTGACACTCTCCAAGCCTTCTCTGCTCACGTCTCAGCACGTCAGTTTAAATGGCTGGAGAAAGCAATGCCTGCATGCAGAATGCGTTCCCCTTTTCTTGCTGCCTCTTTGGTTTGGAGGGGCGAAGGAGAACACAAGGCAGGATCAGCAGTGAAGAAGTGGCAAGGACTGCAGTGTCTCTGACACAGGTGAAAGCGATGGACCCAAGCCTTCAAGAAACGGTGTGTGCAAGACAGAATGGCAGCACCTGAGGCAACACAGCTCTCAGAAGAACAAAGCATAGTATGAAATGAGTCTCAGAAGGGGATTCACTTCCCCAGTTGGTTCAGCTGAAGTCAGCTGCCAGACCTGAGCCAGGGGGAGGCCACCTCACCAAGCCCAGTAACACTGCTATCTGATGGCAGAGCATGAGACAGGTGTCGGACCATAAGATGGGAAAAGCATGGCTGAAAGATGCTTTCTGTTTCCCTGCTACATTCACACCAAATGCTTGTATAGATATTACACAAAGAACTTCCCTTCTGCTGGATTTGCTTGCACCAGTTATAATCTAATTAGGAGGAAATTGGACTTCTTTTGCTAGCATCATAAACAGAGGCAACCTAAATATATAAATCTTTCTCTTAAACTCCTTTTTCTTCTTTTTGAAATGCCAGAAGACTGCCCTGTGAACCAATGAGCAATTATCTTTTGCATAGCATGTTGAATAATGGATCAAGCTTATATCCACTACGGATGAAAATCATGCTTTTCTGAAACCCATTCACTGCTTCACGTACCCCAAATCCTCTAGGTGCTATACATTTCAGCTGTCATAAATCCATTTAATGTTCCTGTGCATCACACCATTCATTTAGACCACCAAGTTAGTTAAAATGATAGATGTGAAAAAAACACGTGTAACCAAACAACTCCCCAGTGATTACACAGCTGCTGATGCTGAAGGGACTGTGTGCTTTATTCAGCAATAGTCAGGCACTTGCATCCACATTTTCCACCTGCTGCCAATATAATATCAGGTGGAGCTGTGCAGTTCTCACTCAGCTTACTCTTACTCAAGCTGATCTCCTTAAGGCTTTTGCAAGCAAATGGAGTGCAGTAGGTGAGATCCTGCACCCAGTGCCACTGTGGCTCATAAGAACCTCCCCTTTGGTTTGATCAGGGTCCCAAGACCAACTCTTAAAGATGAGGAAAACCAGCATCTGCTACTCATTTTACTTTCTTTGCAAAAAGCCATTGTGGGTATCAAGAAAAATTCAATGTAAAAACAGATAGTAAGACAATACACTAAACAAAGAGTATTTATTATCCTTATCTTTGTAATCTAGACCCTGTTCTTCACTCTATATAGTTCAACAGTCCTTACTCTCTATATAGTCCTGGGCATCCTCAGTAGTTTGAGGACCTTCTCAAACTCAGCTAGGTAAAGGACAGTAAACCAGGATGTTAGGCCCCTTTTCAGCAATGTCCTTAAGCAAATCCTTATGACCACTTAATATAAGTAGCCAAGCAGTTTGATGACTTGAATCTTTAAGCAGCAAGGAAACCATATGTCAAAGTGGCACTGCATATCTGTAAAATGAACATATGGCTCTTAATGTTTTCTGAAAGGCTTTTGTTTTACAATACGCATCAGTTTGTTGTGCAGTATCCAGTTTTCCACAATTTTTAGCCTAATGAAAGTCAGCAGGAAAAACTAAGTTTGCTTTTCTATAAAATGAGCAAAATATCTTCCTATTATATTCTTTTTTGGCATACAACAAAGAACAACCAGAGGATGCACTTTCATCTCAGAGAATTCACCATTGTCTCAATATAAAATGGGAGAAATATATGCTTTTTTTTTCAAATCACTATAAATCAGCTTTTATCGTGGACTTTCCACATAAAATTAGCCTGTTCAATGATGTAAATAAATAAATGAATCAATGTAACTTTGTTTTTATATGGCATATTGTCATAGTTCATTAGTAATTTAATTCTGCATGTGTTCTGCAGTTTGATAGACAAGTTGTACATGGGAATAAAACTAACATTCTTAAGGCTTTGGCACCTACAGCAAAGCTATTAAATTCATATTAATGCATCAAAATAAGTAATCAGCAACCCCAAAAATCAGGTCATTCATTTTTGTGCCTAAATATAGATCTAGATGATTAACTTTAGGCATTCACAGTTGAAAAATGTTCATCCAAATGTGTCATCAGGGAGGGTTGAATAGATTTCTAGAAGAAACACTTGAGAGAAGAATTCTAAACGATAACAATTTAGATGATAAACAGTATTATAATTTATTATTCATATGGTTCTATTGGTGTGCCTTGCTTTCTAAAGTCAAAAGAAGAAATACAGCTAAATATGCTACTCTAAATATACTTTAAAGACTAAAACTGAGGCTATAAAGATTTAGAAAACAATTACTGGTGTTCAGATGATTGTAGTAGTTTTCTAAGGAAAGGATTTATGCAGACATTTTCCTCCTCTGTGCTGTAAAAATAAAAAGTGATACTTGTGAACTTAGAAATAGACAGAAACATCATCAAACAAAATTTTCCAATTTTGATCTATAAAGATATTTAGATGTTTAATTTCTTTGTCAACATCCAGCTTCCCATGGACATCAAGGGATAAACAATGGGAAGCAGGGGTGGGATTAATCTCTAAAATCAGTAGAGAGAAAGGTAATTCCAAAGAGTGACATACATGACACTAAGGTAAGTGTCTTAGAAAGATTTTTGATATTATTCTCTTTCTGTTAATTAGACATCTGACTTTCAGAGGTTAAATAAATCCTTTTATTAATGACTACATCAAAGTTGGTTTTCTTTTACAAAGATGTACTTGATTTGGATTAAAGCACACAAAAATCCCAGCATTGGTAAATGCTGAAATATAGGAATACTCAGCACCTAAAAATCTCATGGCTTTGTATAAAAATGCATGAACCTTCAGGATCAAGAATAAAGTATTTTAGCAGAGACTTTAAAATATTTTCAAAGTGAGCAGTCACACTCTTGAGAAAGTGAAAATTAAGTGTTCACTTGAAAAGAGGGAACAGGTATGGGTACCGAGAAAAATGTGCTCCTTTTTAACATGTGCTAAACAACCTGTATATTCCTGGTGAATCCCATTCCTGGCAGGCAGCATAGTAAGCAGATAGTGACCATCTGAGTTTCATTCTGTGCCAGCCTCTGTATCTGGCATCCCAGCCAGTTAGTACAATGGGTTGCTCTTCCTAAGGATCTAACAGCACTAATGAAGAGGTATTGAACGAGTTTAAATGCAAAAGAAAATGCATTATAGCAGGGGCATTCACATAAATAACTCAATAATAATTGCCCATTTTGCAAAGAGGAAGATGGATGTTGTTTAAAAGGGTCTTTTTATCAGTAAAACACTCATTTCTATCCCTCTAGCAAAATGTATCATCATATGCTGCAGAGAACTCATTCCTTTTGTGTCTAGGGAGGAAACAGTTGCACTGTAAAAATTACACATGAAGACAGAAATGAGGCCAGAATCTGGAAAGCACTTTAAATGTGCACGCCTGGATTACATTTAAGAAGAAATGTTCACAGATTAAAGTCCACCCATGTTACCACTCCCTGACAAGTCAATGGCAGCAAACCACCTGTAAGTCTACCTTCAGCAGCGACACTCAATTCTTTGTGAGGAGTTTCAGTATTGGACAGCACATCTTTTCAGTCTGGTCAATATATATGGCAAAGCTGAGGCTCAAGCTCTGTTAAATATAAATGATGCAGCCACCAAATCCTTCCAGAAAGAGCAGAAGCATGAGATGGTTCAGAGAGGGTCAAGTCTGTATAAAATAGGCTAGATGGATCAACCCTCTCTCCCCCCCTCCACTGGCAGTAGAGTCTAGTGGCAAGCTGTTAAGCTAGACACTTAATTTTTAGAAATAGTTAGGTAAGACCAATGCAGGGAATAACCTACTGCAGGCACTAGCCCTAAAGCACCAAGCTCTAAAAGATGTGTTCAAAGGTTAAATGAAGTTGGCTGTGGGGAGGTAAGTTAGCTCCTTGCTAACTCATCAGCAGAGGTCCTCTCTTGGTCCTGCTGTGGTATTCCCTTCAGTCTCAGTCCATGAGAACAGAGCAGGTTCCCCAGCTAACGGGTAGTCAGACAGGAACGTATATCATTTTCATCTGGATCTGTGGGCCAGCCAGAGCAAACACAGCATCTTAAACTTAAATACACATATATTTTGCTGAAACAAAAGCAATTCTTATAATCTGCTTCTTGAAACAGAGAAAGTAATAAAAACACATGCAAGCTTCAGCAGTAGCAGAGCAAACTGATAAATCAGCAGCACACACTTCAACACCACAAAACAGCATGGAAAGGCCTGCTACCCTCACACCACAGCTAAACAAGCCATGCATCAGCTACTTACCAAGTCTGAAAAGCACAAGCTGTCAGTGCTTTCCTGACAAGTCTCAACTTCTGCAGGACTCCTCCCATGCCAGCAGTGCCTCTGTCTTTGTACAGTGCATTTCCCACCAGCAGGTCATACGGCAGTACAGTTGCAGGGGTGCAATGGATACAATGCCAGCTCCTGAGCGCCCCTGTCACCGACAAAATTGACTACCTTTCCACTGCTCCCGAGCAGTCTCTGATGAGGAACTCCTACTGAGAGTTGTCACTTTGATAGAAGGCATCAATGATCTGCTTTCTCCCACTGACAGCTCTGGCAGAGGTCCCACTCTTCCTTCCATTGCCTTGCATATCCTTAATGAGAAATATTAAACTCTCACATCCTCAGAGTTCCCCACTCAGGCCCTCCTTGCAGCAGAGTGAAATAGCAATAATGAGGCTGAATAATACGATGTAGTGAATATCACTTTTCTTAGTTCTGCTCTAGAGCAAACACAAAAAAAGAGGTTTGCATCCTACAATCTCCATAAACCTCATTATTTGGGTCCAGCTAATCTAGGTCCAGAACAAATGTCCTGTGTCAAATTAGGCAAACCATCTCACTCCCATGATAAAATCTATCTGATAGGCAACTGATCTTACAAACAGAAATTTCATTGTTTGAAAACTGCAATGATATTTTTAAAGTCTATTATGGAGAGCACAGAGAAGTTGTATTTAATTATTGTATGTGTTTTACACCATTTTTTACTATCTTTTCTCGTTTTTATGGACTAGACAATTTTTGACCGCTTACAAAGGCAAATATTCTTCCTTAACCTACTCAGTGTTGATGGGAAAACAGAATGTTTGCAGTTTATGGGTACATCTGGTGATGCTGCAGCTCATGAGCCAAATTGAAATTATTTAGCTGAGAGTCAGCTACCACCAGTTAAATGCAATTGCCACAGTTCCCATGTTAAAGAGCTTGAAATTGGGCATATTTGAATCAGGGTTTTAAACTGAACCCTTCTTGTCTTTCCAGACATTTAAAAAAAAAATTGTAATTTATAACTATAATGAGTTATTCTGCTACCAAGCTGACAGATGAAAAGGAAGAAGCTTTCATATTCACAGGGTCTTCACACAGTTAAGAGCATGTAACCTCAGTGACCTGCAACATCAAATGAGAAAACACAAGCTCAGTCTTTCGGCTTTTAGCTTTATACACTTTGAATCTACAATTAACTCAATACTGAGCATCTGGTCTTTTTAACCCGTTACATTCAAAGGCTATTTGATCTTTCAGCAGTCAAGATTTCCTGATATGACAAGTATCACTTCATACTTATTAAAAATGGAGACCAGCTTGTGACATGGAAAATTGGCTACAGCAGGGTTTTTCTGATCCTTCCTGTTACTTACAATTCTATTGAAATGTTAAAAATAAAATTAAAAAAATTAGTTCTGTCCATTTTTATGACACCTCTTCTAGCAAACATGTGACATGATGCATGACAAAGTTTACACACCAATCAGAGTTACCAATTTACAAGTAGCTCAAGCTGTCTTTTGTCTTTCCTTCAAGTGTTTTTCATGGATGGTGGTTGGAGTGACTGGCTTGGTTTGAATCACTGCTACTTTTCTAACTCAACTAAGTTTTGGTACTGATGACAGTAGGTCCCTGCTGCCACTGAAGGCAATAGCAGAGTCCTGAGATCTGTGGTACAAATAATTGGGCAAAAAATAATCATGATTTTATATTTTCACCTTAATATTCACAATATCAGGTACAGTGCAACTGCTTGGATCTCTGCTTAAGATGAGTGAAAAAAACAGGCTTCTGTCCCAGATTTTTCAAATAGGAAGCTTTTAGAAACAAAGTCTGGGAGTCTTTATGTTTGAGATCCATTTGAGATGCATCTTTAATTCTCCAATATTATGAAAATATTTTTGTGACTGCTTCAAACATTGAGTCAATTTGAACTTCCATTTATCTTGATCAGAAACAACCTCTTCAGTTTATACTATAAAGCCCGTAACAATAGAAAACCCACCACTCTTACAAATATTCAGACTTTGTTTAACAAGTGTATTGAAGTCAATCAGACTATGAGGTGCACAATTCAATGTGCTTGAGTTCAACACTTTATTTAGAAAGCTGGGAAAGAGATGAGGAAAAAGAAATCCATTTCACTTAATTTGATATGACTCACTGAGGTAATAAGGTAATAAATAGGGAATTTAATAATATTAAATGATTTCATGCAACGGATAAAGCAGAGACGACATATCCAGAGAACAATTCTTGTTAAGTCACCCTTAACTGGCATTGTTGCACACCCCCAGCCCAATACTTCAGTGGAGGATTCATAAATAATACCAGAATCAAGCCATCTTTTTCAGCTGCTTCTTGATTACCATTCATACCAGAATTAGCATATCAAGGTTGGAAGAAATGCATGAATATTTATTATCTCCATTCCTACATGGAAACTTAAATGAAGAATTTGCAAGAATATGAGGGACAGACGTACAAATATTATTTTTTGCTTAAGCAAAACCTTTGAGCTAAAATTCTGATGGCACAGTAATGACTTTGAAGGAATGAGAAAGCTGTGTCTATGAGCATGTTATTTCTGTGAGATATCACTGAAATAATGGCAACAATTACTCTAATTGGCTGTACTGACAATGAGTGTAATCCATGCAGCCCTTGAAAATAGGCAGCTAGGAAACAAGGGGAAGAGTACAGCTGAAGTCAGCTGAGCTATGGCAGCACACCTAAGCCAGGCAGGCAAGCATTCCTTGGGCAATGTTTTGGCACAATGAGGGCACATGAACTCCCAGGACTTTCTCCCTTTCACCCTCAAAACTCTCTGTGGCAAAACTCCCAACCCCTGCCCAGCAGCTCCTCCTCATCACCAAGCCCTTCTTCCACCCCAGTCTTTGCTCAGAGAACTACAGAAAATGCTCTACCAGTGATCATCCTGCTATTAACAAGCATCAGACTTATCCTGCTGTCAACAAGCATCAGACTTTCCAAAGAAAGGCTGAGGATGGAAACCATCCTGTCTCCATTATATCCCCATCCCCTAGATCTCGTACAGCCATGCATAACCATACACACTGTCTGAATATCGTGTGGCCGTTCTCAGTCATTCCTGTATCTTAGAAAGTACTCAGAAACCTGGTGTACCACTGGGAGACTCCATTCGTCTTCTCAAACAAGGAGAGAAACACCTATAATCCAGGAGGTTTACAGAGGTGTTCACTTTTCTCCATTGATTAGAGAGAAGGTGTCCCCTGGAGGGGGACAGGATTATCCCTTCCTCCCAGGTACAGGTAGCAAAAGCATAGACACATTTCCACTCAGGTTAGGTAAATACCATAATCATACTAAATCCCACCTCTAAATATTTCTTAGGGGTACAGTAATTCTTTATTACATCATTTATGATTGTTCCATCATGGAAAATTCCCATCTCATTTCTGCATTTTGCCTAGTAACCTGCGAATGGACTAAAAATAACGCTATGTATTCGTCACATCAGAGCAGCTGGTCCACCTCAGACCAAGCAGCATCTGTTTTGGTTCTAAGAGTGGAGAGAGTATGAGAAAAGGGAGCTTTTCAGGAAGGAGAAAGAAGGGGAGGATAGGGAACATAGACAGAAAAAAAAACAGAACAAGGAGGGGGAGATGAAAAAGAACATCACTGAAAGCAACTTTTACTGCAGTTTAAGATTAATGACCGCTCATTCACAAGCGCTCTACAATCTGAGGTAAGTGGGAGAAACTGGGGCTGCTACTCAATAGCCAGTGTAGCCCTTTGCAGACATAAAAAGGAGTATGCTGATGTTCCCTCTCAGACATATAAAACCAATGTGATGTATGTAGCTTTTAAGTGTTGGTGTGGTATAAAAGTTTTATTGCTGCTTTGGCTTGAAGAAAGCTACAAACCTCAGTTTAGGAATTGCAAGACCCTGTAAAAATGGTTATGAAAGGCATTTTTCCTAATCACATTAGCAAACCCTTCTCTCCATTTTCCCTCTCATTAAAAAGCTTAAATATTTTACAGCTATAGTGTGCAGGCTTATGTCCAGATTACCCTTCATTAAGTGACTTTTACAGTAGCTGGATACAGGCCTTTTCTATTATTACACACCAGCTAATTATGTCTCCTTTGTTTTCATTTCATCGTTTTAAACAAAGCTTTTAGGGACCCAGCTACTCTGTGAGAGGTGTTGCCAAGCTGAACACATTTCCAGCAAATCCCAGCTGGGCCGCATTCATTTCATCTGATGATCTTTGCAACATGAAGTAGCTTTTTGGAAAAGAGAAAAAAAGAGAAAAAAAAGAAAAAAGAAAAGGGGGAGGGATAAGGAAAAAAAAAGAGGTAGGCAGGAAGAATAAAAATAACAAATAGTTTAGTGCAAAGACGGCATCTCACTGGGGAAAAATCCAGCAGGATGTTAGTGAAGAATGAAATATGATGTACAGCAATTCTAAGCATCATAGCTATGCTATGTGAATGATCAGTTCTATCAGGCATTTTCTGAATTCTGACAGCATTGCTGTTTTCAGATTACCCCAGTAATGTTTCCAAAGTGTATTATTATATTCATGGCAAGAAAAGATGGGGAGGAGGCCTGAAAATTACTTCCCTCCTGGCAATGAATTGTCATTTATGTTCCACATTGAGCCAGCTCTTTGCATTGCCTGCAAAGCCAAGGGAACCAACAAAAAGATATGATTTCCCCAGAGGTGGGGAACCAAGGGAAATGATCAGGCATCTGAAGACTCCCCAAGGTGCAAAGAGAAACAGCAAAAGACTTTGCCAAAGAGAGATATTTTTCAGTACCTGTGCAAATAAAATCTACATTTAAATTTTATTTTAATTACTCATTCTCATCCATGATACACTGAATAATCAAAGTAATCATATCAGGAATGATAACAAGACTCACTATGTGTGTTTGCATGTACAAAGTGTCCTGTGAACAGTATGCAAGATGGCTGACCCTTGCTCCACAGAGCCTAAAAGCCCACATGTGTACAAGTCTTCTTTACCCCTCCTTTTCTTCTGGGTATTTCATAACACTGCTTTAAATTTTTTTCCCATTGTTCTTCAATCTTTTTAAACCTTCCTTGACCAGGTGGCTTTCTAGCCCTCCTTGAGCAGATGCTTCTCAACTAGCCCACTGAGGGAAGTTTTGCATGTTTCTGTTACAAACATTTTTTGGTCTTGTGGATCCCATCCTTTACTTTCTATGTATTTGCAGTTTCAGTCATATATAAAGCTTTCTATGATGTAGTGGGTGTAAAATCCTGAAGGTAAATTTGAAGATCTTCTGTTGTTATCAGTCTAGAAGTTTACAGGATTCTTCAGCGACTGTTAACCTTTCTAAAAGTTTTCAGAAAGACATGTCATCATAAGGAATTCAGTAGGAAACTGAAAAGACTGAACACTTGACCTTACATCTACAGAGTAGCACAGGATGGTTCATCCTCTATCAAAATATGTGAAGCTGTTCAGTGACTTACAGTGCCATCACGTATTCTTACTATGTACTGACAGGGAAACAACCCTTCTTTGCCTCCTAACTGCTTTCTTATGTGGACACGGGAACAAATGAGCTGCCAAGGGCAGTAGATTTCAAAGATTTCACAGAATATTCTGAGCTGGAAGGGACCCACAAGGATCATCGAGTCCAACTCATAAGTGAATGGCCCATATAACAGACCTTTTCAACCTTCATGTCTTGTAAAGACAGTATGGATGGATGGTTTTGTTCATGCTTCCTTATCCCAATTCTAGGTCATTCTTCAGCTAAATAGGAGCCAGGTTAACCACTCTTCCAAAAAATCAGCTCTAGCTGCCTAAATAGTCCACTATTGCCCTTCATCCCAAATATTGCTAGAGCAATACGACCAGTACACTCATAAGATCATTGGTCAGCAAGTAGAAATTATGCAGTCTAGTTCAGAAACCTGCTTCTCTCCACCCACTTCACTCACTCATTTTTTCTAATACTGAACTCCATGGATGATCTCAAAAATACCCATGAGGTGAGAAGGCACCTTTATTTCCCGCTGACAGAAGGCAGGAAGCCACTTTCTACTCTACTAATCCACAGACCTCCAACCCCATTTGCCCCAATAGCAAAAAAGTAAGCACAGGCTCACTCCTCTTGTTTCAGATGCATGAAATGTAATAGGAAGATGAAAAATGATTTAGCAAAAATGTAGCTCTGCAAGACTCTTAGCCAGGTTACCTTTCAAATCTTGCTTGTTTTTCAGAGATATTTGTCTGTGAGTAGAAAAACACGGAAAATGACCCATCTGCCAATGTAGGTGTTGCCTTCATTTTCCTCTAAAAAAATCCCCACATTTCTCTCCTTTTCAGCCCAAAGGGCTAATCACAAAAGGGAACCCGCAAAAGGCTGTCTCCTTGTCGCTGTCCCGTTGCACTGGCTTTGGCAGCAACACAGCAGGGGTCCAATGCAGCTGTTGGAAAGCCTGCCCTGCCTGCCCAACTTTGCCTCTCCTCCTGCTATTTTGTTACTATATATGCAGTATAAATACCAAAAAGAAAAGCCTGTCAAGCAGACCATTTCCCATTATTTGGAAATTAGCAAGCTTTATACTGTTTCTAAAACAAATTGTTTCCATTATCAGAACACTGCAATGCTGTATGCATCCACAAGAAATCATCACACAAATATAGTTTTTTCTTAAATACACTGAGCTTTTTTTTTTTCCCTGTGAACAATTTTGCTCCCTTTTTCTCTGAGATTCCATTCAAGAGGAATATAATAAAAACTGAGGTACAAACAGACTGTTTGAAATTATTTTCTTATGCCCTTCAGTACCAGCTGAACAATTTGTTCTCCTTAATTTCAAAAGAGAACAACAATTAATTTAGCTAATGAGAATTACAGAAAAAAAAACCAAACAAAAAACCCAAACAAATACTTCAAAGGATTTCTGACCTATGTAAAAAAAAAAATCTTATTTTGGTTCTGATGCTAAAAAAAATTCTTTGCATAAATAGTCTCACTGAAGCTTTATCCTTTAAAACTTATTTCCAGGATTGTGGATTTGGTAAATGTAAGCTTCAAACTGCAGCTATATTGATTAACTGATTTGTTTACAAAGTCCTCTTTTAAGGGAGGATATTATCACCAAGCTGGAAGCTGAAACATAAGCCCAGGATGCTACCCAGGAAACAAACAGGGCAAATGTCGGTATTTTTTGACAACAGCACACAGATTTAGACATTTTGACTGTTGCTTTACTAAGGAGAAGGAGAAAAAAGAAGTGCATTAGCTGGTTCAAACATCCTCCTTAGCAGAAAAAGGCCTGCAGGGAAAAGAAAATACATAAAAATGCACTGAAGCAAAGTAATGCTCCTTGAAGCTGGCTGTGCCCCTAAACTATGCTCCTGAGATTATATCCCGAGGCAGCAGGGGGCATGGTTAAGAGCAATTCTCCCCGGCTCTGAAAGAATGAAAGCAAGTGTCAGCACTGCCGTAAAATCAGTGCATGGATGACTGCTCCCAGGATGACTTGAAGCAGCAGTGACATGAGCCTGGACATGGTGCTGGTGAGGAATCAGCCCTAATGGCTTTCCATCTGATCCCTGGCTGCAGGGGTCAGTTCAGCTGCACAGGGCTGAAAAGCGAGGTCACAGATCTGATGTGTCAGCGTGCAGCCAGCTCGTGACACTTGTTGCACTGTAAAGGGAGAATTGCCAACAGAATGGTGGAGTTTAGGATATGGCACAAATCTGGCAGACTTCCTTGTACCCTGTTAATCCACTGTTCCTATACCTGATAGAGCACTATTTAGTGGGGGTTTCCCAGTTTTGAAGTCTGAATTACAGCTTATTCATCAGTTAGATGGTGTTAACAAGGGACAGATGAACATGTACCGTCATAAGTGGACTTTGAACCTTTATATTATGGTAATTACTTTTCACATGACACTCTTTCTAGTATGTGCTAGCCTGGTCTACAGAGCATGGATCAGTCTTACACATCGCTAATAGCATCTTTCTCTTTACTGCCAAGGTGACTGTGTGCTTGCTCACAAAATTTGCACTAGTATAATTAAAATTGGTTTTCAAAATGATTCAGCCTTTAGCTAGCACAGCTTCTTTGCACAGGGACGTTTTCATCAGTTTAGCATTAGGTTGGAGTAGCTAGCACAGGCTTCAGTCCCACAAAGCATTCAAGACTCCACTGCTCACCAGTTGCCATCTGTCAGCTGAACCATGACAACAGATTATAAACCCATTCCTGGCCTGGCCCTAGCATCTAATAAAATGCTTTTAAAAGCCCCACTCTCACTCCTCTGAGCAGCTTTTCAAGACCACACAGCACCCTGGGGCCTGCCAAGCATAGCTAGAAATCCTCAAGCCTGCTCTCAGAGCCAGCAGAGCAGCTCCCCTCATTCTGTTTACGTTCTGCCAACAAGCTTAGTACCTTCAGCTCTTTTCCTCTTCACTGCACTATCCAACAGACCTGGAAATCAAGCCTTAGATGGATACCACTGACTATTAAGAGTGAATGAGAATTCTCATAACAAGCACCCACATTGTGAATGGTTAATTTCCCTACACTTCCTGAAGGACATCAGAGGTGAAAGAAGGGAGACATATGCCCTGAAATCCCAAGATGGCAAAACCATTTCCTTTCTACATTGTATTCTGCCACTCCCACTGGTGCAAACACACTTCTTCACTCAGCAGCATAAGAAGGACAGCAAGAGATCGATACTTATACTGGATGTAAACTGGGAGATATGCCATGGGTGGATAACAAGACTTCTAGTCTTCTGTTCCTGCCATCTTTCTTTATTTTCCACTCCCCAGCTTCTTGCATGTTCCTCTGGCCACTCAGAGCAATCATTGGTGGCAGTTCAATCTCAGGCAGCAGCAGAAGCAACAGGAGTCTGAGGGGGACTATGAGGGACAAGGGAGAGGCTGTTTGGGACAAGACAGTTTGCACTATTTCTTCTTCATAAACACATCACAATCCTCAGCACCTGAAGCCGCCTCTGATATCCTGGCCTGCTGACTGCACAGCAGCAGGAACCGGAGGGGCTGCTGGAGAGTAGACAAGAGCAAGCAGAAATTGGACACTGGCAGCAGTATCAGCAAGCAGCACAGGTGAGGAACCACAACTGATGGGCCAAAGCAGATCTCACAAATCAGCCACAAAAGCCCACAGCAGTGTAGCCCCCAGGTGCCCACAGAGTACCTGCCACAGTATGTCATACAGGTACTGCAAAGCTACCTACTGTCCAAAGCTGCTCTTCATGTCTGCAATGGAGACTTCTGAAACTTCCTGTACATGCTCTGACATAGAAAGTACCAATGCCAAACTAGAAGACTCATTCTGGTGCACAAGGGATTATATTGAGGAAGGATCTATAGTGGGATCCTAATATGATATCAATTAAAATCAACTGAGACTGTTATTTTTATTTAAACAGCAGTAAGCACGACTTAGATCCTGTGAGCGGTGAGATAGCCTCATGGGTTTTACTCATATAAGTCCCATGGGGTTGGAAGGTCACATTTTCCATGCAAATCAGTAGCAACTTTTCCTTTAATATTATCTGTAATTTTTAAGTAGCAGTACCTACATACTAACAACAGGATTCATCCCACTTACTGCTGAGTGTCTAAACCCAAGGTGTCTAGTCTGAATTCACTGCTCCAGGCTAGGCTAGTCAGTGGGAAGAGTTAAGCGCTTGCAGCTGGGTGAGTCATCTCTCATAGAGCAGGTGTTGAAGACATGCCCTTTAGCAGTGCTAGCTCAGAAATAAACATAAATTCAAATGCAGACTTCTACAGGCAGGTAAGATGAATCCTATGTCATACTTTTAAACAATTGGGCCTGAATTCTTTCAAAGATGTCCCTGTAGTATCAAACCTGTCTGTCTTGGCACTTTCCAAAAAGGCAATCTAATATTAATGGTAAATAAATTACATGGGGAATTAGATCAAAGTGTTCAACATTTTTGAAGTGAAAGAGGTTTGCAGAGCAGCCACATCTATGGTATGTCCCACCTCACTCCTACCCAAATGACTTCTCTCAGAGATGCTGCAAGCCTCTACCTTTGGCAAGCAGGATGGCATGCCACATCCTTTCTTGTGACAGTAGACTGCCTTAGGCACATCCAAGACTGTACTCACAGGCTCAGAGCTCTTCTTAACAGCCAGTTACCCACTGACCCCATTTCTGATATGGCATCCAGACATGATACATGAATGCTGAACAGTAAATTGCTGTAATGCACCACAACCTGAAAGGACAGTAAGAAACAAAGGTTTTCTTCCAGGAATGCCAGAGACATTGCAATCAGCATTCAACTTACCAAATCCACATCCAACCATCTACTTCTGATCTACTAAAACCACCAACTCGAGTGCCTTTCCTTTTCACAGACCTGCAACAGCACCATAGTGGGAGAATTTTACCTCAGCTAACTCTAACTGCCAAAGAATGAGGCATCTGAGGTAAGCCAGTTGCTCCCTGGACTGCCTCCTCCACAGTCTTTCTTAAGATTTCTTGGTGCTCTCCAAAGGTCGCTGACCCCATTTCATAGATGGATAAAATGGTTTGGGTTGGAAGGAACCTTAAAGATCATCTAGTTCCAATCCCCCTGTCACAGGCAGGGAAAACTTTCACTAGACCAGGCTGCTCAAAGCCCCATCTAACCTGGCCTTGAATGCTTGAACAGATGGGGCATCCACAACTTCTCTTGGCAACCAGTGCCAGTAGCTCACCACCCTCACAGTAAAGAATTTCTTCCTAATAGTTACTCTAAACCTACTCTCTTTCAGTTTGAAGCCATTCCCTCTTGTTCTGTCGCTACAAGCCACAGGTACTTATTAAACAACAACAAGAAATAAGAACACTGTTGGTGTTGCATTAAAATTCTTATTCCTCACAGTTACATTTGTAGCTGGAGCTCACTAGCCAGAATCTAGCCTTTGATTAATTAATCCAATTAATTTCTTAAAATTGTTGAATTACTTTTAGCTTTAACAAGTTTGAGGACTTCTAAAGGACATCAAGCTCCTGCTTTCATTCTATTTTTAATTAGATTAGAGGTAATTTTTGTATTCAAATGAAGAGTAATGGATGTAGATCTGTTGGTAATGCTGAATCAAAAAGTAATTTTATAGTAAACAGTTAGGCTTTTTACCAATGTTTACTATTCAATTCAAATTACAGTACATGCATTTCTAAATTTCATTGTCTCAATCTCTTCGCTTTGACTTGCTTATAAATATTGATCATGGATACTTTGACAACTCAACTTTTGATATTTTTGCTGGTTTTAGAATCTCTTAATGGAACTAGAAAAATTCACCTTTTAATGTGATGAGTAATATTTTCCTTGTTTTTACATTTAATTTTTGGATAATAGTTATAATTAGATGTTTGTACCTCAGCTACTCAGACTTTACTCATTCTTGGATCCAGTCCATTTCCAGGGTATTTAATTCCAAGTCAAGTTCTCTCTCCACAAGCCCCCACCTGGAGTTTGGCAAGTTTTTACCTGAAAAATACATATAAACAAAGGCAGTTGAACCCTGCTGGGTGTGCTTTTTGAGGCATCAGATATTTAAATGGCCCCTAGAATAGACAGCACAATCTGCAGAAAGAAATGCATTATCTTATTTTGCTTTCTGATAGTAATTGGTTTGTAGACAATACCATGAATATGCTCTGAAAGGGCCTTTGATCAAATTCCATGCATTCCAGTTGCAAACATAAAAGTTAATTGAAGCAAATGAAATTGCATAGATGGGGATTGAGGAGCAACTGCAGATCTGCTTCCAAGCCTTCTTAAATCTCTTACCAAGTTTCTACTATTTATGGACTTGTTCCAAAGCTTGTTATAGCCAGTCAAAAGACTTCCACTTTCACAGAATTCAAGAGTGAACCTAAATACATAGGTTACCATCTGCAAAGATATGTAAGCACACACTTGACTTTGAGGAAGAAAGTGCCACTGCAGTCAGTAGCATTAGTGAGAAACTTCAAGACTGGAGTGTATTTTTATGCCTGACTGAATCAGGTCATCATTTCTAATTATGATCCTGATTATATTCTGAACTGAAGTCAGTGGGAATAAGAGCAGGAAAGTATGTCTCTGAAGGGTCACATCAACATAAGAATTAAATCAATACCGCACAGCTCCACTCCAATGAAATCATTGCAGTTAACACCAGTAGAGACTAAAAGTGTACAGTGGTAAATCAGATCTGGAGCTTGTTACATGGTTTTGACACATCTTTCAGTTTTATCAGAAATCCAAGAACAAAACTTAGCACTCTGAAACATCAGTGGATTTTAGACACTCCTTGAAGGGTTTTGAGTACTGAAATCAATGAACGGATTGCAATGGACTGACCTGTAAGTGCAGTTTTTCAGCTGTGACAAATGAAATATTGATAACAGTCTTCATTCTGCTTAACTCTTTCTCACTCTTTCAAAACATCACATGTAATAGACGGCAGCAGAATGGAAATTACTTACAAAAATTCAGCAGAGCTTCACAGAAAGCAACAATTATTTTTATTTCTCTGCAAGACTTGTCACATACCAAGAAATGCAACAATATATACTGCAAGAGACCGCAGCAATGATTGGGCCAGAGTAGGGATTACTGATGGGATGTATCAGCTCACAGTGCTAACATACATAATTAGGTTGAATTTAATGAATTTTGGGATTCATTATTATGGTGACTATATGAGTCTTATCTAGCCATAAGAGTTCTAATACCTGAATGCCCCCAAGGTCAGCATGGCTTTTACAGAGGGAGGCTCACAAAGCAATGATGAGATTTACAAAAGGATTTGAGGATCTTCCAGGAACCTAAGTGCTACCAGTTGAGTCACTAAGAACTTGACTAACTCCTAAACAACCTAATATCCTTAAGCATTCAAAGTCTTGTCATAAACAACTCCATATGTGTACAGATGAAGTTTATTCAGGCATGGGCTTTCACAGCTGAATGGCTGAACTGAAGCTTTTTGATCCCAAAGTTCCCCTGTTGCAGAACATGACAACATTACAGCATCTTTGTGGATATCCTCCTTAGGGACCTGTCCAAGACCGTTCTTATTAGACTCCAGAGGCATCTGTGAGATGAAGGAAATCTTTTGTTTCTCAGAACAGACGTAACTACAGTTCCATGAAAATCCACCACAGCAGATACTAGGAAGTGCACTCTGGATTGTTTAGTCCACCCAAAACACAAGGTGAGAAATACCTAACCAGTTCTAGACACTGGAGGCAAGATGGAGAGGCAGGTTCATAACCACAGTTTCAGAGGAATTGAATAGCAAGTCTGGGGCATTGCCCCAGTTCAGATCTCTATGAAAAATAAGGTGGAATTTACAAGTTAACCAGTCACATCTTCAAAAGCATAAGTTGGGACCTTTTATTATGACTTATCAGGCTGTCTCACACAATTGTCAGTCTCCTTCTATAATGCACATCTCTGATTCTTTCAAGCTAACTGGGCTGAGAAAGAACCAGGAAATTAGAATAAAATAAATAAAAACCTTATAAAACTCATTCTGATCATTGTCAAATGTATTCCATACACCACTCCTTCACCCAGCATAATGACGTTTCCTTGTCATCTCTCCAATGTAAAAGGAATAAAGAATCACCAGACATGAAGGACCATAAGTAAAGTGGACAATTAGTGAAGAGCTGGCATGTTCTGAACCTTTATTCATTTATCGGCATGGATCTTTTTGTGGGTTTTTTGGAATTGGCTTTCAAAACGTTTCCATGGAAAACGGAGAGGAAGGCAGCTATGACAAGCAACAACAGAGCCTACTCAGCAATGTGCTTTTCGGACACTCCTTTTTCTCCCCCTCTTTTTTTTTTTTTTTTTTTTCCCCCTTCCCTCCTTTTCTTAAACTCACCCAGGCTTAAGTTGAACAGTTTGCACCAGCATATGGCAAAGGTTGAGGTCAGACAGATAAAACGTTTCATTGCGCCAAAGAATGGTTAACAACACGTGAATGTAAATTCTAACACATCGTAAAACTGTTGCAGAGCAGTCTGAAAGGGGGCTTTAGTTATGGCAGGAAATCTGCTTCCCAGCCACACCCCATCCCTTCCAGTTCATTTCAGGTATTGTGGAGCCCGGAGGGGCTGTGGAGTCCCCTCCCCTGGCAGTCTGCACCCGGCCCCGCCAACAGATTTCTAATGACTTTCTGATGAAGATTTAGGAGGTTTTGTGTCCCGGGGCTGTGAAGGATTTCAGCCGGGCACCCCTCTCCGGCAGCCAGCCCCAGCCACCTCTTTTGTCCCCTTCTCGCTCCGCTGCATCCCCCGGCCCCGCGGCTTCTCCGCAGACCGACCGGAGGAAGGGGACCCCCCACTCTCCTCCCCTCCCATGCCCTCCCAACCCACCCCGCTCTCCCCCTCCCGGGGCCGCAGCCACGCCAATTTGTATCCGTGCTGGTGGCGGGACCATCCCGCCATCGGGCTCGGGGGACCCCCGGGGCCAGCCCCGCCGTGCCCCGCTGCGGTGCGGGGCGCAGCCCGATCCCCAGCTGGGTTCTCCTCAGCCCAACCAAAAACACAGAGGCAGCGACTGCCCCACCTCTGCAGGGCCCGTTCCTCTTCCCTCTGCTGTCGCTGCTGCTTTTCCCCCACCACCACCCTTGCATTTATATTCGTTCTCCCCCCGCCCCGTTCCCACATTTTGTCACCATTATTACAATAAATACAAAGGTTCTGCGCCTAAGAAGAGACTACAAAAACATAAATGAATAAATAAATACTTAAATAACGAGTGACATGTTTGTGTCAGACATTAGCGCAGGCTCTGGCTTGATGTTTTCGTTTATCGTTTGCTCTAAGTTCCTGCAGCTGAAAGAGATAAACCCTGGCTATTCAAAAAAGAAATGTATAAATCATAACAAAACACCCAGTTAAAAAGGGCGCGCTTTTTTAATTTTTTTTTTTTTTCACTTATCCAGGGATAAGCCGCAGGGGCACGGTGCTCAGTTGTATGCCCCTGTTTCCAGAGTGGTGGCAGATCATGTATTTTGGAGCAATATATTGGAGAGTTTGCTGTTTGTTTGTGACACAGACATGAACGCACATTAATGTGTGCACTGAGACACCGATCATCTTAATTCCCCAGGCCTCTCTATACTGTGCCTGGTGTCCTACTTCCCTCTTCAGAGCTGCTCCAAGGCGAGAGTGATTAATGCTCTTTTTTAATCTAGGAAGATGTTAAAAGTGTGAGGGACATTGAGTTCAATTATGAAATATGAAATGCTGAAAGGGTCAAGTCTACTCAAGCCCTGCAATAGAAGAAACACTCCCAGGAGACTTTGATTTTTGGTCGGATGACTGATCGTCATGTCCTCAGAAAGAATTAAATTTTATTACCGGCTTTTTGGCAGCATTTAGAGTTTAACGTGGCTAGAATTAAAGAGTGCTTAGTCTGATTTTGATTTCTTCCCCTTCCCTTTTTGTTCAAAAGCTTCTCTATTTTTCTCACTGACTTGGAAGTGCCTGTTAGAGAAATGCAGGTGGCAAGTTATCTCTGGAGGGGTTGTACTGCCAGGATGTTATTCACAGCTCATATTTACATAATCTCTTGTCTCCTCTTAAATCTTCTGTTTTAGTCTCCTTCCCTTCTTACTCCCTCAAGAAGCTCTTGCAACAGTCTGGCTTGGATTTCTTTCCTTTTTCGTGCCTCAATAACACTGATTGTTCTTATCAAGGGGTTGCAAGGCAGTGATCAGTCACACCTTCCTTCCATTCAGAGAGGCAACAAACACTGCAGACTGTGTTTACTTTTAACATCTGCCAAGACTTTTAACGCCACAGTGCAAGGAAAGCCCCAAAGACAAATCCAAAAATGAACGTATTAATAATGGTTGGCAACCAGGATCCTGCAGCAAACCAGCGCTTTACCTTTTGGTGCTGTTTGTCCTTCCTTAAAGTTCTTTCTTGCCCTACATTATGAAAAGACTTCTGCTGGCTAAGAAGAAACTCACTGGTGTCATTGAGAACCTGGTAGTAAATGTAAAAATGCTCAGTTTACCGTGCTGAGAACATTAGTGAAAAATCAGCAGAAGGGTTGGGGCTATACAGAGGGAATTCACATGCCCACTGCACATGGAAGCCTTCACTTGGGAAGAAAAGTTAGACTCTTAGTTGATTTCTTTTTAGTTTAAATATGCATAATTCTTTTTGCTTCTCAAGATTCTGGAGTCTGTTCTGAAGAATGTAACTGCAGTAACCAAAGTAGACAACAGAAGATCAGAAAAAGGAGATGAAGAAAGGTGAGGAGAGAAAGTTATCAAGGTTATGACTTCAGTTTCATCACTCCACCTGTCTGGGATCCAAACCAATTGCCAAAATATAGGCAGCTTGTGCTTTCTAAGTTACCCTCATGCCTGCTGAACTCCCAGATGCTCCTTCAGAAGAGAGCAGGTCTTCTGTAGGTCTTATGCCATATTTGCCTACCCCTGTAGATTTCCTACTGGCCCCTCAGATGGGACAAGACACTTTTCTGAGCCAGCTGAGTCAAACCCGTGTGGGCTATGCAACTAATTAACTCAGAGTACAATGAGATTCCAGTGCTAACATCTAAGTCAAGGTGTTTAAAAGTAGGTATTCATTACAGTTGGTGGAGACTGATCAAATGCTTGTATTTACATTTGGCTGAGCTGGATTGTTCTCCATTCCCTGTGGGATATAAAGGGAGACAAAACACTTAGGTCTCTTCTAGAAGTATAAACTTACAGTCTGGACCTGGGACATCCTGACAGAGAAACTGGGTCTTTGATCCGTTACTACCTCAGGCACCATGTAATGCTTCCTTCCCTCATAACCCTCCTGGATGCAGCTAGCCCTCCCCGACTCTGATGGGAAGACCACTGCAGAACCTCACTGCTGCAACCATGAGGGACATTCTCATTACTTCAAGGCTTAATACATCCATAGCCAGCCTATACCCATGTGACTGTTATGTCAACAGCAGCCTTTGCTTAAGAAATACTTTTTCATTGCTGGTGTTTAGCCCCCTGATCCACAGAGAACAGGTATATCCCATCTCAACATTCAGTTTTTGAAGGAAAAAAAGCCAGGGTATTCTATTTTTCTCTCATATTATAATCTTTTCCCTTTCCCCAATCACCCATGCAGAAGTCTGTTGGTTTCCAACCAGAAGTTGCACAAGGTACTCCAGATGAAGTCTCACAGGAGCCTTGTGCAACCTTTTCTATATCACTAAGACTGTTTGAAGAGGAGGGAAAGCTGTAAAAAGCCAGTAGAAAATATGATGGAAATTTAATTCAGGGAGGAAATTAATAAGAAATGACACCATATAAAAATATACAACAGAAAAAGATGTAGGGAAATATAAATTGTACATTAGTCCTCCACCACAACTAAAACAGCCACTGCATATCAGAAGATAACTGTCAAAGACATATCAGAGGACAGTAGTTGACTGAACTTTTAAAACATACTAGACTTGTCCAAATAACACCAGCTCTTGCAATTACAATAGACAGAATTAAAAATGAGGCAGCAAATCACTTTTGGTTCATGATATAGACTAGAAATTTACTGATAGGGATACAAATAAGAAGGAATGTTTCCTATAAGCAAGTCTTGTTTACATAGGAGACCCTCCCAGAACTCAGAGCACCAACTACAGTGGTACTAGACACCAACCAAAAAGGACTATGTGTATAGGTGAACTGCTGACTTGAGTTGTAAATTTCTGTTGGGATGGGGTTTGGGTAAGGGGTTTTTTCAGGAGAAAGAAAAAAAAGGCTTTGTGCAAATAAAAGGATACTGGTGGGTTAAAATGCAGATTTGTTTGATTTTGAGATTCAAAAGTGTAGTGTTCCACTGGCTGAAAATGCAAATGCTTGCAAGTGCTATGTATTCCAACTCTGGTTTTGGTAAGAACTTGTATTGCCCTCTGAGCAACAAGGAACAGTGACACACATTTAAAACAGAGGACGAGCCAGCCCTGATTGCCAGTCATGACATGCCTGTGGGAATTCAGTTCCTCTTAATACATTATAGTTTCTAACCAGAACCACCAGATTAGGATGACTTTACCACATGGAATGCAGTACAGTGCTTGGAAACCATATTGGCCATGAAATGCAATGGCAATTAAATGCTTGTGAGGGTCCTCAGATTAATGTGATGCTATTTTGTTAAAAAGAAAAGAAACAAAAAAATCTATATGAAAATTCATAGCTACCAAGGTAAACCTTTAATTCTCCCAGATTACCCCTATGTAAATCTTTCACCTACTGGACTACAGTTCTATTCATAAGTACAACAGGCTCTTCTGGGTTAATTCCAGCCCTCAACGTGCACTTCCCAACTACCATCAACCTCCTCTGTTGAAATTAAATTGTCCTTGAGATATGCTCATATTCACAGATGACAGCGTATTGATTTTGCATAACTTAAACAGTTGGGTCTTTCTAATGCAACTCATTTACAGAAATTATGTGAAAATTTGCAGTATGTTTGGCATGAGTGATCTCTTTTCCTTTTTTTTTTTTTTTTTCAGTCCAGCCTCTAAAAATTATGTGCTGAGAACATCTCCCTCCTTTGGAACCTTTCTCCTCTCAAAGTTCAGGAACAGACAGCAGTGAGCAGCAAATTTTACTCTCATGAGCTTGAGTGTTCAGCTAAATTCCTATCATTCACCCAACATTATTTCAACCCAAAAGGCAACATGATTGGATTGTAGATATTAACACATACACTTTAGAGGTGAGAAGTAAAATTTCAAGCCAAATTTACTAAAATGCTGTAAAGAAAAAACCCAGCCATACATCTTTCCTTGGACTTAAAAACACAATTTTGATTTCTGGGCAGAGATTATTCAGTCATATGTATAGTATATGTTTGTGCCCTTCCTTTCAAATCCCCTTTAACTCACTGACTTATGTCCCATTCATAAATGTTTCCATTTACTTGAGGGATAGATGAAACTGTAGTTTGCAAGGTAGGAAACACGAAACCAGTCCCTGGCTTGGACACAGACTTCCTTTGTAATGTTTGAAATGCTGGTTATCATTCTGATGTCCAATTCCTCATCTCTAAAGAGGTAAAAATAAAGTCACCCCAACCTATCTTTTGTCTGCTTCTCTGGAAAGATAGTTACTTGGGACAGAAAGTGTCTGTGTGCAGGGTTCTTCATCAGCAAGGCATCAATCTTTAGAATCACAGTTGCAGAATTGATCAAATACCAGAATATTAAATGCTTAGTCAGCCTATGAAGGGGTTGTGGCCACAAAGAAGGTACACTGCGTTCAGTGAGTTTAAAAGTACTAATCAACCTAAGGCAATAACTAAACCTCTGCTCTTCATGAGTGGCTTTCTCAAGGTGTCTGAACAGCCCTTTTTCTCTCTCTGTCTCTGTCAACTATGTGTAATAAATGCTTGATGCCTTCTTCACAACCAAAGAGGCAAAAGGTCTCCTTATAGTGTTCTGTGGCATTTTTTGCCCTTCCTTCCAGAACCATTCTCCTGTTGCTGAACAGTCGCTCCTGTGCACATGCTGACACACATCAAAAAGTGGCACTCCAAATGAATAGATGCTAGAGACCTTAGTGATACATACCTTATTTATGTCTATTGCCATTTACATATCTGCTAAGCACTCAGCAGAAGTAGCAGGACTTACTTCCCTAGGCTGTTGACCAGGAAATCAATGGAGCTCTCACGTGAGTAAAAGCTTACCTGTGCAAGTAAAAACTACACAGACTATCTCTTACAAGACTGACTGTCCAGAAGAATAAAACCCAGAATTTTTCCTAGAAAACATGGTTGGAGTCAATTTGCACTCTGTAATAATTCACTGGTTTTCATTAAATAGATGCAAAAACATTCATGCTTTCCCTCTGTTGGATTTGGTTTTACTCATTAAAAAAAAAAACAAACCACAAATCAAATAATCTGATTTATATTAATCATGGAAAATATGTCCATTTCGGGTATGAGAAAACTGTGATTAAATTTTAATAAAAACATTGTTCAATATCAGTTTTACAGCAGTTCCTTGAGATCCTGCCAGTTATCAGGGATATGTTATTCTGAGGATGACAATAACCTAGCAAAGGCATGGTCTGTATCTTGAATGTTTAAATCAAAGTAAGACAAAGATGTACTGAACAACCAGAAGGAATAAGTGAACAGGATTCTTTAGGCAATATTGATTGGAAGTTTCATAACACTGATGAAAAAGCAATATGGTATCTCCAAGTACTGTAATGTAGTAAACCAATGACACAACACTACAAGTCTTGCGACTAAGCTTGAGGGAACAAGCATTAAAAGCTGAACAATTCTTTCTGCCTCAGCTCACCTTATCCTGCTGTCCAATGGAAGGAAAGATCTGTCTCTAGAACATGGTGATAGAGTTTGCAACACAAAGTAACATCACAGGAACATCCATGCCTCTCTGTGGGATTATAAAAGCCCTTCCAAGAATGCCCTGAACAGAGGCATAGTGCTGCATCAGTTTCACGCTCACAGAAGCTCTGCCCTGCTGCACCTCTTTGCGCTGAGATGGGATGCAGAGGAGTAGGAGAAAGAGTCTGTCTCCTGTTCCCAAAGTGGAGTTTACAGGAGCCTGCAGGCAAGTGCCAGTTCAGCCCAAAGAAAAACAGCAGAGAATAAAATGGATGGTGACAACAGCAGAGCACGGACGATACAGCAGAGAGCCTGGCTGGCATTAGGACTGCACATTGCAAAGCAGCAGCACTGAATGCTGTTACAGTGGCCTGGTGCCACACAGAACAGCAGTATTACCTGCGGGCCAGCCCTGGTAAGATGAGACCTGCTAATACAAGAGCAGTCAGCGGTTATACCTGGTAGCACAGATGAAGTGCATCATCAGCAAGTTTCAAGGTTTCAAGTGCAGGTTAGCTCAAGATTTACAGCATTTCTAGCTTTCAGATGGCATGGAAGTACCTTGAGAACAGCTTTTTCTGCTGTATTCAGCAATCTGTTTCCTATTCTGGCTACGGTCCAGAAATACGTAAGAAAATAATGTGAAGAAAAGGCTGGGCAGTAGCTAAATATTTTAGAACCTTCACAAAGACTGAGTTTGAGCAAGATTTTAGAAAAGGCCAAAAGGTCAGTAAAGAAGTGGGGTTGGCTTTTTCTTGCAAAAACAATTTGTCCTTTCTCTATCATTTAAGTTAACCAAATTAAACAAGTACCTTCTTGTGCAAGGGTGCTTACAGATTGTGTGACTCCTTGATTTTATAAACTATGATCCTTATTCACAGCTCTTCCAGTGGCCTCGTTCTGTTTCCTGAGCGGATTCTCTAGTGCCTACTACTTGGCTGTGCACTGCCTTTGGTGGCAGCCCTAATCTGCTTGCCTTTTCTCTACTTACCTACCTGTTTTCACAGAAATTACAGGACCTCGATGTCCTAGAGCCTCTACTGCTGTGCTGATTTGCTTAAAATGGACATTTCGATTTTTGTTAAAGGAGTTGCAACAGTAAAGTAAACACAGAGAGTTGAGATCATGAGAGTCTAATTTTCTTAGGAAGCCTGGCTAAGAGTAACCAGTAGCACTTCTTTGGGGCATGAGCTCTTCCTGGTCCTGTATGAATATCAGTTGATGAGTCCTCACAGCAGTTCCTTTGGGTACGTTACAACACATAGCCTTCACTCTGCAAAGGTGAATGAAGCAGCAAAGGGAATTAGCTTCCTAAGAATGCAGTGCATCTATGGCAGCAAGCACTGAGATTTCTCAGATGGTTTTGAGGATGAAATCCTGACCACACTGATGCCAGGGCAGGTCAGCACTTACAAAGGTTTGCATCCCCTACAAACACAGCCACCCTACCCCTCTGCACAAACCCATTGCCCATACAAGAATGAGATCAGACTCAATATATGCACAAAACCCTCCAGCTCTGCAAGGTGCAGTGATCCAGGAACACAAAGAAATACAACTGAGCAGTGTCTAGATGGGGACTCTGATATGTTTGCAATGCGCGTACCAGTGGTCAAATTGCAGGAAGGAAATCTTTGTAAGCTGACAACCAGGACTTATTTATTAATATAAGCTAAATTACTAATTTATGGCCACATATTTTTAGCCTTTTACACAGCAACTATTTCATTATTTAGGATGTTTAATTATGTACCTGTATAATTAGTATCTGAAGAAAATAGGTTTCCTTATTGCACTATATCTTTAGTGAAGAACAATAAATACTCATATTAACCAGAAACTTTTCTAATGCTGACAGCCTTAAAGTTGAAAATATTTAGCACCATTCATGCCATGTCAAATAAGAGATACCTGATTCTACCTACAGAAGAGTCATTGTTGCAAAAAACCAAAATAAAGTAATGCAGCTGATGAGCCAAACCACCAAAATAAATGGAAGTAATTTCATTTCAGATCTGTAATTGTTCAGTTCAGGCCAGAAGTCTGATTTCAATAGGAATTACTTGTGTACAAGTGGGACAATTTTGTTCACTTACTGCGGGTTTGTCAGGTAAAATCAATACTTTCACGCAAAGAATCTCCTCTCAAGGTTTGTGGTTCTCTCTCTCGTGTGTCTTCTGAAATAGTTTTAGTAAAACACCAAGCTTAAAAACAGAACAAAATGTTCCTGAAGCGGAAAAACTCAGTTTCATCTTTAAAATGACAGATCAAATCGAATGAATTTTTTTTTAAATACAGGATATTATCATATCTAAAAATAAGGACCTGTACTGTGTCTTAGATAAATGAGGCAACCAACATGGGGCAGGATGGTGCTGCAAACCGTATTTGTGGCTTTTTGAAGCTCTTGTTCATGAGAAAGAACCACAGCACAATGCAGAGAGCCCTACCTCAGTCAGAGCAGCCTCCTCAGACTACTCTGTAAAGTACCACCTGCTTGAGCCCTCCAGGAACCAACAAGATGTAATCTCATCCCAGACACATGTCCCTGCTTGTAACCTCAAAGACTTTATTGTCTACAGTTGTTTGAACTAGAAGTGCACATGAAGGAATGATGGATAGTGAACTGCCCAGAAGGAGAGAAGGTAGGTTGTAATTTAGGTGGGGAAAAACAAGTACAAAACCAGTAGTCTTTTTCTGATATTTTCATGTTCAAACTGCAGAAGGAGAACCACTGTATTTGCCTGTGTACATAGACACTAGAGAGATTAATCGTGTCCTGAATAATTAGACCAGCTTTTTTGACTGACTAGATGTCAAGATTTTCATCCCAATTTCTTTCACTCTGTTGAGGTTTAGCTGTTGGTCCTTTTGTAGATGAAAACAAGTGATGAGCTCACATCCACCTCTACTGCACATGATTTGAGGAGCTGCTGTTTGTTTCCCACATCACACACATTATTTTTGTCAGGTGCCTGAGCTGAACACACTCATCTCCATTTTATTTCAGAACACCTTTTATGAGCCATTCACCAAGCCATTGTGAAGCCAGGTGTGTGCATAATTCTATAAAAGGAAAAGTCATCTCTGCTGATGCTTTTCATTTTGTGATCCTTGTAAATGGTGTGAGCACAACTGCCTGCCCTCAGTGCCAAAGCTTGGGAACTCATTGCATTAAGCATCTCCCATATCATCAGCATCAGAACAGAAGCGGCTTCAGCAATGAATGCCAGTTGCTCAGCATCTTGGCAAATGAGTTTTTACATTCATTTTGTTTCAAAATAATTTTTTAGGAAGCAGGACCAGTCAGTGTGACTGCTTAGCTCTGTATAAAAAGTCCCTGCTCACTCATCTGGCTTCTCATTTTAAAGAATTCCTGCAGAAGCTGAACTAACTCATGAAAATGGCAGAAAAGAAATCCAAAAGAAAATTAAGAGGTTTTGATAGTAGGCTTTGGGAAGGGTCTCGCAAACAGGAGTAGACACACGGGAACCAGGCATGAGAGCAGAAGAGCAACAGAAACCTCACCACTTGGCAACAGTGAGTTTCTGCATAAAAATATTATATATTATATACTATATATTATATATTATATATTATA
>JAWWEU010000001.1:58328480-58365008 GCA_035583155.1 Acropternis orthonyx | reverse complement strand
TATTATATATTATATACTATATATTATATAGTATATATTATATATTATATATTATATATTATATATTATATATTATATATTATATATTATATATGCATATTATATATTATATATGCATATTATATGAATATATATGTTATATGGCACCAGACCCTCAGTTTCTTTGTAAGCAGCCTGGAGATATCCCATAGCCTGGACAGGATTTTCTGAGGCAAGTGGATCACTAAAAGGGAAGGGGGTACAGAAAGGTGAGGGGAAGAGCCTAGTTATCTGTACTGGAAAAGAGAAGACAGTGCAAGGAAGGACATAAATTCTTTGTTAATTGGATGACTGTAATCCCAAACCTGTCTTCCCTTAGGCATGCCACTGGAAATATTGTGCTTTCACTCCTACCTCAGAGGGAAAATTCTGCTGATGCAAACTAGTTAAAATTGCTGTTTCACTAGAAAAGGCACACGTGGACTTTTATCAGAGCTTGTGGTCTCAGTTTGAGTACTTACAGAAAAAGATTCTCTGATCTGTGCCAAGTCACACCCCGGGCATGTTTGCTGCCTTGTGGGACAGTAATGTCTACTTTGTGGGAGACCAGCCTTGTTCTCTGGAAGCTGTGAGACCACATAGACAACTTTCCACACTCACATCCCTCAATCACTATGCCTCCACCCAAGTACAACCCAGAATCTGCTTCTCCAGCTGCCAAGATTCAGTGCCTCTGCCAGCTCCCTCAGCAGAGGCTTGGGGAGCTTTGGGGAGCTTCAGCATCTCCTGCTGCAGCCAGATGTGATACAGTGCAGAAAGATTGCTCTCAGTGCAGGAGTGCCTGAAACCAGTGCTGTGCATTCTCTGAGTAGCAGCACAGGTTGGGTAGAGGAACCTGTGTGCTCACACTCTGAAATACGGTTCATTTTGTGATAAGAACCAGCTACAGTCTTTCCAGTGTAATCTATTTTGGACTTGGACAAGTGAAAACAAAGCATCCAGCATTTACCTATTTACATTTTGGGTTGTTTCACAACCCATGGAATACAAATGACCAGATACTGTTTTGCTGATCAAGATTATTTTAAATATTTCGTAGGCTATGGATGAATTCTGAAACAACATTCTTTGTGTAAGGCACTTCTTGACTGTTATTTATGGAGACTTGCAATTAGAAATTCATATTTTTCCTGCCTTACTTGAAAATTTATTCTTTGTAGTAACTTAAGGTTGTTCATTCTGGTATTTTTATTTAGTGATAAAAAGGACATGATTTCATTATAAACCAGGCACCTTTTATCTTCCTTACTTCATCATTACATGTGCAGTCACTCTCTTAAGACAGACCAAGCAGAGAGAGAAGGGCTCTGAGGGAACAGACAGGATTTGTTTGTTTTTTTTTTTTCTGATGAGGCACTGGCAGAAGTTGTCCATAGAAGTTGTGGATGCTCCATCCCTGTAAATGTTCAAGGCCAGGTTAGAGGACGTTTTGAGCAACTTGGTTTAGTGGAAGATGCCCATGACAGAATGGGTTGAAAGTAGACGATCTTTAAGGTGCCTTACAACTCAAAACATTCTATGACTCTACAGTTCTTTTTTTTTTTTTTTTTTTTTATCCCAGCTGAACTGCAAAGAGATGACAACCCTCAATCTGGTTTCTGCTTCTCCTGTCTCTCTGATCTCAGCAAGTTTCTTGTTAGTTTGTGGTTTGAAAAGTCCTTCTTCCACCACTTTTCAGGATGACTGTGAAGTCCCTGAAAAACACACTGTGCCCCTGACTAATCCCATGCTATCCTTTGTCCCTATTTTGGACCAATGTTCTTCAGCTGTATGCAACACCAAGGAGAATATAAACCTTCAGAAGATAAAGATGAATGTGTATTTAATTGTGTCAAACAGCATGCAGACAGTGCTAAACTCTCTGTTGGCCTTCTCTGTTCTCAGGGCTGTCACAGTTCCTTGCTCCTGTCTGGCCTTTCTCAGCTTCTCCTATCTGTCAGGTCCCCAGAGGCAACTTCAGTCTCACAGTGACTTTCATTGTCCCATTCCTCCTATTGTCTTTCTCACCCTCCCATCCAAACACATCCCAGTCACCTCTGCCTGCACAAGGACACCAGTGTCAGCAGTTTTCTGAGGAGCCATGCCCATGTGTTCACAAATATAATTGAAGCCAAGAGAAGCATCTCTAAAACAGCACTGTAGAGTCTAAAAGTAGGTCAGGCAGTGTCTGGGCATGGGGATTACTGGGCAGCAGAGTTCAGGTCTGTGCCCAGAGCTGTCACAGCCAGCAAGCCAGTGAAGGGTTGCTGCTGGACCAGTAGAGGAAATGCAGCATCCACGTGGGCATTGGGCCATCTAATCAGCTAGTTTGAATTGCCTAATCTGAACTTCAGGTTATACCTGGGCACATGTGAGTAGCACTGCAAAGCGTAAACCAGTGCTAGGTGTATTTCCCCAAAGGGCATGATCCTGGCCCTATGGAAATCAGATGGAGTGCTGTCATCAACTCCAGCTGGACCAGAGCTGTACCCTTTGTCACTACAATTATTTCAGGTCTACTTCATATTGATTTTAGGAATAGAAATCCCCTTAGGAGTGCTCCTTGTTAATAAAATCACCTCCTGCTCTGACTGAAATGTTTGTATCTCAGTTGTTAGCCACAATAATGAGTTGACAATTTCCTCCAATTGGCACATTTAATTCAAGACACATTATTGTAACCACAGCTGCCTAACATGAACAAATTCAGGTTCACCAAAATGCTGTTTACTGACACATGAACAGAAAAGCCTCAAAGTCCATTGTTGTTTTCCTGCGTTTTGACTGGAACTGATGTTTCCTAGGCAGGTGGGGAAAGAAAATCTTTAAATACACAGAGAGAAGCAATGTTATGGTTCTCTGATGTGAGTTTCTGCTTGTGTTTCCAGCCCAGCTTCAGAAGCAGTTTCAGCAACTACCACAGACTACTATGAGATGTCTCACAAACCTTACAGACTGCTCCTAGTTCGGAGGAATGCTGGACCCCCAGCAGAAGAGGAGAGTCAGCTTCACTGTGAAAGAAAAGAAACAAAATCACTTGACTCCATTTCATCTTCCCAAAGGGTCGGGGAAGGTGAAAGGGGCAGGGGGGAAGAACTCCAACTGCAGTGGTTTAAACCGATTTAAATAATGTCTCACAGCTGTGCAGTATACATGAAAGACAATGGGCGGGTACAATTAATAATAATGGGTTTGCCATTACTGTGATAAATAACTTTAAATAGCTCTAGCTCTTTATAGATTTTGTTTAGTGCCTTCCTTTCCTTTTTTTTTTTTTTTTTTTTTTTTTTTTTTTTTTTTTTTTTTTTTTGGTGGCAGATGGTGTAAAATCCCTGGGCCCTTTGGACCTTGACCTCCTGCAGATGTTGGGATGGGACAAAATGGTCCTCAGGAAGGTAGAAAGGGAAAGAAAATGAAAACCCTTCTAATGTACCATATCAGGGCTGTCAGTGGGGTGGACCACTAACTGCTTTTTTATTACTGTCACTTACTAGCCCTGATTCTTCTATACTTAAAGAGTTATGTCAGCAATTGTGAGGCAGCTGAAAAAGAGAGTGGATGCATGTGGTGGTGAAGTATTATTGGAAATCAGACCAACAGAAGATGAATGAAAGACTATGAGAGGGGCAAACTACCACAGTTAGCAATGCTGCAACAAACTAGACATTGATATATTGTCCTCTTGGAGATATTCTGACAGCCTATTATAGTTCCCTTAATGAGGTTGTCATGCATTTCTCTTTTTGTAGCTATTAAAATCTTGTCTGCATCTGCTGAGGTTTGCTTCAGAAAGGTAGAGGAGGAGACCCTTGATATTTTGTAATCTGCCCTTGTTTAGTATCCAGGGTCATACCTGACCTAGTAGCAGAGAGGGATATTTAAGTTGTCGAAGATGCAAAAGTTCAGTGGATTTTCAAAGGAAAATAACCTCCACAGTGAAAGAAACATTTCCATGGTTGTATCCTCACAGTGAGCTGAAAGCATGATGGATGTTAATGTGACTAATGGGAACTTTCTAAAATGATTCCCAGATCCATGCAGATGGTGAGATAATGTGGTATGTGAGTCTCATTAAGTATAAAAATCCTGCACATCACCTCTGAATTACAATGTTATGAAGCTGTAGTGCTATGTATGCTAGCAAGTATAATCTGACTCTTTCCAAAGTAAGGAATGAAAATACTCTCTTAATGATTTTCCTCAAAATAATCAATGCTTCCCATTAGTAATATGCATGAAAAGAAGTAAGTAGCTAGATAGGTAGCTGAGTAGATATACGGCAGATGTGTGAGCACCATGTGAATAGCAGGAAGCAAAACTTCCACTGCTTAAACGGGTCTCTTACATGAGGAAGATAAATACAATTTGTAGCATGAACTTTCTGCCTCTAAGGCACTGACTGTTTTGCCTTTGGGTCTAACTTTGGCTCAAAGTTCTGGCTGTCCCAGAAGAGTGTGATGTACATGAGAGGCCTCCAAACAGAGTTTTGACTCAGATCTCTTGCATGCATTTTGCTAATTCAGTTCTCTGATACAAGGACAGTCTCTAGGAGTGACTAGGAGAAGAGTATCCATGGCAGATATGTGCGGCTGAGGAATCTCCAGGGGCTGGGGACCTCACCTGTGTCTGAATAAGACTGGTTTAAGGCCACCAATTTCCAGCTGCAGGGCATAAAACAGCCATTCCTTCTTGCATGCTCTGAGCCTTGATACTTAACATGTAAGGCCTTCAGATTCATTTTGAATGAAAACTCTTTGTCCCATAAACATTTTTTACTAAAATATGATATACTAGGAAATTTAATACATCAAATCAGATGCAGCAAGTTAATTTCCTGCAATTAGAAATTATACAGTTGGATAATTGCTCTACAGGGCCAACTGATTTATTCTAAAGCCTCTTGGAAAATGTTCTAATATATCCAGTTTGTACATCTTTATTGTAGTTTAATAAACAGAAAGCACATGGCATGTGCTGTAATGGCATATCAGAAAGCCAGGATATAAAATCATTTGGGATTTGATGTCTAAGTTATCGTTAAACTAGGATTTGCAATGAATATGTCAGATCTCTTAACACTGCTCCACAAGCGGTATAGAAAACAAGCTCCCCTGCTCTAATGAGGCAGAGTGAAATGGGTGAATACATTTTGATACACAATGCATCAGTGTCTGGTTTGTTTTAGTGAAACAGTAACCTCTGTCCCTTTTTCTGGGTAAATGCAGTACAATAGACTAACGCCACATGAATCTATTATGCCTTATAGGGCTTTTAGCGGGAGTATGACTGTTTAACCAGGCAGTGACACGAGAAGAATTATTATCCGACACTCCAGCTGAAAGTAGAGATTTTATTGATTCACTGCACTGGCCTGCCATTTTAGCTTTGATTGAGAGTCTTTCATGAATCCAAAAAGGTAACACTCCCTCATTGAAAACAACAGCAGGCAGTCCAGCCTGGACTCAAACCATCTGCCAGCTTAAAAGAAAATTGAAGGTGTTTCCCAAAGCATCTACCAGCCTAGACCTATCCAGTAGATCTATCACTCCAACTAGTGCATATCCATGCTGACATACAAGAAATGCTTGTGAAGTCTTTGGCTGGAGGTTTAGTGTAGATCTAATTATCAAAAGTGATATAATCTGGAAACTAATTACACCCAGCAGCACAGTAGCTACAACTTCCCCATTCAATCTCTCACATCTGAAAGAAGTTGTATCTTCACATCCCAGAAATTAAGGGATATCCTTTTCTTTTATTTTTCTTTTTTTTTCAAACCCTCTTTTCAAGAATTTTGTCTTTGTTAGTTGTAGATCTTCTGTTTCAATTAAATATTTTCCTAAAAGCAGAATGTTCTTATTTAAACAAAATACATTTGCATTCCCAAGCAAGTCTGGGTCCAGAGAGGCATGAGAACAGAGTGCATATTTACACTTCAGTAGATATTCATGTAGTCCTGGTTCTATGTGCTGCCATTCCAGGCAAACCTGAACTCACACTGCAGACACAATTTGACACTTGTAGCTTTCCCTTCTCAGACCTTACCCTTCTTTAGTTTTTAAAGATCACAACTAAGAAATTTTAAAATACAATTTAAAAAAAAAAAACCTAGAACATACTCATGAAATGTAAAGTCAACATAAAGAAATGTAAAGTCAACATAAAGAAATGTAAAGTCAAGTACAGTAACGTATTTTATCTTAGAGTCCCACAGTCACCTGACATAAGCCTGAAGCATATTCCATGTAAAACCTACCAAAAATAAGTGTGTCCAGCAACACTTAGAAACTTTTCTTTTAAAGGATACAGTTCTGTTCACATCCGTACAGGACACTGAGGAATTTCAAGTCCTGAACATGAACCATTTGGCTGTTTGATATATATTATCAGTCAAATATATGTAGTTCATTCTGTTTGCAGAAAAACAGGAATTTAAAATATCAGAGTCCATGGAGAAATTCTGGAAAATATACATGCTGTGGAAAAAAACATGGAGAAACCCTGTGTGATTCCCTGGAAAAACCAGGACCTGGCACAGACCAAGAAATAATGAACCTCATCACTTGCAGCCAGATTTGTGCGAAGTACCCTTCCCCAAAGTGCAGAATGTCTGGACAGTTTGTTAATTCAGGTGAGTTTCACCATTCCAGCAAACTGCTGCACTGGGTGACATGGTACGTATATCTTGGGGCACTTTGACCCTGGGTATTGGATGTAGCACTAGGTTTACTTACAGACAAAATGAAGCTTTGATAACACCTTTGCCCAGCCCTGAGCCAAAAGTAATAAACTCTGGAACTCTACAGAGTTTATGCAGTCAAAGCAGCATGCTAGCATGGTCACAAGGTTTGCTTTCAGATCTCAGTGGAGGCAGAATGAGACCATATCCACTCAAAATGCAGTCAGAGCAAGCTCACCTCATTGCAAAGCACTGCCAAAGCATGAGATCACATCTGCAGAGTACAAGCAAATCTAGAGACTTTGCAGGAGCCATCCTGGTTCCAGCAGACTGCACAATAAAACAAACCAGGGCCAGGGGGAGGGCTTGAACCTTGATACACAATTGTCTATACTAGGTAATTCTTAGCACGCTCCCTGTTAAGGTTTTGGCCCATAACAATTTACTGTCTCCTACACAATGCCTAGGCATCCTTAACAGCACAGACCTTAAATTTTCCTTTTTTCTTTTTCTTTTTTTTATGCAGTTTGAATGAGGCTGCTTTCTTTCAGAGAGAAGTGGTCCATGGACACAAGTCAGGTTGTGTCACTTCTCCTCAGAGCCAACACCCAGTCCTTGGGTTCTGTCTTATTTAATAGCAGAGATGGGATGACCCATTTTGTATGGGGCTTAGCTCCATGCAGAGCCAAGCACGTGTTCCTGCCATTCCTCAGGCATGAATACACAGTGCCCACAGGCCTGAGCTGCCTGCAGTGCACAGGCACTCACCTTGATGGTGCAAAAATGGCTAAAATGCTTCCCTAGCTCTGCTGGGCCAGGAAACAATATAGCCTTGCTCTGCCAGTGCCGTGTCTGAAAGAATAAGCCACTCCAAGCCAAACTGACTGTGCTCAGATTCAGCTATGGTGGATCTGCACCCACGCGCCATCAGTCCACAGCCTGGAGACGTGCACAGCTGAGGACCGAGCATACAGCTATGCAGCAATTAGCCTCAAGAGCTTACAATAAATGCAGGACAATTTAAAATGACAGAAAAATTTTCCAAGAGACACGATAGTTGCACAAAATTTGAGGGCTCCAGAAAGATCTCAGGAATCAGAAATAGCTGAAAATTACACAAAGCTTTCACCCTGTTTTCCTCTCAGCCAAGTTTCAGACCAGGGTAATTACAGCAGGATTATTTCTGAGGCACAGAAAAAATAGAAAATTCAGGCTTGAAATAAGATCAGCTCTTTGGGTTCAGTCCTGCAAATCTGCACTCAGACAAAAATTAAGTAATATTTTGAGAAGTTAGATAGCAAACCCAGGGACAATTGTGTCTGGCTGGAGGCACCAGTGGTGCCAGCCTCTCCAGGCCATTTGTTCACACAGGCTCAATGTTTCGGGGTTCTGGGAATAGCCCACTGTGGATGTGTTACCAGACTGCTGGGGATGCCTGTCATTCCCTTTCATTCCACTTGCTGAAAATCACAAGCTACTGTCAGCTACATGGAGTATGTAATCTGAGAAAATGCCACAAATAGCAAACTGTCAGCTCAGGAAAGATTAAGCCAAATGCTCTTCTGTGCCTTGCTGCAGAAATGGAAGCAGCAACATGACTGGGGATCTCAGCTTCAAAGACAGGATGGAGAAAGCTCCCCAGTATATATTCTGAAGTGCCTGGGCTCCTCTGCATGTATAAGTGCTGATAAATGGGAAGCAGTAACTTTGTACTCAAGTGAGTGACGTGTTGTATTTCAGTTGTGGTGCATTATGGAATGGAAACTTCTTTGAGATGTCCCTCATATTCCTTTTCTGTTTCTCAGATTCTTGTGGAGACACAGTTCCTCTTTTTTTAATTCCATATGGCCTGTCTTCAAGCTGTTTCAAACATAACAGAGGAACAACAGATTCAAAGTTCCTGTAAATTTCATGAAAATCAATAGCCTAGTAGAGACATTAATGACACCACATAAGGAAAGTCTGCTGAGTGAAGTCAGCTCTTATTACACTCCAGATATATGGGACACTGGGGGCTATGAATGTCCAAATCACAAATTCACAGTAAAGTCTGCACTATGACAGAAAGAAAACCCCTTGAGAACCCTTGAGAAACCCTATTGCAGTCAAGACAGGTGGGTCATCTCACGTCATGCTGCAGTGCCCATTAAAAAGTCAACAAACCAAAAAACACTATGAAATAAACAAGCACAAACTGGGGCTGTGCCATATCCTGGGCTCACACATCTCTCATTTCTTTCGTAATATTGGTAAGCAGACAGGGAAATAGACCAGAGCAGTTTCTACAGCATGACAGATATTCCAGGTGACATTCTCCACTGAAGACTGTCAGGTAGAATGTGAGACACTTTTCAGTCTTAGGCAGTCACACTCTGTCCGTTCAACTACGCTGTCACAACCTTGTACAATTGCTGTACAGGAGCACTAAGAGGCCTCCACAGGCTCAGTCCTGCACAGCCCTGTGAAGTTCCCAAGTCTGACCTCTCTTATTATCTGCTAAAGAGAGCTTCAACAAATGGCACACAACAATAAGAAGAAATACAACATTCCTTGCAAATAAGGACTCTGAGTTGGTCATTGCAATCAAGCTGATGTAGTTCTAAAGAAATCACACACATGACCCAGTATCAGTACCAAAGAAATGCACTTTATCAGGATCCACTGTAGTGGATTTTGTTGTGCTGTCATCTGATTTCAGCATTCAGTCATTCTGCAACAGCAAATGCTCACATTGCCACAACTCAGCAATGGACTAGGGGGAGGCTGCTATCGCCAGCTGGATGAGAGATTCACAGCTAGCCAGACTATGCTAAAATATGCTGAGAGAAGCTCAACACCAGCCACTCTTCCTGTCGTCCCTTCACCTCCTTGTTTGTTTCTTATTCTCATGCCTTATATTTCAGGCCATGCCCTTCAAGGACAAGAACTGCCATTTCATCTATATTTCTCCAGTGCCTGTGGTAATGCAGGTCCCACCCCAGCAGAGCATCTATGCACTGTCTCAGTGTAAGTGTTGGTGCACGACAGCAAAACCATCTTGTTATTTCACTGTTTTCAAACATCCAGCTCATAAGTATTCCAGTACCACAGCAGTATCTAAAAGGAATCCTGCTATTACAGCTAAATTTGTTCACATTCATTTCACTTACAAAAGGTACTAAGACTGTCTTATTTCAGCAATAGCCTCACTTTCACTAATCATCATCTCATTCAGGCTGTGTTTTATACACACAATTATTCAGTTTTGCCCTGATAATAACTAATGTGCCATTGTAGGTGAGAAGTGAAGGGTTTCATCACAACCCCTCCATTCCTAATGGATTCTCTGTTTGTTTACATTATACTGTGATAGCTATTGATCTTCACACAATTATGGAATCCAGACAGCACTAGAAAATTCATTAATGATGACTATAGAAGCTTTAACCCTGTTTAAAATGTTCTTCACTTTCAGGCTATTCTACATGAATGACAACATCTATTATGGACAAAGGCACTGTAACCACCCCTAATTTGCAAAGCATATTATCTGTGATCAATATCGAATGATAAAGCACAGCTCACTGAAAGGGCCAATTTTGGAATTCAAGTGACATATGGTTTAAATCCCACAGTAACCACCCCGCACTAACTAAACAATGAGGACATACAATGCTCAGGATTTCTAACGCAGTGCTCCACAATTAACACAGCTCTTCCCTTGGGAGTAATGCCACTATTTACATTTTGGTTTTCAAGGACAGAGAAAGGGTTTGCTGTTTCCTTCATCGCATGTGATGAGGTGTAATGCATAATGAACAAAATTCCATAATTGCTCAATAAAGGAACTTTATTAAGCATATGGAGTAACCTTATTAAGGAAAAAAAAAAGAAAAACACTTGAATGAACATTTTGTTCTAACAAGAAACTGTTTTCAGGTTTTTTCTGAAAACTAAGCATTATCAACAAAATTACCCCATATGCAATTGTTTCACAGGGCTCCTTCCTATACCACTAGTCTTGTATGTCTTAATAATACTTTCCAAGAAGTCTGTTTGTTTTAGCTCTAGCCTTTGAAAGACAGATAATGAGGAAGACTAAAAAGTTCCTAGCTTACTGCTTCATTTAGATTCCACGATTGTTGTCCCAGCTCTTTCAAGTTATGTATTAATGACAAAGGGTTATGAAAGGATTTTATTAAACATTAAGTACCTTGGCAATGTAACTAAAGGCATAAACCACAGCAACCTACATGACAATTACATATTGCAGCTCTAAAAAAAGGAAGCATTTAATTATTATGGCTTTATATAATTCTGATACCTATAAAAATTCTGGATGAAACTCAGCCCAAGTGTAACTCACTGGGCATATAACAAGGATGAATTTAGTGTTGTGCATTCATGGGACTAGCTTTGCCTGTAAGAAATCAATGCATTTTTCAGCAAGCCACATAATAAGGACTGACCTGAACCACATAATTCACATTTTCATTCTCATGCAAACTTCCACAGAAGGAACTGGATGCATAGCTCTGCTTTGGGGGCATGTTTGCTTGCAGTACAGCACCATAGCTCCCACTAAACCTGCTACATATAAAACTACTGAGTTTATGTAGCTAGTCTCCCAACCCATAAGAATAGTTGTTCAATATGTTTGCACAGCAATGAGCACAATAATCTCTAGGATTGGGTTTGGTTTACCTCGCCACGAAGTATCTATGACATAAGTATGATCTAAGTCCATGTGCCATGGCTGTATATTGTGGTTTCCCATATGATCTGGTATTGTCCCCTATCACAATCTGGTCAGTGGAGCCTGGAGACCTATTTTGCCTGTATTTGGAATAACAAGAGCTCAGACATTCAGCACAAACTTGTTGTGGTGCTGAAGGTGGGCCAGGTAAACCCCACCCAATTGAGAAGTATAGGTGTTAAGTACATTATATATACTATAGGTAGCTCTTTCTATATCAAGACCCATTATTAAGACAGATGGTGCAGGTGGAGTTGACCATTACACAGAAATCAGGACACAGAAAGGGCTGCCCCACACCCAGCCTTCAGCCCACCTCAGCAGGCAGAACATGGCTCTGCTCTGTAACCACAATCAGTAGCTGGGAAGAGCTATCAGGTTCCACCACTTAGATATAATCACTGTACATCAAGAGATGTGTGTTTAATCCCTTCATCTATTAATTTCTACAGTGCATGCAAAAAGTGCCACTCACTCCAGGTGACAGCCTGGGCCTCAGTTTGCCCACATGAAACTGGGGATGTAAGGTAAGAAGGACAGGGAGTTTTGGAATTTGAAACCACAGGTACTGAGAAACAGCAATGCTGAGAGCTGCACTGACAGATAGCCATATCTGTGTTTTTCTACAGCTATAGGTATGTGTATCAATTGTAATTTATATACAGGCAATTTCTGAATTAAGAACTAATTCCCACATTATACACAAACACAGGCATGTGAAGTAAGAGCAGTCTCTCTCTCCCACATGACTTTAGCAAGTGACTTTAGCAAAGACATCATATTACTCCTTATATACAACCAAAGCAGCTCAAATTCAAAATTATGAAGTGTGAAGTAAATTTTTTTGGAAAACAGCCTGTGAGCAGTCCAAGAGCTGAAATACATTAGCTTATATATACGCTTGTAGTTTTATAAAGTCTCCAGTCTGCTTAAGGACCACAGATTTACAGAAGAGAGCACAAATTCCACTCAATCAAAAGGAGAGCAAAGGAAAACCTAGGGGAAGAAGAAAATACCATAAAATGAATGGTCAAAAGTGATCAAAGCTGAACTGATCTGAACTGAAAAAATCTTGGGGGAAAAAAAAACCCTCAGCTCCTACAAAAGATGTCTAGAAGCACTAGAAATAGGAAGCTGTTTCCTAGACAAATTTTAGTCCAACCCAAGTAACATTGCTGTGCAAAGCAATCTAAGCAACTTCATGAGTCCAGGACGATAGCAGAAAAAAAAGTACTTAGAAATTTCAGTCTTAGTGTAACATCAACCACACCAGCAATCATAACCTTTAACTATCTTGATATGCAAGGTAAGCCACTAAGAAGAGAAATTCATACACAGTGCAGATAATGAGGTTAATTTTTCTGTGAGCTATCATGGAAATTATTATAGTACTCTATCAGTACTTTGCTAAAATTTTTCTCACTATGGAAATCAATCTTCCCTTCTTGGCTAGAGCACAAAGGCTGAAATTTATAGAGCCTTTTAAGGTGCCTCTAAAATTAATGGGAATTGGATGTCGTCATTACCTACATGCTTTGAAAAACTCAGCCAAAATGCGTAAAATGCATAGACAGTGGCTATCATTAAAACCTCTCCAGTTCTGCCTTTGAAAGTGGATAAAGATATCATCATGTTCAAATGATTCCCTTTAAAGAATTTAGCGTCAAAAATATTTAGCAAACACTACTGTGCTCACTGTAAATTACTTTTAAAGGCATGTGCAAAGACTTTATTTGGGCCTACACAAACAACTGCATGAAGTAATACTGTGAACTGAACCTCTGGGGACTAGTTGCCAGCACTGAAGTGCTCAAAGAATGGAATTTATTGTATATCTTAAGTAGCCTTTTTGTTGCTCTGATTGGGAAAGGTCTGGTGACATTAGGATATAACTTTAGAGCTAATTGTCTGCTGGTATGCAGACTGCAGTCCAGAGGTGTGAGTGCAATGGAGCTGTTCCAACTGCTTCTGTCAAGCCCTTTGTTGAAATCATGCCTAGTTCCCCACCGCCTGAAAACCTCAATAAACCATCTCCATTTTGCCATTGCCACCCTTGTGGGCAAAAGCCATGTTGTTCTACATCAGCTATCCTTCTTAGCCCCATCTTTATCCTTTTTCTCTGTATTCTGGGTAAAAGGTAAAAGGAACATCCTTGCCAGCTGCCTCCTTCCCCAATCTTGACCATGCTTCCTTTCTCACCCTAGCTGGCTGATAAATAAAAATGGAAGTAAACCCCGTGTCTGTAGTGTTACAGTGAGGGTCATGCAAACACTGGGCAAAGTTTTTGCTGCTGTTGCTACCCTGCTAGCAGTACCCAGATGGGCTAGCTTATATCTAGCTCTGGCATTGATATCATAAACATAAGCAGTGCAATCACATTCCACAGTGGAGTGCAGATGAGAAAAACCAAAGGAGAAAAGCTTCAGCCTTATGTAATTTCCATGATTAAAATCAACAGCAATGTTTGACTAATTGGCCCACAAAGGCCTTTGCATTGGCATAATTTAAATAAGCTTAAAAACAGAACAAGGTTAAAAACCCAGCACAATTCACCTAACAACAGGGCTGCATAGTCTCTTTGCTGAGTCTGAGTTACACAAGGCTTGCTTTCCTCTGCAAGAGCCCCACACACTCCCCAGCTTTCTGGTGGAGTACCTCACTGAAAAGTGAAACTGATCAATGTGTTCATTGTCAACACCACCAGTCATTACACCCCTGAACAGGGACACCGTTCACCGTAAGGGACTGCAAGAAGAGGGAAAAAAAACTTTTTCCCTCTCCTGCTCCACACCAGTGCCTTATCTTCATGTATCTCCTGCACAGATTTACATGGAGGCAAGAAAATCAGCAGTTTCTCTGTTATAATCACTAAGAGCAATGTGTGTGACGTTACCTCGTGTCACAAACAAGTGGTTGCATCCCCATAAACTCATGCACAGGGCAGATGGAGCTTGACTGTGTCAGCTTTCAAGTTGATTTCAAAGTATACAAAAGAAATCACAGGAAGGCTGAGATAGAAGGTTGGGTTCTAGACACTTCTTTCAAAACCATGGGTGAGATCTCTATTGAGAAGGTTCTGAGCCATCAGGTAGGCTAGCCTCCCCAAAAGCACCATATGAGACCTTGTCTGCATCTACCCAGCTCCATCTGACTGAAATAATGATCCAGAACACCAAACATTAGGCAAACTTTGTTATATAACTGTCGCTGAACTCACATTTGGGGCGGCAGGCCAGCGGGTGACAGAAACCACTCTGGCAACTGCTAATTGGCCTTAGTAAGGAGTAAGTCAAAGAGATGGGCCTGGGGCAATGTAATTAGCAAAGTCATTGGCAGCTTATGCCAACAGTCTAATTTAGAAAGTCATAAATAGTTAAAAACAGCAGTCTCCTGGGGGCAGGACAACGTATGAGAATGGTTGACATGATGAGGCAGCTATTGCTCAAGTTGTAACCACCCTATTTAGGTCTGAGCTGCCATCAAGGACCTGACATGTCCCTCTGCCAGAGCAAGCATCTGCCCCACCAGGGTCCGGGCTGCTGGTCTAGACTGGAGTGAGGCTGGGGCTCTGATTCATGTGTGTCATGCAGCTGTATGTGATAGAATGAAATTCTCGGAATAAAAAAATCACTATTCACTCACTAAAGTCACCATGCTAAGTAAAAAGTATTTATATAGTACATCACTGAGTAGTGTGGGTCTTTTGCTATGGCTATCCCACCCTGTGCCCCCACAACTGCGACATAAGGTGAGGACCTGCACAAGAGAAGAGGAACTTCCCGGCTGTGCCTTGCCCAGGCTCATTGCACCATGCATCTATCAAGATGAAAACCAGTGGGCATGGGCCCATCTGTCAGCTTGCAAAGCTGGGGACTGCAGGGAGGGGGAAGTAGCAGGGAGGGAATAAAGAAAAGTGGGGAATGGGCTCTGGTCCCAAACACCTTGCTCAGCACATCAAGGCTTGATGTAATTTTCTGCCCATAGATTAACAGTGAATTATTGTCCCCTCTAGCAAAGATAAAGCAGGGAGGTGTGCAAGGGGCATGGTGTCTCCCAGAGCAGTTCCTGAGATGAGGCAGCTACACGTCTTCTGCATTGCTCAGAGCGAAGCCTTGAGATGCACAGTAGCCCAAAGTAATGAGCCTGGCTCTGGCAATAAAGTGATTGTGGCAGTAAAGTGAAACAGCCATTATGTACTTGGCAACAGCTCTAGCCTTGAGATAACCTGCTTTTTAATTGAGCTGAGGAATGTTTTCATTCTTTCTCAAGCTGCATATTATTTATGGGTACAATGTGTAATAATAAAAATTACATATATTGGAAAAAAACAATGAGCAAAGAGTCAGCTGGAAGAACACTACACAGAGGGCATATATTTTCTAGAGAGGTAATCATCTATTTTAAGTACCATTGTGCTCTGTTTCACTGTGGTAAACCCACACAGAAAGCAGCAGAACACCAGCAGTGCTTTTGCATGTACAAAGAAACCCTGTTTAAAAGCACAACTGCTAGGCATGTGCTGTGAACTACCTCACCTCTGAGTTACATGCATTCATCTCTTCATAGACCTCTCCCAATAAGTACTCCAGCAAAGATGCTGGTGAAGGGAATGGCCTCAAAAGCTACACTCCATGCCACTGTTCTGAAGTGTTCATCCTCAGCAGAGCATCTTCCCTCTACTCTATAAAGGGAGCAGCAAAAATTGCTCCCAGTTTCCTTCCATGCTTGAGTGTGCTGAGCACAGGCACTATTGACAATTGGGGGAAGGGAAGGAATGCACTGCCTTTATCCATTTTTAATTGCTGGAGACTGTAACGTTGTTCTTCAGGAAAAAAATACTTTACTGCTTTCCTCTCCCCCTCTCAGCACGACACTACATTTGGTTTATCGATGGGCATTTAATAATAACTTTCAATACCGGAATTTTCTCAATTGCTTCTTCAGATTTTTTGCTCCAAACCACTGTGGTTGGATTACTCATGGGAAAAGCTGAGCAAATGGATTTTATGTAGTGTACGTCTGCACAGAGAGAGAGACAGAGCAGAGAATCACTTAAATGATAAATCAAATATTTTTTTAAGCATTTTTCTTTGTGCAATAACATTTTATCTACAACCCTACTGTCACAAATATGCTCTTTAACACTTTGTGCCCTGTCGTCCTCTGTGAACAGTAAAAACAGGACTTTGCTGCACATATTATCGTAAAAAATGTTTATAGTCAACCGGTCTTGCATTTTAAAGGAGAACAGGGCTATCTACAGGTTTTGTCAGCCTGACGCCTTCTTGTCTTTGGGCCTAGAAACCAAACATATGGAAAAAAAGTGAAGGTTGAAAAAGAGAAAGAAACTGAAAGAATGCTGTACCTGTAATGTAAATTTCATGTTTAAATCGGAGGGCTGAAGAATTCTGGCCAGGAAAAGCATGTTTCTCTGTAAGTGGTTTTGAATAGCACTGAAGATGAATATAATAAGGCTGACGAATACACCTTGGAGGGTGACTGCAAGAATAAAATCGATTTATTTAATAATTTAGAAATTGCTTCCAGCCATATATCCCATTAAAATCTGAAGGCCATTGTATTCTGTATTTCTTTGGTCTTTTTTTCTCCATTTTAGTTATGCTCCACCAGCTTTAATAAATAAGTAATGCATGGGGGGGAACACACTTATCTCGAGTGCTTTGCCACAACCCTGTAAGGCCCTTAGATTCCTTCTAACTCTAAATAGATCAAGTCAGGAGCAATCATCTGCCTGGAGAAGAATGATGTTTCAAGGTTAATACTTAAATTATAAGCAAGGAACTCCAAAAATTAAAATTATATTAATGACTGTCAAAGATCAAAGGAAGTAAGCAACATATTAAATGCATATTCTACTTTCCAAAACCAAAAGAAAAATCACCTGGATATGTAAACAGTAGTCAGTAGCTATACGTTCTTTTGTAGGATGGATTAAGGGAAAATGAAGCATAACGAGAGTAATAATTAATCCAGGGACAACATTCATTTATTCTATCACCTGTTTTGAAGTTTTCTCCTTATAAATGTTTCTACAGTTCATGTTTCCTGAGATTTTTCTCCTGATGGTGTTTTGACCTTAGTTGTTACAGATGCTGTTTTTACACTGTGCAATTTAGAAAGGAAATATATTGGACAGTCCTGCTTGTTAACCAGTTAAACATTAAACACTCACCACCTCACTCACAGAAAAGCAAATATAGCCCAGACACAATTCTTCTGCAACTATTTTATGCAAAATTCATGGTGTGAATTCTATAAACAATTCATAAAGTCAAGAATGAGTTTGATATAGGTACATATGAGCAATGTAGGCCAACTTCATTTACACTGAGAAGTTAAACAAAAGCACAGAAAATGCCTTTCTGCCCACTTGAGTTTGATGACAAAGCCAGCTGCATGGTCTTGTCTGCTCTGGCAGTTTGATGCTTTCACTTCCAAGACCAATAGAAAAGTTGAACCCAACTACAGCAATAGCTATAACAATATTCATTAATTATTTTCAGTCAAGTACTTCCATTTTCCCCTAATATTATTCTTTTGAACCATTCTAAAACTAAATAAAATGGAGAAAGGAAAGGGAAAAGAGCACACACTGAAAGACATTATAAAAGAACCATCTGAATGGATGTCTTTCTATTGATGTCATTGGACTTCAGATAAATAAATGTGAAATTTCGTTAATGTGCTCTTACTTTTCCCAGCATATCAACAAAAAGTAGCTTTAGAAAGAACTTACATAATAGCCCACGTGGATTTCCTTCAGCAGCTAGGACAAGGCAGCACTCTCTACCTCAAACTGTTGTTTGGTGAGCCACAAGCTGGACCACAGGAGCAGAGCCAGCAGCTCTGACCCATGACATAACCACGTGATTCAGATGGGATCCAGGCCTGATTGCACACCATAACCCCATCTTCTTCACCTTAACTTCTCATTTCCTTACCTTAGCGTTCTCAGACCCTCTTCCCACAGCCCTGGTAGTGCATAGCTTTGTCCCCACATGGTTTGAGGGAGAAGCAAGCCCATCTAGCTGCATGCCAGCGTGGCCTGGTGAATTAAGAAAGAAGTGGACTTCAGAGCTCCCACTTCAAAATGCTTACAGCTTTTTTTGGCCACACATGGACAAAACCCCACTGACTGGATGAAATGGTGCCTGAGTTTCTCTGGCAATTGCCAGAGCATGTGGGAGATTTTCCCACATCAGAAACTTGTGGGTGAGAAGACCAACATGATAGAAGGAAACCAAACACAACCCCTTTGTACCCTCATCGCACAAAAATGCAGACATGCATCCCTTAGGGATTGCATGTTTTAAGCCACTTTTCTTAAGGTGAGGGGCAGTTATCATTACTCCAGACCTAGGGAGAAGATAATGAAGGCTGTATCATGACCTTGGTGGTTTGGAAGGCAGGGCAAGGACAAGGATCCAGAGCAATGCTGTGTGGGTAGATGGGCAATGTGCCACTAAATGTCAAAGAAAGTCCCTTTGAACAGTCTCCCAGTGTTCTTTGCAAGAGCTTTATTCAAGTCTTTAGGGGCTCTCTTCAGCCATCTCCAAGAGGAGCCCCATAGCTCCTAGCAGGTCTTGTAGACAGCAACCATTTTAAGGATTTCTTCCATTAGTGGACCCCTGAGAACTGGTGCTTAGGGCGGGCCCTGCAGAGCACTAAGCAGACATGGAAACCATCTACTGCTTGTTTTAGTGCTAAGGTCTCATGAGGGAGTATAGGGAACTGATTGCTGGGGAGAGCAACAAAAGCAGGAGATGGGTGTTTGGTGAGCTTACCCCACCTCCTATTTTCCATCTCAGGTATCTTGCTCCCTTGTCAGTCTTAGCCCAGATAAGCAGTGTGGTAGCTGTGGCCAGCATGGCCAGCAAGCCATATTCCAACAGCCAGCTTTCCCTATAATCCTCATTATTCCTTAGAGCTGAAATGGGGGAGGGGAAGGAGGAGGATTTTGATGGTTTTTGTGCCTGTTCAGGGCTGTGTGTTCTCTTGTCTGCACAGGGGCAGGCTCACTGCTCCTGTGTGTGACCTGCAAGAAACCCAGCAAAGGGGAGGAGGCTTCGCTGAAGTAAGCAAGGGATAAAAGTCACTTGGTTGCTCCTGCTGCTGCTGCTGCAGAGTTGCTAAGGGGAGGCACAAAGCCCCCTGGACATTACCACTGGAAAGTCATTAGGAAGCTCACTGCCACATTCCCAGCACAGATTGCAAGTCCTCCTCTCCTCAGGCATACACAAGGGCATGGGGGCTCAGGAGGAGGAGGGAAGGGGGGCTCAGGAAGGAAAGAGGGGAACCAGTGCCTTCCCCAAAAGGCTGAAAATTAACTGGAAAGGGGTGGGTGGAGATCAGCATGGGCAGACTATGCGTTTTTTGGGGTGTGTTTCTTTCTTGTTATAAAGTTTTCCTCTCCTGTCAGGATATCCTTTTTTTTTTATCTTTTTTTTTTTTTAAGTTTTATTCATGAGTTGTTAACCGTTTTGTTTAGCAAATCGGTTTATCCCAATGACCTTTCCCTGCTTTTCAAGGTGGCAGATGGCTCTAAAGAAATCCCCCTTAAATGCAGAACCAAACCCAGCCTGTTTTTTCACACACTGGACCTGCATCAACATGCCAAGCACAGCTCCAGAAAAAAGGGCAAAGTCCCCAAGAAAGTAGCAGGGAGAGAGAAGGAGGGGGCAGGGAAGAGAGAGAGACTAGACAGAATCCAGGTTGAGTATTTCTTGCATTGTTAATTATCTGGAATTTCTCTCTGGCTCCATTTGCAACCCTCTGCCACTATTAACGTCACACAGGCAGCAAGCTCCGTGGACAGTGCCCTGTAGCATTGGTATCTCAGGGTGTCTCTTGCAAGAGGCTAACATCAGAGGGAGGAGAAACAGATGAGAGTGACGGACCTGTGCGGGAATGAAGGGCAAGAATGATGTGCAGAAAGCAGAGGCAATGCTGAACCAAGCTGAGCAGCTACACTAGTCTGAAAATACAAAATGGGAACAAAGGGTTGGAAGGAAGTACAGAAAAAAAGCCCTAGCACCTTGAACTGCTGGCTCAGCCTCCTGGTGACTCCTCATCTGGCACCCATCTGAAAGGCAAAGTGACTTTCGAAAGGTACCCTACTCCAGCCTTTGTAAAAGACCTTAGTCTCAACACATTTCCAAGTTTCAGCCCCTTCAGTTGTTATGGATGAGTAAGTGAAGGATGTTCAAAAGCCATCATTTATCTCTTCCCCAGATGGCAAATTTTTGAGAAAAATCTATACAAATTGTCACATCTGCTATCTTTCTCAAGTGGTAAGTAATACCACCTGGAGTTGCCAAATTCCAGGAAGTGATGCTGGTCATTTTAGCTCACCATTAGATGGCTCTAGTTGAAAATGTGGTCAGAACAGCAATTGTCAAAGAAAAAAAAAAAGAAAAAAAAAGAAAAAGTAAGGATTAAATACATTCAGGTTTTGCAATAGTGGACTCTTCCCTGACCACAGATTATGCTTAAAATGAGAGATCCCAAGCAGGGCTTGCAAATGGCAGTGTGAGCTCCCATCTCAAACCAATTCATTCCAGTCTCCAGAGAGACTGTACAAATACAGTTCTGCTGGCCATTTAGTCCTGTGTTTCATTTTAGGTATTTAAGTGAAGCCTATTGCCTTTCCTGGCTGGCTTCAGTCATTTTAGGGGGAAAACTGGTGACAGGATGCAACTACATACACTGTAGGGCATGTCATGGTCCATCACACTGAAAATGAGAAGGGGGGAAGGTACAGCCTTCTACCTCCACCCTCCCTTTCACTCAACCCGATGGAATTCCATGCGGTGAACATATGTAAGTGCACTCCTGACCCAAGCCCTACCAACAACTTCAGTCCATAGCCAAGGTCTAATCATCGGAGTATATCACAGGATGCTACTTTATGTGTTGTGTTGCTGGGAATAGATTGCATAAGATACCAAGAGCAGCAAGCAGAAGTCCTTTTTACCTCAAGAAAGGGTATTTTGTGCCTGGAAAGACGCAAATTGCTCTGTCTCAAGCTTCATCATGAAGTCTCTTGGCTTCTTTTCATTCTGCATGGTTTGTTTTTCACTGGGCTTATTCAAAGCTCTGCCCTGAGACCAAAGATGCAGTTGGGGAAGACAAAAGGGCCCCAACTGCATCAAAGTCCAAAAGCAGCCCTAAGTCAGTATTGATGAATGTCACTGATGAATCCCTTAAGTACAACTATCACAGACCTCAATCCTAACCCACACAAAACTAGGGAATTATTTCTGATTTGAGGGGTGCAAGGTAGTTCTCCAGCATAACAAAACCAACTGCCCCTCAATGGCTTGCTGATTGGTGCCTAATAGACATAAATAAAGTGGCTGCAGTAATGTCCCCTCAACAATTCAAAGTTCTAACACCACTGAAATACAGAGCCAGGCTGTTGACTTCACTGTTTTGTCTCATGTCTACCTTCACATGAACTTTTTTGTCTAGCTCAAAATTCCCCCCAACCCTGCTACTATATGTGACAAGTGACCAATTTCCTTCAAATGACTTAGCTGCAGGGCACAATTTGTCGGTGGAAGGTTTGGGGTTTTATTAGATTTTGCTTATTCCCCAAGTGGATTGTGATTTACTCAAATGCTTCCACTCAAACCATTTTCCCCAAGTGTTTGATTTCTGTGTAATGTCAGTTAACTGAGATGGTCCATGATTATTTGTGTTTAGATCTGGAGGTCTATCAAACCGCTGTGGCTTCCATTCACTCAAGGAGAGGTAGCAGCAAAACAGCATTTGGAGATTTTATAAAATATTAAACCTCCTGCTTTCTAGGCCACACAGTCCTTGCCTGAGGCAGCATTCATATAAAAAGTTAAGCTATTACAAGATTTATTGCCTAGATGCAAAGTTGCACACAAAACTGAAGTCTATGTCTCAGCCAGTTGGAATGCAAACAGATACTCCTTCTAAGGTGCCCTGGACTGTGCTAGAGACAGGCAGCAAGACAAATGTGGTTGGCCAAGTGCAGACGAGTCTGTGCTAAGATAAAGTCACCAACCTGCAAGCACCTGTGCATATAAAATAATCTGATTCAGGAGGTCATAGCCAGCCACAGTCCATGGACACGGTGCAGCTTCATCAGTGCAAGGGTTTGTCATGGCCAGCATGCCATCCATCACTAGCATGGGGGATCCTGACAGTGAGAGGCAAGCAGCTGTCTAAGGAGGAACTTTCAGTACGTGTTTTTACATTCATTCATAGGTCCTTCAGTCACCATAAGTTTAACCATACTTGCTCTAGATGGGCAAAAGATGTGTGGTGTTTGGGACAGGAAATCACCGCTATGCCCTCATATGCCAACTGTACTCAACATTGATACATGGATCAGGCTTCCTAGGGGTGCCTCAGCAAGATGTGCATTTCTAAGACATAATGCTTTATTTCTTCTCTGTGATACTCCATGCCTGCAGTCTGACAGATGATTTTTTCATTATGTTCATATGAGGAATATGGTTTTACAGGAGCTCAGAATCAAGAGGACCATTTTCAAGTGGTTTTGTGAAGACTTATGGAAGCCAAGTCCTTCTATATCCCTAGTGAGACTTCTGTCTTAACTATTGCCCTTAGCTTTTCTCCTCAAAAGTGGTAATTCTCCAGTGCTTGACAAAGCTTTCAGCTCAACACTGCAGTGAAGCAGTAGCGTGGTAAATCTGTTATGCCACTTGTCTCAAACTGAATATTGTAAGAAGATGAACTATATTTTCTGAAGAACAGAAATAGTCTTCATTGGTCAGAGCATACCCCCCTCACTGGAAAACGTGTGCCTCCAGCAAAGATTTGGTACACATCCTGGAGCAAGTTTTATCCATCCCAAGTGTCACAGGCCCTCGTACACAGAGCCAAAACATTCACTACCTGCAGTAGGAAGAGTATTCCCATTTTTACATGTTCACATACAAGACTGGCAGTATTTTTTTAAGCCAAACATCTAATGGCATTTCCAAGCTTTATTTAGCAATAAATCTCCACAGAATCCTTAGGCTGGAAGGATTCTCATCCAGCCAACATCTCAGAGCTTAACGCTGAAAGCAATCACCAGCTTCAACCTTCACTGCAACTAGGCTATTTCACCTGGCATTGAGATGAAGAGCTGCTCCATTTAAACTGAGACGATATGTTCTGACTCCACAACCTCCAAATATATTTAGCTATGCTTTCTGAAGAAAAAACTAAGTTCTTTGTTCTTCTTCTCTTGCTCTGTAGAACACATCTTTTCTATCTTTGCATTGTCAGCCAAATAATTGGGTACTATGACCTCAAAAACGGTATGTTGTACAGTAATGACCCAAGCAGTGACCATCACACACATAAGGTTGACATCTGTGTGGGACCATCACTGACCATAGAATCATTGAATAGTTTGGGTTGAAGTGACCTCTAAAGATCATCTAGACCAACTCCCCTGCAATGACCAGAGACATCTTCAACTAGATCAGGTTGCTCAGAGCCACATGCAACCTGACTTTGAACATTTCCAGGGATGGTACACCTACCACTTCTCTGGACAACCTGTGACAGTGTTTCACCACCCTCACTGTAAAACATTTCCATCTTGTATCTTGTCTAAATCAACCCTCTTATAATTTAAAGCCATTACCTCTTGTCCTATTGCAACAGGCCCTGCTAGAAAATTTATCCCTGTCATTCTTATAAGCCTCCTTTAGGTACTGAAAGGCCACAATAAGATCTCCCCAGAGGCTTCTTTTCTCCAGACTGAACAACTCCAACTCTCCCAGCCTGGCTTAACAGTAGAGGTGTACCATCCCTCTGATGATTTTTGTGAATCTCCTCTGAACCTACTCCAACAGGGCAATGTTTCGCCTGTGCTGAGGACCTCCTAGCTGAAAACAGCACTCCAGGTGGTATCTTACCAGAGAGGAGTAGAGGGATAAAATCACTTCCCTTGCCCTGCTGGCTACACTGCCTGCTTTTGATGCAGCTCAAGATACAGTTGGCTTTCTGGGCTGTAAGCATACATTGCCAGCCCCTGTCCACTTTTTCATTGATCAGCAACTCTGTGTCCTTCTCAGCCAGGCTACTTTCAATCCATTCATCCCCCAGCCTATGCTGTTACCAGGGGTTGCTGCAACCCAGGTGCAGCACCCTGCACTTGTCCTTCCCATGAGCTTCCCATGGCCCCACTTTTCCAGCCTGTCCAGATCCTTCTGGATGGCATCCTGGCCCTCAGGCATATTATCTGTCATCAGCTTGGTGTCATCTGCAAACTTGCTGAGGGTGTACGCGATCCCACTCTCTGTGCCATTGGTGAAGGTATTAAACAGCATTGGTCCCCCTGAGAGACACCATTCATCAGCAATATCCATCTGGACATGACCTCTATCTTCTGGATGAGAGCATCCAACCAATTCCTCATCCACTGAGCAGTGCACCCATCAAATCCATATGACTCCAATCTGGAGAAAAGGATGATGTGAGGGACCATGTCAAAGGCCTTAAAGAAGTCCAGATATAAAACATATATGTATATACTGTGTCCTCTGAGGCTACAGAAGGGAATTATTGCAGAGAACATGAAGCAAAGTACAGAGAAAGGTTTAAAATAGTCAGTTTCTGGAACGTGAAAAGTAAGGAATTAAGGTGTTCCTTACTTACCTTTAAGTATTTTTAAAGAAGTGTGCATAGTGCACAATATAGAAGTGTAGTTCATTATGATCAATTTAAAAAATAGGAAAAAGAGCTCCAAAATTAGGATTAATAACAAAACTCATGTATCAAGGAAACATTTTACTGCTGCCTTGTCAGTGCAAATTTAAATTCACTGCTGTAATCCTCTCTGTCACATTAGTCGCCTTCTTGGGAAATATTTGTGTGACTAAGGGTTTGCAGGATCAGGCCAAATATAAATAATAATGGGATCGCTTAGATGGAGTTTTACATCTTTACAAACAATATCTAATGAATTCCTGATGGAGTTCTGCTGTTGACTAAGGAAATCATGTGAGAACCTCCACAACAAATGAAGCAGCAACACATTTTGGATCAAAGAAAATCATACAGAAAAGCAAACCAGTATACAAAGGGCTGCAGTCATTCTTGGCATATTTCCTCCCAAGTCATTTAGATCCTTTTTAGGCACTGCCACTATTTACTTTATAGAACAATATCCTGGCCTTTGAATTGAAAGACCTTCAGTCTTTGATATCAGAGCTCTCATGTTTAACCAAGAGGACAGTCTTCAGGGGAAAGAGGTTGATATGTGCAAACTTCAGCTCCATACAGTGCAAGCTCTTTACTGCAGAGGTGGCCTTTTAATTTTGCTATTGTGCAGTATGAGCACAGCAAGGTCCAGATCCATGCTAAAGACTCCAAGGCAGTCAGGAACACAAACAAATAGAAACAGTCCAAATTTAACTAGGGTATGACTACACTGATACTAACACCAAATTCTGTAACTGGGTGCTCTTCTTTAAGTGAATCTCTCTGGAAAGTGCCCGCTTTTCTAGATGGCTTTTAGAAATTACAGGATTCCCTATAATTGCAGAAGCTGTATGTGTCAATAACCTACTCAGACCCTATTCTGGCTGTCTTCTCCCTCAGACCACATGCACAAGACCAGATAAAGGCACAAATAGCATTTTCACAGTCAGACCATAAGAGAGAAGTGTCCTGGTCCTGTTCAATTTACCTGCCAGATGTCACTAGGTGCTTTCCCCTGCTTTTTTACATCCTCCCATGTCCTCTAACATAGGTTTCAACAACAACATTGTAATATTCTAAAAGCCCCACTGAAAGATAAGTTACTAAAATTACCCATACTGTCCACATACTGTGGCTTTTAAACCCACAACTGACGTTTAGACACCCAAACATAGGGTGGTGTAAACTGGAGTTCAGTCCATCTTAATTCCCTGAGACTGGATGTCAGCCCTCAATGCTGACCATTTTTTGAGGCCCCAGTGTACAAGCTATTCAATTCATAGCTCTGGCATGCAGAAGAAGTCTTACCAGTTAGCATGGGGACCTCTTGTCTATACGCAGATCCTTCACTGCAGCCAGTTCCTCATCAGGGACAAACCCTGAAAACTCCATAATGTGAATGAGAGCACTCCAAAAGCAGAAAACAGGCAAAAAGTTTTGGACCTGCAGAAGAGGGCACTGCAGAAATGGCAGGAAGAGTGGAGATGCATAATGCCAGAGTCAGCACGCATCAGAAAGGCAGGTGATGCTAAACACATGGGTGAGTACTGTTCTAATTAAATGAAACCAGCACCCCCAGTGATGGAAAAATGTTGAGTGATAAGATCCAAACAGCAGAGACCATCTGATACAGATCGTAGCCCGCAAGGATATAAATATATGGATGAACAGCTAGCCTTGGAACAAGTAGAAGGGAAGTAGATGCTGCAGTTACAGATCAAAGCAGCAGAAGACGCCTAATTTTTAATTTTTTTTAAACAGAGAACTTCATCCACTGTCCAGTAAGCTGGTCAAACTGCCTCTAGGGAGAAAATTTAGAGAAACAATTTCTTACCATTTTAATGCTCTAAAATTAGCATTTCCAGGAAATAAGCTTGTAAAGTGAAGAGATTATTCTTGGCATAGAATTAAAAAACAGTAGGTAATGTTACCTGAATCACTGTTACTGACTGCAAAATTACTAAAATATGTCCAAGGGGTTAGTTGGGTACCAAAAAAGGACCTGCTAACAGCGTATTTGAAAACAAAAGACATGTCAGCAAATGAGCAGGAAAATACCCTGAAGGTTTAAAGGAAGGAAATGAAGTCCTGGGAGGTAGCAAGAATACATCTTTTCATGAGATTGATAAGAAAATCTCCAAGGCATGTATACTGCTGAACATAAAAATAAAATTATAAAAAAAAAGGATGAAACACAAAAACAAGAAACTAATGAACACAGCTGCCTGGCTTGGCTCGAGGGCCTCTTTGAACCAGTTAGAAGCCCTTCAGCATTTCGAAATCTGACCAAACTGATGCAAACAGCAAGAAGTATAAAGTACAGCAAGGGTTAGGTAAGGAGTGAAAAAGAAGAGGCTGAAAGATTTCCACAGAGGAGCAATACCTCAAAGTCATAGAAGCTGCTTATAAACAAGAAATCAGACTGGGAAAATGCAATGTCTGTTGCATTTATCGGGGATTAGAAGAAGTGGTTATTAGGCAGAGCCAGAGAAAGCAGCAGCCATACAAGGGGTCTCTAATTTGTAACATGGCTGTCTTTCTTCATAGATGGATACTTTTAGCATTTCAAGGAACAGTCTTTTATTGTCATGTTTTAAATGGCTTTACAGATTACATGCCCACACACAAACACTTGGTCAAAGTTTACAGAAATCAGTTTCTAGTTACTATTATTGTTATGATTGTTACACACACATAGTTCCAAACCAGTAAATAATTACCATCATGTTTCAATGCAGAATATTTTTTTACAATATGAAAACATAATGGCATCAGACACACTGAATGGAAAAATGTATTTTTTATTATGTCATGGTAATAATTGCCTTCACTGCTTTATAAGAATTGAATATTTAAAATATCATAATAAAAATAGCAATCCGTTAATAAGTATTGTCCTCTTCCATAATGGAAGTACAGGTCACAGAACACCTTCCTTTCCTAATTATTAACGCTGCTAGAAACCAGGCTGATAACTTCATTGTCACTGCAACAATTCTGAAGGATTTTATACATGTCTAAAAATGCAGATATTAACCCCTGTCTTAAACATTTGCTCACCAACATATGACTGAGAACCCTCTCTCTAAGAACTCCAGATAAGGTGTCTGGCCTGAAATAAAAGAGTTTTCCAGTTTCTTGGTAAGAGAGAAAAAGAGAGTTCTTTATCGAAAGCATATTAACATATTTTACCTCATTAATAACTTCACTGCAGCATTAATTTGCTTAATTATTGCACTTAGAATTCAACATGGTAGCTAATTAATTCAAAGACTGGGAAAAAAAGTGGAATCATAACACACACACATAGCACTGGTTCGGGAGCAAATTTCTTGCAGAAATCTTATTTTTGTTCTGTTCCATGAAACACCAAGTCTGTGAACACAGTAAGTTAAAAGTTAACTTTTTAATTATTTATTTTAATACATTTTCCCAGGTTTGCCCATTTAATCTTCTCTCTTGATGAATCTTCCTATAATAAATGGGGCTAATGCATCTCAACAGCCTGCTATCAGGACGTCCAACTCCATTACACACTATTAAGCTCTTGTTCTCTTCCTCTGCAAATCTTTCTTTCTATTTTACTGACGTTGGCCAAAAGGCACACTAAATCCTTAACAGGTCATGTGAAAACAGGAGTTCACTTCTCTCCAAACAGCCACAAAGTTACCTTCTCATAGCTAAAAGGGAAAAAAAAAAAAGGACCAAAAAAACCCCTTAAATCCAACCCCAAAAGACCACTCTTCATTTCCTAAAGTCTTTCCTTGAAAAATAAAAGCTTAAGATATTTGGGTGACCTGTGAAATTCCCACCATCGCAATTCAGAATGATATTCCAATATAGCATCTTCTTAACTGCTTACTTATCAGTTTTACATTCCTGCAAGACAAAACCATCGCAAACCATTTAATGCTCCAGGGCTACTCTGAGCCAACTGTCTCTCACATGGTGCTACAAAGCTGCCCACTAACTCAGGGGATTCTCACTGTGATGCTACAGTGATGTTCATAGAGGCACATGGTCCATAACTGTGTTAACAGAAAACCTTAACTGAATACAGCCACATTAGAAAAAAACTTTTTCCAGCCCTGCTACTCAACCTCAAAAAAATAGTTCCATATTGATAAGAAGGTGGTATAACTGCACTGATCACCACACTGCTATTTTGTTGCTGAGGCAACACCCCAGGCAGTTTTCCACTTTGGTCTCTTGGTGTCCTCATCCATTTACATATATTTTGTCATGTACCAGCTTGGTGAGACAACAGGCAATGGAGGATTTTAAGATGCTGGCCTCCACTGTCCACACTTTTATTCCTCTATGTTGTTTCTATTTATACAATAAGCTTGCTTACAATCAGCTGTACTTTTTGAAGAGAGATAACAGGAATGGGGATTGACAGAATCTGCTGTAGATAGCTTAAACTTTTTGAAGTCTAGCTTATGTTATGTTGCAAGAGAATTGTTTTTAATGAGTTTCTCTGCTTGTACTGGCAATATTTACACAAGGACCAGAGAAGTCCATCAATGTGGTGGTAATTTTATTAGGGTTTGAGTGTCTAAAATGGGTCTCAGTAAAACTGAAGCCCTCTCCCATTCAAAAGCTATTTAGCCCTGGAATTCAGTAGACACTCTCTTTCCAGTTGAAAACAATGGAAAACATCCCAAAAATTTAGAATTCTGATTCCTGGCAAGCCTAGATCTGCTCTAGGTATAGGGAGCTCAGCCTCATAGACTGACAAGATGCAGACACAAAATATACAAAAAAACTAGGTTCCCTGCAGAACCCTCTCCAAGATGTATTCTCAGAGCACACCTACCACTGGTGCAGTTCAAGTCCTCACAAAATGCGCCCTGAGGCAACTTACTTTTAAAAAGCACCTGGAAAAGAAGATGCTGAGGGTACCCTTCATCTATATAATAGCCTGAAGAGGCTTTTACAGAGATTCGCACAATTATCTTGTCTCTTACAATTCCTGTTCCTCTTCTGTCCTTTCTCCCTAGAATCATGTATAAAGCATTTTTTTTCCTACAGTGTTCCTCCCAACCTCATAAGCTCATCACCTGGTGGTTGTGTCTTTTGTGACCTACAGATTCGAACCCTCTCCAGCAGAGCAGAGAACAAACCTGGGTTTATAACTGCTTGGATAACTACCATAACCAAGAGGCCACCATGTGAGAGAAAGACCCCTCATCATGTTCCAGATGTCTCTTGCAGAAAAATAATGAGCCTTGTTCCACCCTTTCAGAAAAATTGAAATTGTTGTTTGAAAAGGCCTTGCTGTGAGGTGAGACATGCTACTTACTACAGCCTGGAGGTGGGCGCCTTGGGACTGCAGATTAGGGGGCTTTCAAACACTGCAGTCCTCCAACACCCATTCCTAGCTCACAGGTCTGGTCAGCCCTCCAAGCTATGGAAATCCCTCTGAGAAGCTAAGCCCATACCATGTTTGAGAGCTCTGGCTTGGCAAGTAAAAGATGGGCAGCAGACCAATGTGGATTGGAGAACTTCCAGATCTCGCCTCTGGTTTTTGGACACTGCAGTGCCCCGAGCTGGAAATTCTGTAACAGTGTCACATTCATTACGAAAATGAAGGATGTAGTTAAATTAAACATGAGGATGAATAATGAGAGCACACACTCTGTTATTTATCTGACTTTTTAAATAATTTTACATATTTTATATATCAGACCACTTCCAGAACAGAATGAGCCATATATTTTTGTGCAGCTAACTCAGTGTCTGCATCACCAGAATTGCCAATACATCTTCCTGTGGGATAACCTGGTATCCAGGAAGGAATGGGGTAAATTTGGTACTACCTGGATGTCTCTAATGAGAAGTAAGCAGCAAAAAAGCCAGTCAATGGAAAACTTCAGATGAAAACTATGGCTTGGGGCTATCTACAGTCACTTATAAATAATCTACTTTTTGGTGTCCATCCTTTTCTGCCATTTATGAGGGAAGCTGAAGTCCCTAGTCACAGTTCTGTGCCAAGCTGTAGTATCTCCAGCAAGTTCTTTATAAGGGGAATTACAGACCGGACCCCCAGAGCAAGCAGAGCGCAAATGCTGAGCTGAATTAACAAAAGATCTATTTAAGGAAACATGTCTAGCATCTGTTTTATCGAGCATATGTATTCTGCTCATTGTTGTGCACCATCAAGACTTTTCATGCAGAGATCATAAGGCATACATGAGCACTGTAGAAGCTCAGAGACTGCTGGGTTTTTCCTTCTTTACTTTGCCTCATCGAGACTTCATTCAGGACCACTCTAGCCTAAAATCACCCCAGTGGTAAAGATAAAATCTCCCTTCCAATGAGCTGAAGGACAAGGGAGTGTAAAATACAGAGGGAATTTTCAGAGTCATTAATACACACTGGGGACATGACCTTATTTCAGCTACTGGAGTCTGGATAACTGAGGACAGACATACTACATTATACATGGAAACACATGTTTAAACACTGTTAGGAATGACAGGATCTAACAAGACAGGATGCTCTGTCCTCCGGCTGTGTTGATCCCAGCAGGCAAACACCCTGAGTCAGCTTGCCCTCCCACAGACTGAGGGAGGACACCCAGTGGGGAGAACAGTCACCCCTTCCACCCACATCCCCTGGATATCCTTATGGAGAAGCACCTTTGCCAAACACAGAGCCTTTACCCCACCCTGCCAGCTGTGATGGATGGCAAAGAGGAAAACCTGCAGAACAGTCCACTGCCCCATGCTTCTAGTCCTTGGCTCCATACACTGGGAGGACTTGACAAGGAGCCTCTCTCCAGACATTCTCCTAGATGAAAGTATCCCAGCTAGAGGATGTGGAGTCTAACCCAGGAGAAAGGAAGAAACAGTCCTGCTCAAGAATTGCAGAGTTTTGCTGTCTCCTTTCTGGCCTGGAGCCCCCAAAAGGCACACAGACCAGAAGGTTAATATAAAATAACGAGAATATTCAGAAGCTGGCAGTTGGATCTCCTTGGGGCTCACAAAGGGCAAATCAGCCACTTGTTGCTTTCATTATCAGGGTTACAATGAAAAGAGAGAAAAGGCCGTCACTTCCCTGCAGACTCTTTACCCAGATGTTAAACTAGCTGGCTACAAAACCCACAGAGAATTTGCTGCCAAAGACAAGGCTGACAACAGGAGTTGGAAACATGACCTCCACCTTTCCATCTCCTGACAAAACAGACTGAATGATGCACAGCCTGAATTTGTCCCTGCAGATGCCACCTGGGATACTGCTCTGCAGAGTCCCACATGCCCATCAGTACCATGTCACTCGGGGTTTGGAAAAGATCTTCATCACCTGCACCAGCTCTTGTCAGTGAGGGACAGTCCCATGAGGATCACAATCTGTGGGAATGTGGGGCCCATATTTTGCATTGCCTTTGCCCTGAACCACAGCAGCTCCATCTCCATCTCCATTTCACAGTGGCTTACACCCCACACCACTGCTTTGAGCTGTGGCAGTGACTCTTAACCAAAGATTTTTCATCCTTCTTCTGTTAAATCTTTTCCTTCCCATTTGCCCAGCACACATTTCAAGATTATATTCAAAGTATGCTTCTCATGAGAAATGCACTTAGTCCACCAGGTAGGACAGGCAAGGTAGCTCAAACAGACACTTGCTTTGGAAAGAGAATAATTCTGCCTTCTGATAATCCATCAAATTCTGGGCCACATGCAGGGAATTCAGCAAATCCTCCTTAGGAAAAGTTCCTTGTGTCTCAGCTGAAGGGCTGCCACTCTGCACCTTGTTCTGCCGCAACATTCTGGCATTCATAACAGGTAAATAAAAACATTATTGCCAAATGCTTCTCCTTTCTTGTTCGAAAAAAAAGCACCAGCAGTCTGTTGATGAAAAAAAATTTATTTACATAACTATCAACCTGATAACACTGAGCAGTCAACACTGATAAGCAGAAATTGTGACATTTACCAGCCTCAGCATGCTTGAAATCCTATGTTGTCTCTTTAAAAACAGTGAAAAACCATTCTGGATAAAATCTTTCAGAATGTTTTATTTCCTCAAGAGAATGGATCTCTCTTCTTGAAAAAAAAAAGGAGTCTCTAATATTAAAATATACTTAACCTGATAGAACAGAACGTCTCCTTTGAAGTTGTTTCAATCTTTTTAAATATCTAAAGGACCTAACCCACACAGGGCTTGCACGTTTTCAGCTTGAAAAAAAATCAAAGCTTTCTCCCCTTTTTTCCCCCATGTACACCAGCTTGCCAATTATGGAATTAGAAAAAAAAATCAGTGTATGAAAGAGGTAGAGCTTTTTACACATTTGTAATTATGCACAGAATTTAATCATTTGGAGAGAGGGACTGCTTGGGGGGAGAGGAGAGTTTTATTCCAAGAGTTACACATGCACTTTCATCCTGGACCAAATGTCAGCCACCAGGTGACTTTTCACAGTGATCACCATGCTCCTTTGCTTAACAGCTCATCTCCGACTTGCTCCAATGATCAACAGATCCTCATCTTCTTTATTAGTCTCTCTGTTTATCTGCCCAGCAATGAGCTCCAGCTCTCGCAGCCAGAGAACAAGCCAAGAATAGCCAGATCCAGAGCTGTGAAAGATATTCTTCCAGCATCATCTGGCTCCTTGGCAGAATCTGCGGGCAGCTGTACTCACAGCCCTATGCCTGCAGCTGGGTATGTCATGTGGCCATGCCGGAGTGATACTGGCTGAGCATCTCTGTCCTCCTGGACACAATTTTCCTTTGATTCACCTTGAATCTGAGAAACCCGTTATATGACCGTTGTCTCAGATTTGATAAATAAGGACTTTTTTATTTAATGGCTGCCCATGAAAAATAGCCAACACCTCTTGTTTCTGCTGTCATACTTTATAAATCTACGTGCTGCCTTTAAGGACCATTCCCTTTGCTGTTAAGGGCATACTTCAGCAGCATTTTTTCACAGCAAACAAGCAGGATCTTTTCCAGCTGATTTGTAGCACAAGGGCTGGACTTCTTCACTGATGGATAAACAAAAACCCTGAAAAAAGAGTAATGGAGCAGAGGACAGGAGGGCTACCTCAGTGCTACTCTGGAGATTAGAGCTACATTAGTCAGTCTATCATTTCCAAACCATATTTGCTTTTTTTTTTTTCCCCTCTGGAAAAACACAAAAAAAAAAAAATAAAATAAGCAAAATGTTATTCCTGATATAAAGGGTGGAATCCTACATGGCTATTGTCTTGTGCTTTTCTCTTCCTTCTTTCCTTCTTCCTCCTTTTCTTCCTTTCCCTAGAAAGACCAGTAAAAGCTCTGTGTATATTAGCTACAAGCATCATCTATAAAAATCCTGTCTTAAAATATTACTCATATCACACTGTTGCACAGTCAAATTTCATAGGAAATAAAGCACTAAATGCAACATAAATTATATCAACATTACAACTTGGGCATAAATTATCTGAACTAAACAAAATCTGACCTTGTTTCTACTAGTTTGGTCAGTGCCTCCATTTTAGATGCTGCAGGTCATCCTTAAACATAAGTTTGTCCTTTCAGTTGATTTTTACATTTAAATTTGTTTAATAAATCATGACATAACAAGCATTAAAATATAAGCATTTTCTACCTAAGGAACTAGCAGTCTGTCATCTTCAGCAGTAGATGTGACACAGCTGAACACTTGAATAAAAAAAAGATAGTATTTTCATGGATTGCAACTGATGCAATTGTATACATGCCTTTATTTGTCTGCTTAAAGTTTCAACCCCGATAGTTTTTTCCTTTCTTATTGTATTTATTTAAATCCAATTGTGAGTTCTTCAGGGCAGCAATCTGTCTCCTCATATGTTTGTAAAGCACCATGTACACCTATGGCACTCCGTAATAAGTAATTTCTGATCTGTTTATGATTAAAGAGGGATATCAGGTGAAATATTGTAAATTGAAATGGACAGGCTAGGAGGACAGCTTGCATTACCAACATTATTAGGTCGGACAGTGAGCTTCAACACAGGATGGCAGCCAACATGCTATGCACAGTTTGAGCTTGCCTATGTGCAGCTCTAAATACTTTTTGAGAGCTGTCCTACAACCATTTCCCATGGCCTGACACCATGCCCCTGAACAGCATATTGTACAGCATAAGAGCACTCTCTATGAAATGCTTTGTGTTGCAATACACGTTTCTTTATAAGGATATCTACTGTTTTTTCCAGGGTTACTCTCTGAGAGCAAGCCAGACCTGCTGTAGAGTGACTGGAAAGACAGGAGTGCACTGTCTCAACCAGAGCTGAAAGAAAGTGAGATAAGCCACAGAAGGGGATGCAGAGAATTTATTATAGTAATAGGATCACCCAGTGACTTGCTCGAGGGGTGAGCACATCCAGAGCAGTCTATTCCCCACTTAATGGCAATTGATTTGTGCAGGTGATATATCAAACATGAGAGTCCAGCTGCATGATGCATGATGAAGCTCCTGGCATGCTTAGGATTACCATATTTATAATAGCAAGAAGGCATGCGATAACCTTCTGGGAGCAAACATCAGGTCATGCCTTTGCCTGCACCCCAGGACACGATGATGCCTATTGGTGGCTATCCTAAAATCCCTGTTCTTCCAGAAACTCAGCCCTACATGTGTTCTAGCTGTCCCCCAAAGACAAAGTCACTTTCCATCAGCCATTCCCAGTCTAGATTCCTTAGCATACTACAAAGTGCCTATACCAAATATTTGTGACCCCAGACCTCTTAAACCATCTCAGAATTCAAATTCTCCAGCTACTTCCAGACCCCAGCTCCTAGCCTCCCACACACCAGCAGCTGTCCCCAAAGCCAGCATTCTCACCATATCTCTCCCATCACTTTTCCCACCAAGCCCTCAGGTTCCCAGGTTTCTTCAAACCCCATAATACTCCCCAGCCCTGCACCCCAGACTTGCCATCTTAGAGCTCCCTTTCCTCCCTCCAAGGTCTACCCATATTTCCCCCTTTCCAAATACTCCCACCAACTCCTTTCACTACCCAGTACCCCTACGTGGTCCTCCCACTCCCACCTTTGCTTACAATCCCAAATTTTCCCACTGCCCCATCTTCCCACTATGTCTTCCCTATTCAGAGAGTCCTACGTGCCTCCCTCCCTGCAACTCATACCTTTCCTTGCCCACTTCCTCTCCAAAAGAGTCAGCTGGGAGGAAATTCCCTTCAATAAAGATTTCACTGAGATTTTACATGTCTGAGAGGGTTTTAGAAAAATAAAATAAATAGATTTGATTTTTTTTTTCATTGCAGCATTTCAAAGGGACCTGTATGTATGGCCAGACTTTGGGAATGAGAAGACCTTGGGAAGGGCTCTCCCCACGTGGGTGTGCCCTTCCAGCCTGCACAGTGGATTTTTTAGGTGAGGCACAG
>JAWWEU010000001.1:58307186-58328380 GCA_035583155.1 Acropternis orthonyx | reverse complement strand
GTTTAAGTCCTAAGGTCCATTTGCCACGGCCGAGCGAGCTCGGACAGTGACAGTGAAATCCTCGGGACTGTCTACAGAACCCGGTGCTAACCAGGGCTCACCCTGCTGAGCATCTGAGATCTGACGGGATTGGATGGCAGGGAGGCATTTAACTGCCCAGGGGACGGTCCCCACTGAGACTCAAACTCAGGTCCTTGGGCTTCAGAGTCCAGAGTGCTCTCCTTTACGCCACGGGACCACCTCAAAGGGACCTAACCACAGGCTGAACCCACTGCCCTCTGTGTAGTATTATTTTAACAGTAACACAAGGAGCTGTCTTGCCTGAGAACACAAATAGAACCCATGGCATAGCAGTGTAACCTAGACCTTCAAACTCACAAGGCACACCTTAACCAGACTGTTCCTGTGCATCATTTTTGGTTGCCCAAAAGGAGTTCCACACAGCTCTGCCTCAAGGCTCACCTGATCTTCAGCCTTTGACCACCTTAGAAGCCTCTTCTCTTCCTCAAAAAGCTGCAGCCCCCGTATAAAGCTTTGGTGCTATTTATTCCCTAAAGCTCGTTTCTGAGGCAGAAAAATAAGGAAGTCCCATGCAGAGGTCCCTTCCTCACTGAAGGAAGAGCAGAGAAGGTTCACAGCTGCAGACAAAAGGAAGCCAAGAAGGTCACTGTGTACCTGGAGGACAGTGGGGAAAAAAAAAGTCATCACCTTCACAGTCGAAGTTTGTAGCTTAATGAGCAATCACTGATCTAAACCCCCATTACGCCAAAGGCAACTTGTGCTTTTACCGAGCATACAGGGCAGGGTCTTCCCTTCACAGACCTATGTATTTCCATGGCTATGACACCTGGGAGAACTGCACTGGAAGTACGATAGTAAGAGTGCAAAACCAGGCACTTAAACTAGGAAATATGGAGCCTAAGGTGGTCTTTGCAGGCCCACTCATGCTGTGATACAATTGTTGTTTGCACAAGAGTGTTGTTTCTCCACCTTTCTCTTACTCTGGTCCACAGTCCCAAGAGCTTCAGTGGCATATTCTGGGTCCTTGCTCCATGTTCCAGTTTCCTCACATCACTCAAGCATTGCTCAGGATGGAAGTAATAATTTTCTCAAAGACTTTTCTTTGGCCTTCCCTGGTCTTAAATTAGAGTGATTCACAGATGTTAATTATCTTATTTCCATAATGAACCTGTGGAAGGAGGGTGTATCATTAACTCCGCATTACAGCTGGTGAGCTGAGACACAAAGAGATGCAGGTTAGTAGATTAATATCTGCTGATTTTGCACACCTAAGCTGAAACACTCAAGACTACCTTTCCCTTCACTCTGTAGGGCCTGACATTGCAAAATCCATGATGCCCTATTCACATCCCCTTGGACTTTAAGGTACAGATACTGAAAAAGCATAACTTTACCATCAGCTCTCCATCAGTTGTCCCCAGGGCTGCAAGACTTAGATCCATTGTACAGACCATGCCCTGTCTGAGAAAGCACAGAGCCAAGACCAGCATTGAGCTACCATGGCCAATTATTCTTGAAATCAAGAGGGCAAGGGATGTTTTGCTTGAAGGTTTGGATGGCTCTTTCCTGATACCAGAAAAGTAGTTGGCTCTGACTCTCAAGTAGTGAGCATAGCAATCCAAGTTTATGGCAGACAAGAAAGAAATGGAGAAGGTTACCTGTTCAGAGTCTACTCTACTTAAATCCTGAAGGCTGCACTTTTCCAAATGTAGAGTGCAGTTTGGTTGGATATTTGCCAAAATGGCACAACTCACTTGCCTGCATCTTCTTGCAAATATCAAGTCCTCAAATAAAACCATGAGAACTCCATTATTTAGGAAAAAAGGAAAAAAACAACAACAACAAAACCCACCAAAAAAATAGAAGAGATAAAGGAGAGCCCAGATATTTTTCCCACAGGCAATACAACCATAAAAAACTCTAGGATAAATTTACACTGGTTTCCTTTCTGGAGATAGCTGAACTACTTCAGCTGAAAGTTTCTCTTAGAAAGAAGCAACAGCCTGAAGGTGACACCCAGGATGGAAAATTTCAGTTTAAACAGTTAATACTTGCAGAAGAATAAGCTCCTGGAGACAGACATCTATCCAATATAAGTATTGTTATTACAGGACATAGAGAGCTCTGAGTGCCTTTCCTCACCATCCCTGCTGTCTCTGCCTCCGCTACCCTGGCTCTCTACTGCCCCTTCTCCAGGGCAAGACTTGCATTGCCATCCACATGACCCAACCCGACACCAGTTTCTCACCCTGGCTGTTTTATCTGGGGTAAGATAGCACAGCAAATCCAATTCTGTGGAGTCACTAATCCAGAATCTTCAATCCAAGCTGCAGCTCTCCTATACTTACTTGCAGTTCTATATGTTTTGTACTTTTTCCTGTCCTTATGTCCTGTGGGTTTGCCACAGGTTTTTTGATTGGTTAATGACTTTATCCCTGAGCTGAGCATACAGTCTCCAGTCATTAGTGGGCTGCATTTGGATGTAGTATATCATCCTCTTTGCAATGCCCGGGGTGTCTTGCACAAGTCTCCCTTACTCTTTTGACAGACTGTAGACAGCTTGCTCATTAGTCTAGTATCTAATTGCTTATCAGTCACACTCTCAAGCTCCTCATTACTTCCCTTACACAGCTACAGTAATTAGATTTTACATTTCTTTACACTCTTGTGGCATTGTTTTAGCCTACTGAGGAGGCACTCATATACAATACACATATATTATAAATTATCTCCTGTAATTATCATATTCATTATAACACATGCATATACATACATAACATTGCTGAGGCAAACTCAAACCTCTTCAGTTCTAAATGTTTAGGATGCTCCAGGAGAATTTCCAAATGCTTGTTTGTCAGTTTTAACTTCTGCAAGGCTTCACCCATCTATGACCCTTCGCTTACAAACTGTGCCAGCTTGCATCATTTTCTTCTTCTCCTGCCCCACCACATACGTCTCCAGAAAAACAAAGACTTCAGATCTGTTCACTGCAGAGATGCAAATTCTTTTAGGCAGAAACATGAATTTAATTTTTAGTACAGCAGAAAACAGAAAAGTTGCTTGAGCCATCAGCCCTTATCTTTTGGGATAACATAGATTTTATGCCTCTTTTTTGGTCTAATTTGATGCATTTCTTTAGCACCTACTCTCTAAGCCTCGAGGTTTTTTCTGAGATCATTCCATACATTTATTATGGCACTTAAGAAGCAATAACAACTTATTTAACTTTTCAGAATTGAATTCTGCAGGCTTTGGGGGCAGGCGACTTTTTTTCCCCAGGGATCATGTGTGAAATATATGATGGTGTCTGTATTTCCAGATGAAAAAACCACAGACACAGGGCACCAATATGCACCTCTTTTTAAAGTGAGTTAAATAAGTGAAGGCACCAGATGGCTAAACTTGAAAAGACAAACAGGTAATTCCCCCCACATTGTAAAAGGGCTATATCACCATAGACTTCATCTGCAGAAGTAAACTAAGCAGAGCCAGAGTGTGGAGCATTTTATTCAGTGTTGTAGATGTAGCCATAGAGACTGCAGTGGTTTCCAGATCACCTCCTTGTCCTGCTGTGATGCACATTTAGAGGTGCAGGAGGGACGGGTGGCATTTGGGGACTGACTGGCTAACTCCTAAAGATAGGCAAACACGCCACCTAGGTCTGGGGTACAGACGCATCCCTCAGCCACAGGAAACAGCTCTACTTCTCTCCACTCTGTCACCAGGTCCAGTCCCAGGTCACATCACCCAGGGCCAACATTCTGTCTCCTCGGCTAGACTCCTTCAGCAAAGTGTATGCAGAGGATGAGCAAATGCCATGCACGAAAGACAGACCGTGAGTACAGGGACATTTAGTAGGCCTGGAGGTCCTGCAGAGGTCAAAGAATGGCAGACTTGGACCAAAACAAACAAACAAACAAAAAAAACCAAAACAAAACAAAATAAAAAAAACCACACACACACACAAAAAAAAACCCACACACACAAAAAAAAAGAAAGACACTCAAGAAAGTCTACCCACGGCCTCAAAAAGCAGTCTGATCTAATCCTGAACTGATGAAATGCAGCACAAGGCAGTAGCAGAAAACCTTAAAGCAAAAATCTTGGCTAAAACACTCAAGAGCACCCAAACGATTTAAGAATCAAACTTCCCAAGCTTCTGACAAGTCTACTTCTTGTCGACTCAATAGGAATATCTAAAGACTTTCCAAGTTCCTTGTAATGGGATGTGTTTTCTCTCCACCGTCCTCTGTAGTGCTGTGTGTTTTCCTGCCCTGCTCTGCCTGGAGCTGGCTGCATGTCAAGCAGCGACATGCTGGCAGCCATCAAAGCTAAAATCCGTCACCCAGAACATTAAAGGTGGAGGCAAAGAGGAAGGTTTAACTATGAGCCCTCCTGCAGATATGAAATGGAGATGTTCCCAAAACCAGGATGAAGGAGAAAGCAGCCTGATGGAACTCACCACTGCTTCCCCTACATCCTCCATTTGCAGGATGCTCCTCGCCATCCCAAAATAAATCCTCGGGCTAGGCAGACTCCCAGCCCCGGAGGCGGCCGGCTGAGCGACGATGCTTGCCGGCTCCCCAGGAGTGAATAGCGTGCTCCTGCCCTGGCAGGCGGCCAAGCGCAGCAGCCACCCGCGTCTGGGCTCTTCCCCTGCTCTCACAGCCTCTTCAACAGAAGTGACACGAGGCACACTCTTGCTCACAGCCCGCTGCTGCTCGGAAGGCTGGGAGAAGAACAGACTTAGCCCTTCACAGCTGGGGGCTCTGACTTTGCAAGCTGAGGCGTGATTAAGATGGAGGACAAGGAGGGAAGCGGGGGGAGAAGGAGAGGCGAGATGGAGGAGGGAACTCATGGCACATGGCTGAGTCCCTGCCCCTCTGTTGTGCTTTCCCCCTCATACTATAATCCTCTGGAAACAACCAGGAGCATATCAGGGCCAGAACCTGCAAAGCTCCCCCAGCCTGGGAATCAGAAGTGGTGGCACTGTGCCAAGCTCATTAACCCCACTGTGACACTGGGCTAATTAGCTCCAGTATGGCTTCTCAGTTTTCAGGACCTCAACAACGATTGCTTCCCAGTGTCCGCTCCTGTCCTGCAGATATATCAGTGGAGAGGGCGAGAAATCACATGTGCCGGGTAAGACTGTAAATATACAGAGAGCAGAGGAATGGGAAGGATATTTTTAAGGGCACAGTAAAAATGTATATTGGCATGTATGTAACTATCTGTGTGCTTATATAAGGAAAGGATATGATCTTACTGAGAAGGACTTCAGAAAGTGTAGGAAGGAGGCAGAGCCCAAGGAGGGACCTGGCCATACTTGTTTAGTGTGGCACTGGCTGGGTGACACTGGTTGGGAAGGGGCAGCAGAAGGACACGCAGAAAGGGACTTTGCACACCAAATAGCAAGGGAGCTGATTCTCAGAGAAATCAGTGGAGCCCATCACAACCACCACATATAAGTATTCACAAAGGACTGTACATCTTCCTGGTAGCTGAGAGGTGTATTTCTTCCAGCCATTCATCATTTGTAAGAATCTAAAATTCCAAACAGTCCTTCAAGGAGGAGAGTGTGAACGAGACCCAGGAGGAAACAAGGAGCTGCTGGAGGAAAGCCAAATATACCAGTCCAGACACCTTCAGAGTGCTATGAAAGACATCCCAGCAGCAGCCGCAGGGCAGGAGCACCAACTCACAAGAGCCAGAGAGAAAAGCTGTACAACTCCCTGCTTTAACATCCCAGTGATCAAACCAAACCTAAAGCTCTGGAGAAAGTAATCACTTTTCCTAAAGGTCCAGATTGGAGACTGACATGAATAACTACTCTGTTACCTGCAGTCCCTAAAACCAAAGATACCCAGGAAAAATAGCCACAAAGAACCTGTGTAATAAAGGTAGTTACTTCTAAGGGCGACTCTAATATTCTAACAGTCCTCATGTTGGGCTGTCATCTGCCCAATGCACCCACAGGGTTTGGACATGAGGGGCTGATTCTGAGAGAGTCTCAAGCCCTCATCCAGGCTAAAATATGCCAAATTTCTTTGGTGTTCAATGGCAATTGAATACCTAAATACTCCAGACCTCCATGGGGCTGACCTTGCTCCAGATGAGAGAACTGAGAAATGAACATGAGGACCTGCCTCCTGATTTAACAGCTGAAAAGCCTTATTTACCTCTTCTGAGGCAGAAAAAGTAGAGGGTAAAGAGAGCTAGAAAAGAGGTGAGGGGGGCAGGGCAGAACAGGAGAGGGACACCAGGAGGTAAGGTTATGTGGCAACACAAGCTGGGTTAGGAGGGGAAAACTCATGTTCAGATAACCTTGCAGGCAAGACAGCCTAGGAAGCACCCCAAAAAAACCTGCAGTAGACCCTGGCTGAGGGTGACATGGGGAGACCTTTAGGAATGCGCTGCTCCAGGGGTACCTCCAGGCAGCTCACACGAGGCCCATGCTGTGTGGGGAATGCAAAAAACTGGTCTTTTGTTTCATGCCCCTTTGTTTTAACCTCTTGAATCAAAGACCCCAGCTGCTACTCCGGGAGAGGCTAGAAATTAATCCAATTAAAAAATAAATTCCCTGTGGAATCAAAACTGCTTGCCGGGTGGGGGATATGGGCACACAGTTTCTTTCTTCTGCAAAACAAACTCTTTCTTCTAACCCACGTTTCACAGAGGGGAGGTGCAGGCAGGGAAGCATTTGCAGCAAATAAACAAATGATCAGAACGATTTATAACCCCAGTACCAACCCGCAGCTCACAGGAACATTTGCAGCCTCTGCCATCTATATCCCGCATGGCCAGAGACAGAAGCACAATGCTTCATGCTACCCTCCATCACTAACAGTCAGAGAGCAACAAAATCCTTCCCACTTCGTTCCGCTCTTTTGTTTTCCAGTAGTTTTGGTCAGCCAAGGCTTGTGGAGCTTGACAGGTTAACCCACACTTCCTTGGTTTCAGCAGAAATGATTAAACAGGGGGGATTGTTTAGGCCCTGAAGCAGAAGGAATTCCTTTGTTTTTGTAGATCACTCCAAGGCAGCCAAGCCCTCAGGGATGCCCAAGAAGAAAGAGGCAGGGGCTGAGCATGGAGAGGATTTTCCAGGGAGGGAGGTCCATGCCACTGCTCTGCAGGCTCAGAAACAAGGGATGGGGGGACATGCTGCATCTCAACTTCATGTCTGGAGAGAAGTCAAACAGACCCTCTAAGTATGTTGGTGAGCAGGACCAGCTGGAGACCGTGCCCAGATAGCCCGATTTCTCCTGAGAGGCACAGCAAAGTCATACTGCCCTAGGGTTTGTGCTACAAGAGGATCCCACCCCACCAACCCAAGGGCGTGCAGCCACCATACAGCCCATATTGAGAGGGCCAAAGGGAGAGGAGAACTTTCAATAGCCAAGGCTTGGTGCCCTTAAGATCTTCTGGGAACAGGAAAGCACATATAAGAGATCATATAAGCTCTCTTAAAGCCTGGCTTGCTTCCACTGCCCCATGCTGGCATGAAGCTGCACATTCTCCCTCAAGGTATATGTGGTCTTGAAGTACTGGACTGGAATTCTTGGGAGTCTTAGCTTCTCTCCCACCACCAAAAGATAACACTTCTAACTTATCTCCATCAACAGAGATCACTGGACAGGATCCCAGGCACCTGCTGACAGGAGGGAAGTCTTACCCTGTTGCACTGCGGATGCTGACACCTTGACACACATATGCCAACCTACTGTGCTCTAGGTGATGGTGAAAATGGCCACAGCAGTGTCAGTGCTTAGCTGGAGGAGTGAAAAAATGGATGAGATGCTGGGGTTTTGTCACCCCATCTAAGGCAGTAACTAGCTGAGGAGAGGGAAAAGCCTCCACAAACTGAGTTTCTAAGGACTGAATCAGAAGCAGGGAGGGGGAAAGGTAAGTTTAAGGTTAAAAGGGGGAACCTGGAGTGATTTGCTGGCGATCACTCACTTGATTGCTGTTGGCATCAGACTGGTGGTCTAGGAGTGCTCCTACTCCTTGGGAGAAACACATTACCAAGGAACCTAGATTCACAGGGGTGAGTGGGGAAGCTTTGCTTTTTCCTTTGCCTGACACTCATCCCTCGGAGCAGCTTTGATTTCTGTGTCTAAGAGGTACGGAAAAGAGCTTGGCAGCAGAGATCAGACCTCCGGACACTGCAAAACACCTCCTTCTTTGCACGCTCTGAGTCTCTGCAACAACATTAAGTGCAAGAGAGCTGGTAAATTATTAAAACAACCTTGCAACAGCTCCAGAGAAACCACCAGCGACTCAGATTCAAAGGAAAGGCTGTGGTGTGAGAATCCCCATTAGTAACAATACGCACAGTTTGCAAGAACATATGTCCCTGCATGGAGCAATCAGCCAATCTGGGCTGTTTAGCCACAATATTTCAAAGAAGTGCTTTTAATGCAGCTGATCCATATGTTTATTTTGAGTTGTAAAACAGGATTCTTCACTAGCCTTTCCGAACATTTCTGTGATGGACTCTACCCAAACTATTGGGGAGAAGGCTTTGCTCCAGTAGAGAGACTGATACATTGGAGCTTTTTTAAAACCAAAGTCATGACAGTGGAAAAAGAATAACCCAGGCAGGCAGAAAGTGCATTTGCAACCCCACCCCCCCCCAAAAGAAAAAAAAGGAAAAGTCATGAGGAACAAGACCCCACTGAGACCCTCTTAAGAATGGGTTTGGATCGAAAGCACATGAGATGGGGACCGGGTAGATGGGAAAAGGGAAAGATTTCCAAGCCTCTTTCTGATTCAGATACTTGAGCACACATTGAAAATGCAGCCCTCTTGCACCCTTTTCTCCTGGAAAGTGCGTGAGAGGTGAACACAGGTCCTGGTTTATCGATTGATTGGCTTTTTTGTAAAGAATAAGAGCTCCTCGTGGAATAACTGTGCCTTTGCGGGGAGGGGGAGGTGGGGGGAAAGGTCTAGTCTCCTACCCTGCTCGATCTAATCCTAATTAAAAATAAATTACATGCTGTATGGAACTTGAAATGGCAAAGATAATCCTGTTACACACGAGGGGCCTCCCCGCTGCCCTCTGCCCGCTCCCGGTCGGCGGCCCCGTTCCCAGGTACCCCGGTCCCGGTTCCTACACCTCGGACCCCGACCCGACCCGGTCCCGACCCGGTCCGGAGCCCGGCCCGGAGCCCGGCCCGACCGCTCGCCGCCCCGCCGGGCGCCCGTCTGCGGGGCGCCCGTCTGCGGAGCTCCCGCAGGCAGGAGGAGAGAGCTCCGCGAAGCTTTTTCGTATGGAAGCCGGGCGTTCGGGGAGCTTTTGTTGGCGGCGGAGCGTGCCCCCCCTCCCCGCGCCCCCGCAGCCGGGGCTGAGGCGCTATTTAAATCCCATTTCCATAAGCCGGCGCTGCGGGCAGCCAGCCGCCCCCCGCTCGCGTGCCGCCCCGGGACACCCCCGGACTCGGACCGGGATGGAGCGCCCGGGATGCTGCACCGTTCCGTGTGCGTAACGGAGCGCTTGTATTCCAGGCTTTTAAAGGAAACCCGAGTGGGGACTGGACCCCATTCTGTTTGTCACCCTCTTGCAGTAAAATGCATCTCTTGGGTTCCCTGAGACATAGGAGGGAGAGAAGGAAGGAAGGAGGGAAGGAGAGGGGGAGGAAGGAAGGGAGGGAGGGAGTTTCCCAGAGAGGCAGTTGCCCTTCAGGACCCTCATCTCCCCTCCCTTCGGGTCTCCTCCCTGCAGGCTAAGGCCGGCAGCCGCCCTCCCCACGGCTACCGAGGCACTGCGGGGCTGGAAGCCTGTGCCGGGCTCCGTGCAGGGCCTTGGTGCCTTGTGGGGCAGATGGTTTCGTTCCCCCCGGTTCGTGCCAGGTTTCAGCCTCATGCTGTTATTTTGTTCTTCTGGAACTAGACTGGTGTTGCTTCCCAGAGAGGCCCTATTAGGACAAAAAGAAAATCCTGTGAATAGGCGTAACAGGGCACCAGGAGGGATAGGTCTTAAATGTATTTTAATATGAGCAGGGCATTGTGTGTAATTCAGCGCTCATCATCGTTTAGTCAAAGAGTTATGGCAGTGATTGGGAATGAATAGAGGGACATAATGGATACATGTGGCGTTTGCTCATTATATTCAACTTAGTCCAACTCCTCTGTGGAAACTGTTCAACTTTCTCTCCGTTTAGCCTGTCATAGTGAAATAATACAGACATTGGTTCCTCGAATGGGATAGCCTGCCATGCTATTATATTTCTACAGCTAACGAGGGCTTCATAAGCCTTTGATACAGCCTGATCTTTGAAACCTTTCCAAATCTCCTCAAGCTTATGCTAAATCCTATTTGAAACTTTTTTTCTTCTTTTTTTTTTTCCTCCTCGCCTGCTAGTGCCCCAGGCTTAAGAAACCCGGGCGGTGACATGCATACTAAAGCATGCGGGGACACCTCCTGAAAGGCGACTTACAGCGCTGATCACAGGCTCTCACGCGAGTGACACACCACTCCGGGCGCGCAGCTGAATGCGACCCTCGCCGCAACGCGCTAATGCGCGCCCGTGGGGCACGGCACGGCACGGCGCGACATGCCACGACACGGCACGGCGCGACATGCCGCGACACGGCACCTGTGCCACCTGCGGCGGGAGCGACAAACCCCACCGCGCATCGTACCCCGCGCACCCGGAGAAAGGGGAGAGACAGGAGCGGGGGGCACTGGATGTTTTAAAAAACAAAGAAAGAGATAGAGGGGGGAGGAGGAATCGAGGCGGTGAAGGAAAAGGGGCGGGGGGGGAGGAAAAATAAAGGGAAAGCCCCCGACCCGCAGAGTTCGGGATAACAAAGCCCCGCGCCCGCTTGCGCCCGGCCCGCGCGCCGCCGCCTCCCATTGGCTCCGCCGCCCGCTCATTTGCATAGCGCCGTCTATGAAAGGCCGCGCGGCGGCGCCGGGGCTGTACAGTGCTGTGGAGCGTCCGCGGCAGCGCACCGGGATCCCGGCACCGCACCCCCCGGGCACCGCACCGAGCCGTCGGGCTGAGCCCCGCGCCGCTACCATGAGCCCCCTCCGGCTGCTGGCCGCCGCCTGCCTGCTCGCCCTGTCCCGCTGCAAGACGGTGAGGTACCGCACCGACGAGGAGGGTACGCCGGGCACGGTGATCGGTACGCTGGCCGACGAGATGCCCGTGAAGGCACCGGGGGAGATGAGCTTTCGCATGATGCGTCAGTTCAGCAACAGTTCGCTGGTGCGGGTGCGGGAGGAGGACGGGCAGCTGAGCATCGGTGAAGCGGGGCTGGACCGGGAGCGGCTGTGCGGGCAGGCGCCCCAGTGTGTCTTGGCCTTCGACGTGGTGAGCTGCTGGCGGGAGCGCTACCGCCTGGTGCACGTGGAGCTGGAGGTACGGGACATCAATGACAACGCACCGCGCTTCCCCCACGCCCAGATGGCGCTGGAGGTGTCGGAGAGCGCCGCACCAGGCACTCGTCTCCCGCTGGAGGTGGCTGTAGATGAGGACGTGGGCTCCAACTCCATACAGAGCTTCCAGGTATCCCTCAACAGCCACTTTGGTGTGGAGGCGCAGACACGGGCGGATGGGGCACGCTGTGCGGACCTGGTGCTGCTCCAGGAGCTGGACCGCGAGCGCCAGCCCTCCTACACCCTGGAGCTGGTGGCCAAGGATGGTGGCAGCCCGGCGCGCTCGGGCACAGCCACCGTGCACGTCCGTGTCCTTGATGCCAACGACAACAGTCCAACTTTTGCCCAGAGCTCAGTCACAGTAGAGCTGCCGGAGGACGCGCCGCCCGGCTCCCTGCTGCTTGATCTGGACGCTGCCGACCCTGATGAGGGTCCCAATGGTGAGGTGGTCTATGCCTTCAGCAGCCAGGTGCCCCCTGAGGCGCGGCGGCTCTTTCGTCTCGACCCACGCTCAGGCCGCCTCACACTGGAGGCTGCTGTGGACTACGAGCGCACCCGTACCTATGAGCTGGACGTGCGTGCCCAGGACCGTGGTTCGAGCCCCCGCGCCACCACCTGCACCGTCGTCGTGCGCCTTACCGACGTCAACGACAACGCTCCACGCATCAGCATCAGTGCCCTCCGTGGCGGTGCCAGCGCCGCTGGCATGGCCTACGTCAGCGAGGCGGCAGCCAGTGAGAGCTTTGTGGCCCTTGTCAGCGCCTCAGACCGCGACTCGGGCACCAACGGGCAGGTGCGCTGCAGCCTCCGTGGCCATGACCACTTTGCCCTGCAGCGTGCCTATGAGGACAGCTACATGATCGTCACCACGGCGCCGCTGGACCGTGAACGCATCCCTGAGTACAACCTCACTGTGGTGGCCGAGGACCTGGGCTCGCCGCCCTTCAAGACTGTCCGCCAGTATACAGTGAGGGTGAGTGATGAGAATGACAACGCACCGCTCTTTGCTAAACCCCTCTATGAGGTGGCTGTACCAGAGAACAACCCCCCAGGTGCCTACATCACCACAGTGGTGGCTCGTGACCCTGATCTTGGCCACAATGGTAAGGTCACCTACCGGCTCCTGGAGACACAGGTCATGGGGGCCCCCATCTCCACCTATGTCTCTGTGGATCCCGCCACTGGGGCCATCTATGCCCTCAGGACATTCAACTATGAGATCCTCAAGCAGTTGGACCTGAGGATCCAGGCCACTGATGGTGGCTCCCCGCAGCTCTCCAGCAGCACCCTTGTCAAAGTGAGGATGGTGGACCAGAATGACAACCCTCCTGTCATCATCCACCCAGTGCTCACCAATGGGACAGTGGAAATTGGTGTGTCCAGCAAGACCTCCCGTGACTCCCTGGTGGCCCAGATCAAAGCTCGAGATGCAGATGATGGGGCCAATGCTGAGCTCACCTTTGCCTTTCTGGAAGAGTCCCAACAGGACCTTTTCGCCATCAACCCAAGTACTGGGGACATTGTGCTGAGGGGTGACCTCTCTGAAGAACTGGGACAGCTGTTCAAGGTCATCCTCACTGTGACAGACAATGGCAGACCCCCTTTGGCCACAACTGCCACAGTAAACTTTCTTGTGACTGCCACTGCTCCGTCCAGTATCCAGGACTTAGCCAAGCCCAGCTCCTGGGAAGGAAAGGCTTTGCAGTGGGACATCCCTCTGGTTGTTATCATCATCCTGGCAGGCAGCTGCACCCTCCTCCTCGTGGCTATAATCACCATTGCCACCACCTGCAACAGGCGCAAGAAGGGGAATGACATCAAAAACAATGCTACCTTGAAGGACCAAATAGACATCTCCCACCTGGAGAAGGGCCATCAGGAGGAGGGCAGCCAGAGGGGAAATGTGTTTGAAGTACGAACCTTTCCCAGCAAAACCTCCTTCACCAGCCCTGACCCTTCTCCTGCTGCTGAAGAGATCTCCACCACTGAGAGCAGCAGCGACAGCACTTGCCTCTACGAGGGTCAGAAGAGGCTGAGAGGACAAAGTGGGGAGGTAAGGACCCACCTCAGGGAAGTGAGGCAAAGGGTGGGGGTTTCTTGGAGGACGTGAATTGCAGAGGTGCAGTTGATACTGATTTACTCTTCATCACTTCCCTCTCTCATATCTCCTTTGATTTCCCGCCCCAACAGCAGGGTTTTGCTGCCACTTCGAGCTACAACAAGGAGCCGGCTCCCCCCGTGGCGATTTGGAAGGGACACTCCTTCAACACCATCTCTGGTCGGGAGGCAGAGAAGTTCAGTGGCAAAGACAGCGGCAAAGGTGACAGTGATTTTAACGACAGTGACTCAGAAATCAGCGGAGATGCCCTGAAGAAAGATCTAATCACACACATGCAGAACGGTAAGGGCTCAGCCCCTGCTCCCCACTGTCCCCTCACACAGACAGATGGGTGGACAGGGAGCTGGATGGAGGGAGCCATCCCTGGGGCACAGTGATCTGGCAGGGCAGCTGGAAGGGGAAACCTAATACTGCATGGCTCAAACTGCCCATCTCTTTGCAGCAGGCTGTTACACGTTGGTTTCTGCCTGCACTGAGAGCCCAGCACAACTAAACAAGTGCTGGAAGTGCTGTTAGGATTGGGTGTTTTTTTTTCCCCAAAACGCTTCCCTTAAAGTTAGAATTGTGAGGAATGTCCCTAGCAAAACAACATAAGCTTCCCAAGCATGTTTTTTTGTTGTGTGGTAGAGCATCACCTCCCTACTCCTGCCATCAGTGCATTGAATCATCCCATGACTGGTAACTCTGAAGATTATGAATTATGTGGATTTATTCCTTCAGTAACAACGGATTTCTCCTCCCCTCTCTCTGTCTCTCTCTTCAGGTCTGTGGGCATGCACGGCTGAGTGCAAGATCCTGGGCCACTCAGACCGCTGCTGGAGCCCCTCCTGTGGCCGAGCCAACCCTCACCCCTCTCCACATCCTTCAGCGCCCCTCTCCACCTTCTGCAAGAGCACGTCCTTGCCCAGGGATCCCCTTCGCAGAGACAACTTCTATCAAGCCCAGCTGCCCAAAACAGTAGGGCTTCAGAGCGTCTACGAGAAGGTGCTGCACAGGGACTTTGATCGGACAATCACTCTCCTCTCCCCTCCGCGCCCTGCACGGCTCCCTGACCTTCAGGAGATCGGGGTGCCCCTGTTCCCAGCCCCCTCAACTAGATACCTGGGCCCCCAGACTGACACTACTGAGAAAGCGTAGCCCAACATGCTCCCCCTTAAGCACACCCGTCCTTGCGCACACACAACTAGGTCACTCCCGAGAGCCTTTAAGTTATTGACCAGATCTGGTGTCGTATGTGTAAATATGCAAGATGTGCCTTAAAAATGAAGTCGTTTGGGAAAGATTTCCAATCACATCAGTACTGTTTGATATTTGCAAACAAAATAATTGTTTGTAGTTAATGTAATTTTTATGAAATGTGCAGTATTTAAATTTCTTTTCATGTTTTCTACATTAGGCATTTTTTTTGCTTTTGGTTCACCCATGGCCTGCCATTTTTTGTAGTGTTTTTAACCTGTACATTGTGTAATGTAATGTTTGTACATAATGAAAATTGGTTATATTTTTATATAATAAATACTTTAAAATGGGAATTCTTGCCAAAGGAACTGTCTGAAAAACACAATAGTAACAATTAATAATAATATCCTGAATACGTAGAACCTTGTAAGGGAAATTCCTCTTTCATGGTGTAATAATAACCTGAGTGTACTGAGAAGTTTGCCTTGCCAAATGTGACTTGTATTTCTTGAGTCTGTGGTCGGCTTAAATGTTATTTAATTGCCTTTGGTTCCTGTAGTCTGTATCACTGATAAACACTAATAAAGGTTTTGTGATGTGTCAGAGGGATCTGTTCATGGATTTCATGCTTCGGAGCATAAAGGTCCTTACAGGTCAACAAAAGTATTTTGTAGAGGGAAATGCAGTGGGAAGGAGCATGAATGATGCTACTTTTAGTCTTGCCAATCCTTCCTTCATCTCTGGCAATATCTCACTGGAGCTCTAGAGATTTTAATGCTGAGTGGGAGGGGGAGTTGTGTGACAGAGCTGGCCTTTGCTTTTCACTGCCCAGTCTGAGCTCTTCCAGCTTAATCCTTCACTGGCGGGAAGCAATGTAATTTTTGAGAAGCAAATGAAGCTCTGTTCATCAACAGAAGTGTCCATGCTGTGCGAATATCTCTGCATCAGCAGCCACCCAAGCACTTTGCTTTCTCTTCTGGCTGAGACATTGAGTCAGACTGCATAGGTGTGTGCTTATATGTTTATCCCTTGTTAAGGGCAGCCTTACTAGACGACAGTAGCTTGCTTTTGTGCACATATATTTAATCAAGAGGAAGGTGCATTAAACAGAAATTATAAATGTTGATTATATTGAGATTTTCTATGATACATATTTTGCTCCTCCCTGAAATGACAGTCCTGAAAAAAAAAAACAATCACAGAGCTTTGAAATTCCCTCCCATTGGGGTTTCAAGCTAAATGCAGATGTCAAATCCTTCTGCTGAAATCAGGTATAGAATCACATTTAATGAAACAAACTGAAGCATGACTATTTCTTTCTGCACCCAAAAAAATGCTTATACCAGAGGTAACACTTCTGCTGGAGTTTTAATATTAGATTGAACTTTTCCAAAAGGAAGAACAGCTCCTTACGCATGTAAGGAGTATGTCATGTCACATTTTGTACAAATCAATAATCCAAGAATTTGTATGTGGTGAAGCTTTTAGGGTTTATCATTAATTCTTTAATTATATCTCTAATTAGTACCGTTCATATATATATATATATAGATAGAACATGACTCACCAAGAAAATATAAAGCCTTCTTAGACACAAGGCCCTATTGGGCTTAGTGTCTCAAAATGTAAGTAGGAAACCTTATCCCACCTGCATGTCCCTTAACCAACAGAAAACCCCTTCCTCCCCCAACATCCAGCTTTCTCAAGCCCCTGTAGTAAAGAGTGGCAAAACCTGGCCAAGTTTTTATGCATGCAGGGATGGAGCTTTAACCAGGGCTTCATAAAAGCTGTTTCTTTGTGGTGGGCAGAGAGCGTCAGAGGTTGTACTTGCAGGGAATTGAAATCAGGCTGATGCAAGACACAACTGGGAAGCAACATCTGTGATACACCTTTAATGGTAATGAAAACAGATGAATATTCCTGACAATTCATCTAAAACGCATTGGTAAAAATTACTGAGAGGGTCATCCTAGTTAAATTTAGAGCTGAAGTTGGGACTGGAGGGTGGGTGCTGCAAAAGAAAGCTGGTAGCCTTCCTGCTGGCTAATCATCAGTGACGCAGAGCAGCATGCCTGCATGGGAAGTAATTAGTCATAACTCTGAACTCAGCGAGGGAAAGGCTCTTCATGGGGGGAAAAAAAAAAAAAAAAAAGCAGAGCAGTCTGATAAGCTCATCTAGCTCAAAAGCCTGGGCTACATACCTCAACACCTCGGCAGCAGGCCCCTAGGCTCTCCTGGGGGAGGCTGACAGGACGTAGTCACAGCCAAAGAAGGGTTCATCACACTGTGTTGAGAGGTGCCACATTCATGCTGCTGCCAGCAACAGAGCTTCTGCACTTCTGTGAATGGACTGATGCTCCTCGCTGCCTAACCAGGAGTTTGGGCCACCCCAATGCAAGGCAGTCTTGAAATGGTAGGAAAATAGTCACCTATTCCCGTTCCCAAAATAGCTTTCAGCAGAAAGCAGCTACAGTCTAATAAGGGGTTTTGATCTGTCTGCTCTGGGGTCCTACGTGCTGACAGTAAAATGTGGGATTCAACCATGCAGTATTTAAACCTGAGCCCATTGCTTTTTTTTCTAGTTAGTGGAAAGATACAGGTTTCTTCTGAGAGCTTCTTATCTCGGCTTGGCCTGGCAACGGGGACAGTTCATGTGCATCACTGATGCTCCTGATCTTCCCTTTTCTTGTAAGGACAGGGGCAGCAACCTGGACTCCTTTAACTTTTAGATGCAAAAAATTAGGTGAGGGAAATCCCCAAGCTACATCAAATAAGACCACACATTATCCAAAGTGCCGGCGAGCAGAGAGGGTTAGCTTAGCTCCTGGGCAGGGCCCCTTGGATCAAACATTTGCTCCATTGATGCTATTTCACTGTGTATGTCCTAGTTTTGGGGTTTTTTTCCTTTTAGTTTTTGATTAACATAATGGAGATTTTTGCTAACATACTTCAGAAATTAATGCAGCAGGCCTATCAATTAAATTCCATTTACTTGCCAAGCATGGTGTTGCATCAGCCCTATGTCATGTGAGATGAATGGTACTGTGTGAACACACAACCTCTTGGCTGTGAAGAGCTACCTTCTCCTGTCTGCCTTTCCCTGGCTGAGGGGGCAGAGGGGAGGAGAGGGCACAGGGACAGAGGGCTGGAGACAGCACTCCTTCACTGAACCAGAATTAATTCCATGGCCCAAACTGGCTACAACAGCTGGAGATCACAAAAGCACTAACACTGAGCTTGAGCCTGCTCCTGCAGAAGTCTCTGGTAGTCACCTGTGATGGAGCCAAGCACCCTCAGCTCCCTTCACAGTCAGTGCTGAGAAATAGGCACTTGTAGGACACAAGTCATCTCCTCCTGAATGAGCCAGCTCAGAATGGTCTGGTGAGTTACACTGAGAAGTTCCCCATCCCTCCCTGCATACAGTAGATATTCACACTGTGAGCACCCAATGTCTAGTGAAACACACCTGATGCCCTGTGCTGCCAAAAACTGCCCAGTAGTTTGCTGGTAGTACTCTGAACATACTAATAGTGTGACAAAACAGGGGAGCTGTAACCAAAGTGGGTTAGATGAAGATACCCGAGTAGCATCAGTAGAATCAAGCCAGGATGGTGGAGACCAGCAGACTCACAACTAGGTGCCAGTGTCCAATTTCTTTGGCATCATGGAGTGATGTCCTGTCTTTGTGTCCAGTTCTGAGCTACTCAGTACAAGAAAGACAAGGAGCTACTGGAAAGGACCCAGCAGAGGGCCACAAAGATGATTAAGGGACTAAAGCATCTCTCTTATGAGGACAGAATGAGGGAGCTGGGCCTGTTTAGTCTGGAGGATGGAAGACTGAGAGGGGATCTCATTAATATAAATATCTCAAAGGTGGATGCCAAGAGGATGGTGCCAGACTCTTTTCAGTGGTGCCCAGCAACAGGATGAGGAGCAGTGGCCATAAACAAAAACATGAGAAGTTCCAACTCAACATGAGGAAGAACTTCTTTACGTTGAGGGTGGCAGAGCACTGGAACAGCCTGCCCAGGGAGATCATAGAGTATCCCACTGTGGAGACATTTCAAATTTCTCTGGATGCATTCCTGTGTAATCTGCTCAAGGTGACCCTGCCTTGAGAGGGGGGTTGGAGTAGATGATCTCCAGAAGTCCCTTCCAGCCCTAATTATTCTGTGATTTTGTGACTCTGTGATGGGAGGGGATTAAAACAGCACAAACATACAAGTGGGTAATTCTCACAGACTCTTTTCCAAGTGTACCTACACTGCCATTAAGACATAGCTGAAATATTTCTCCTGCAGAAATATTTTGGGACTCTGGGCTTGCATCTGACACTTTGGACACCTTGGGCAGACCTCCAATTCTGTTCTAATTCTCAATAAATTAAATTAATTTTCCCAAAGTCAAGTCTGTTTCACTTGTGACAGTAATTGGTAAGTGATCTCTCTGTGTCTACCTCAACCCATCAGCTTTTTTCATCTGATTTTCTACCCCTGTTCTGTTGAGGACAGGGAATGAGTGAGAAGTTGGAGGGGATCTGAATGCTGACCAAGGTCAACTACTACATGCACCAAGGAGACAAGGTCCTGGAGTTGGCTTTTGTGATGCTTCAGCCAAAAAATTAGTCAAATTCCGATTGACCTGCTCTTTTCTCCTATGCCTTTTGAATACCTGCAAGGAGGTTTTATGTTTAAAGATGTGTGATGGAGTCAAGCATCACTGTGAGGAGCCTGATCCTGGCTTCTGCAGTGCATGCTCTAGATGTAGGACTCCTCAGAAAACAGGGTAGCAGCTCTCACAGTCCTAAGTGGATATGGCTGTGACCTCTGGGGTGGGGGCTTAATCCTGTGATGTCAACACATCCAAGAAACGGTCAGAAAATGCTGCCTGGATGAGAACCTGAAGGCAGAGAGACTCCAGGGTGGGATTTAGCTGAAGATTCAGACTTCAGATGTGACCTTTGTGGCCAATGTGTAGGGGTCTACATGAAGAGCAGGCATCTGCATTCCTGTGGCACACAAGGAAGTCTGGTCAGGGAGATCAGAGGGGCTGTCTGATGCATCTGACAGCAGGCACCTGTATTCACTTAGTAAAATTGCTCTCTAGTCTCCCATAACTTCATTGACTTCCTCACCTTTGTACATGACAGTAGACTAAACACCTGCCTTACACATGGTGTGTGAATAGAAATTCAGGTGGGTGCACTGTCACCGAAGGGGATGGTCCATCCTTCTCTCTGTCTCCAGCTTTGTTTTCCCCTGATTTCTCTGACACCAGCACCCAGGAAAGTCAACTGTTGATGGACAGATGTACAAAAGTACCAAAATCGGGTAGATTTCTGCACATTTAGCTCATTCAGATTCCAAGCAAGTGTTAGATGCTGTCAGGGAGGGGGAAGAGAGGGAAGAGGGCCCCAGGGCCTGGGAAGAAGGCAGAACTGTGTTTTTGGGCAGCAGCCAACAAGTAGATCAGCCTATTTGTAATGTAAAACCTCTGGAGGTTTCTAATCGATATCAAGGTTGGTCAAGGAGAAACATAGTGCCTTTTGGATAATGTGAATGCTTGGCATCACTAGTGATAATGCTTACTGACTTGTCAAATGTCACATAAGCCCAAATTTAGGCTGAAGAATGTGGACTAGTAACTGAAGAGACATGTTACTTCCCATTGTATACAGCAAGGTCTTCAAGTCTTCCTTATTTAAGCAGATGCTCTGGAGCAGCTCCCTGGAGCTGGGTTTCCCCTCCTTCAACAGTGATACAGAGCCCTCCTAATGAGCACACAAAGCTGGTTTCACAGTCATGCCCATGACGCCCATGGCAGTGGGATCCCCACTACTCTCCATGGTGCAAAGGAAGGGTAGAAAGGATGCAGATGGCCACCAAGTTGAGAAAAGCAGTGACTTAGCCCGGATGTGAGAACTGAGTTCATTCAGTTGATAATTATTAATCGTTTTTGAGAGGGCATTAAATCCTTGGGGGTCACAGCCATGAGTACTCATGTTAGCCTGCAGCAGGCAAACCCCATTTGCCTGTCAGCTCCTGCTGCAGTGAACAGGCAGCTGCTGTGCCCTGCAGGTAGTTTTGTGTAAGGAGGACCTACCAGCCCCACATGTGAGGTAGGGAAGCAATATCATGTGGACCTATAGTCAAATGCTGTTTAAGAATGCAGACATATTTGTGGTAACTCCATCATTCAGATTTGAAGGCAGGTCTCTGTTCCAAGTTGTGCACCATTGCCTTAACCAATGTAGGATGAATGAGGTAGAGGCCGGAGGTGGAGGCTGTCTCCCACCCATTCTCACCTCCCAGGCCACTACTTCAGATCCCAACACAACATCTTCTTTCCAGCTACCCCAGCCATGAAACAACCAATTAACTATTTACAGGTGCTTTTTAAATCAAGGTATTGGGTCTCAAGGGGCGGTCCCGTGGCGTAATGGTTAGCACTCTGAACTCTGAATCCCAAGGCCACGAGTTCGAGTCTCAGTAGGGA
>JAWWEU010000001.1:58220079-58298686 GCA_035583155.1 Acropternis orthonyx | reverse complement strand
CCCAAACACCCAGCTTGTAGCCTGAGGGGTCAGCTGTGCCCTGGGCAGCTGCTGCAAATGATCCATTGTTAGCAGTTTGTGAGGAATTACATGGAAGGTGTAGAATACACAGTCTTAGCCACACCCACACAGTGACAAACTGGTCCTGCTCAGTATAATCAGGACACACAGGCTGTTTGTCACAGCAGGTTTAGCAAAATTGAGCAAGAAACTGTTTTCGGACAGAGCAAGAGCACCTAGGATCCAGTCAACTCAGTCCTGTGGTTGGGTCATTCACTCCCACACCTTCTCTGCACCTCCTCATACAGTCCTACACAATACAGCCATGTGGAGATGAGACTCCTGAATCAGAGAGCTCTTCCTTGGGTATCAACAAGAATCCCAGATGTACTTTTCTGTTTATCTTAACATTATCCCACCTTGCACCATGCAGACATACCCAGACAATCACAGGGTTGGAAAGGGCTGAGGTTGAGAACTATCTTGTAAAGCATTCTCCATACCAGGTACCTACCACTTATAACCCTAGCTGCCCTATAAAGTGCCCTTTAATGACTGCTTACTTGTAGGTGTGGGGAAGAGGCTGGAATGAAGCATCTTACGGAGTTGGGAAGGTGGGTGTTTGCACAGTGTTTCGACTGTACAAGGTGATGGGATCAGTGCAGGTGGCTGGGTGTAAGTACAGACCTTCAGCGTACAATGGAGACCTCTGTTCTGGTGTAAGGATCCTTTTGATGAGGATTTTCCATCCCTTGAGGAAAATATGCTAACAGGCTTTAAATAATTAAACAAATCACATTGCCGGCAAACCAAGTTGATCTTTAAAATGCATTATCCTCAGAAGGCATGAGAAATGCTCAGTGCTTTACTCGTTCCTCAGACCTCCTCACACATTAACTAATTCATCACACAAAGGACCACCCAGCTGCATCTCAACCACAGAGCAAGTGCTATGCCAGTCACCTCCACCTTTAAAACTGTATTGCCACAGCTGGAGGCCAGGTTTCTTCAGTGCCAACAAGAACAGAAAGGGAGGGAACAAAGCTCTTTTCATCAGGCCAAACTTGCACAGAGGATGTTTCTCCCACAGAGCCATTTGCTGGTCCCAAATGGGAAGGGTGGGGTTCCCTTATGGCCACAAGATGCTCTGGGGCAGCTGGAGCCACCTTCTTGTAGGAAGGGGGAGTTATGTGTGGTAAGGACCACAAGTTTGGCTTTCCATGGGCAGAAGCCAGAAAATCAGCTACCTTGAGCATCTGTTCTGGGCCACCAAGGCCATGTATGTTGGAGACCTTCAAAGACAGGAAGGCAAAGCAGCTGTGAAGTGGTTCTGTCCACCTACTGTAATGCTACAGAACAATTATCTATCCGTCTGAAAGATAACTCTTCTTATTCCCCAAAACCAGCCCCAAAAGTGCCTGATGACAAGTTCTTACTGTCCCTGACACACTGTGCAATGACAAGCAGCAGCTTGAGGCAGCAACCAGAAGGCCTGCCAGCAAGGAGAAAGTCTTCCTGGTGGGGAGCAGAGAAAGGCCATGCCCCTCCTCAGCCCTCCCCAGTGCTCTCCCAGCCAGGTGGGTTGGGCTCCAGGACCCCATGGAAGACAAACTTGTGGACAAAGGGCACTGCCACCCCTTCTCCAATTGGACCACTTTTCCTGTGATGATGTTTTCCATCTTCAGCTCTCCCCATGCCATGCATGGTCGAGAGCAGATGGGCTATAACATGTGGATCTTAAATTATTTGGCAGTTCCCTCCTTTGGGATTAGGGAACACTATGGAAATGGCTGCTTGTGGCACTTTGGGACAAGCCCTGAGAAACAGGGCAGTGCTGGGGATCCTGGGGACAGCAGCAGCTGTGAGCCCCAGAGCAGTCAGCTCCTCCAGGAGCTCACAATCACTTCTCCCAGCTCACCAGTTCTCCAGGGCCACAGGCTACCATTCCTCCCTCTACCCCTGACTCTTCCAGGCTGTCAAAGAGGAGAGGTCCCCAGCTTTTTCCATGCTATTTCTCAAACACTTGTTCCCCTCAGTGGTCCACACTGGACACACATGAGGACTCTGCTCCTCCAGGCTTACCAAATCATTTCTTTGAGACAGAACATTTGGCCCTAGCCAGGTCAAAATTATTATTGTTATTGTTGCCAAAGCTTTATTTTGTAGGAAAAGCCATGGAGGGAGGATGGGAATGGCCCAGAAGTTATGATTGTTCTTGATCTCTGTCTACCCTATCTTTTATCTCTCAGGGAGATATTTATCCAAGTGATCCATGGCTCCAGTTGAGCCATAGCACAGTCTACCAGATATTCCAGCAAGAACTTACCCATTTTCTCATCTGTGTTCCATCCTAAGCCTTAGAGGTAACGCAGCTCTCACAGCCTCCAGTGGGAGACAGAGAGGCCCTGGAACACCTTGATGGACATATCATAGTCTCCATGGTCACTTCTGAGGACCAGCAAGCTCAAGAAAAGGGTTGTGAAGACAAAAAGCCCCACAACACCAACATTTCTCATGGTTGTTCATCGGTTCTTTCACTCTCCTTGGTTTAGTTTTGGAAATTTGACATGAGGAAGGGTATTCTGGAAGAATTTTTATTTTTTTAAGTAAAGATCTAACCTGGGGAAAGAAGTGTTGTGGACTGGATTAAAAAAAAATGCCTGATGTAAGAAGCTAAATAAAAGAACAGAGAAAAGGTGAGTAAGGATTATATCTGCTGGAATCAACTCCTGCAAATGTCTCACAAAGGTGATGAAAACAAAAAAATATGTTTAAAGTGTTGTCAGAAGGGTGAGCAAAATATACCGTTCAAGAGATTGGATTTGTAAAAAACATTCTGGCACTGCAGATGCCTCTGGGACAATCTCATTGGAAATACTCTCTAAAGTCAGGTCATGGAATTATTAGAAGAGCAGCATATAGATCGAAAAAGAGAAATACAGTTGATTCATGGGTACTTTTGCGTGAGGGAAGAAAAAAAAGCTAGGCTCAGCCTTTACTACAAAGCAAAAAGAAACTTAGCAGATTTCTCATCAAAGTGTAAAGAAGCCTCTGGGAAAGAAACAGATTGATGCTACCAAGTTGTTTAGGATAATAACTACCTCCAAAGCACAAAGCTGTGGTTGGAGGTTAAGAAAGAAAGCAGCCTATGAGCAATTTCCACAGAATAGCTACAAGAGAGACCACGTCATTAAAGGTAGGAAGGAAAGCATGTAATGACAGCTAGTTATTTTATTTTATTTCTTTACTTCAAGGAAAACAGAAGGCACAGCTACTAGCTAAATTAAGAAAAATAAGATGAAGACATATGGGTAGATGGGATTCAGCCCTGAGGAAAGACAAATCAGCCTTTAGTGTCCTGGAGTGAGGAAGAGCAAACTGTGATGGGCCATATGTCCTCATTCGATCACAGGAGAGAAGAGGAAGGATACAGGATGAGTGACATCCTGAACCAAGCACATTTAAGGCCATCCTCTCCAGTGGGGCCAGCTCAGCTGCACTGTGATGTCCTGCTAGGGATGCGTCCCAAGCACAGCAAACAGGGATGCCTGTCTTCTCCAGAGAGCAGCATTAGAGCACAGGATATTGCAGGGATTTCCAAGAAGAATTTCACAGTCTACCAGGAAAAACAATGGGTTTGGTGTTCAAAATTTTAAGAGTTTCTGGTCAAAGAAGGGAGGACTGTGTCAGTGGGGGAAGGAGAGGTGGAAAAGCAAGTATCCCACGAACACCACAGAGATGAGAACCATGGTGATGACATACACGCATGGGTTTTCATCCTTTGGCTCACTGCCAGCAAGAATCTTCAGAGTTTATCAAAATTCCTTGGCTGTCACTGGTTAAATAACTGTATCTGGGTTTAGTACCAGAGGAGCTGTGGGGGTGGTTTCTGTGAGAAGCTGTCAGAAGCTTCCCCAGTGTCCAGCAGAGCCAATGCCAGATGGTTCCAAGACAGACCTACTGCTGGCCTTGGCTGAGCCAACCAAAGACAGTGGTAGCACCTCTGGGGTAACAGAGTTGAGAAAGGGGAGGAAAAAACTGGCAAAACAGCAAATGTAGTCAGGAGTGGGAATATGTGAGAGAAACAGCCCTGCAGACACCAAGGCCAGTGAAGAAAGAGTGGGAGGCGGTGCTCCAGCAGCAGATGCATGCTAGAAGGAGGTGGTGACCATGTGGGAAGCCCATGCTGGAGCAGGCTCCTGGCAGGACCTGTGGCCCTATGGAGAGAGCCCAGCTGGAGCAGGTTTGCTGGCAGGACTTATGACCTCATGAGTGACCCATGCTGGATCAGTCTGTTCCTGAGGAACTGCACCCCATAGAAGGGACTGACAGTGGAGCAGTTCATGCAGAACTGCAGCCTAGGAAAGGACTCACACAGGAGAAGTTCATGGAGGACTGTCTCCCATGGGAGGGACCCCACACTGGAGCAGGGGCAGAGAGTGAGGAGTCCTCCCTTGAGAAGGAAGCAGCAGCAGAGACAATGTGTGATGAACTGACCACAGCCCCCATTTCCTGTCCCCCTGTCTGCTGCAGGGTAGAAGAGGGAGAAAATCAGGAGTAATGCTGAGCCCAAGAGGAAGAATGGAACAGGGGAGAAATGTTTTTAGGGTTTGGTTTAATTTCTCATTGTCCTACTTTGATTTGCTTGGTAGTAAATTAAACTAATCTTGCCCTGTCATTATCTCAACCCATGAGCCCTTATGAGCCTTTTGCTATATATTCTCTCTCCTGTCCTGCTGAGATGAGGAGTGATGGAGCTTTGGCAGGCACCTGGCATCCGAGCAGGGTCAACGCCCTACAATACCAAAGTCAAAATTTTTTTTTTCTGTAGGACTTTTTTCCCCAAAGGACTTTGGTTATTTTGAAAAGACATCAAGTTGTGGAACCTGAATTGGCACCATGTTATGGTAGTGTGAAGCTATGGAGAAGCAGAGCAGTGAATCAGGTGCCCAGTCTCAGTAGACCTCACAAATCTTTGTTTAGGCCATCATGGAGTACAAACAACTATTTGGAACACTTAGAAAATGAAGTGCCTGAGGAACCACAAGAGACTTATAGAAAGGCACACAGCATGACCAAATCCTTCCCATTTTTAATATTTCTATTTCTCCTTCTAAACTTTTTCTTTAAACTGAAAAATAATGAGAAAATATGCTTCCTTGAGACAAGCCAGTACTATCAGCTAAACAACCTCACATTCATTGTAGCACTCCAAGTGCTCTGGAATGCTTTTCAGCCCAGAGGATAATAGTATTAGACGACCAGAAAGGCTGTCCTGTAAAAGACTGTTATTATGATTTCCAGTCTCAGAAGTTGGCTTAATCCAGCTGAGCACACACATGTTATTTAGAGAGGAGATTGAGCTCAGACACTGATATCATCGTCATCTTTACTGCAAATGAAGGGTTCAGCCAGTGAAAGGCAAGTCACGGTTTTTTGTCCTAAGCCCTGCAAACACTGGCTGCACTCCTCTTTGCACTCTGCAGTGAGAGTCTGGAGCTGCTGAATGCTGAGCTGTTTGCACAAATTTGCATCTGCCTAAAAAATCCTGTTTTCTCTCTTGTCACCTAATCAATCAAATGGCAAAAGATGCACTCCCTGCACCCTCCAGGGAAAACAGCTATGTGCCCACACAAAAGGCAAAGCACAAGCATAGGGGTTAAGTAGAGGTGGGAAGCTGTGAACCATGTAAAAGGAACATTTTTTTTGCTCTTCTGTCTGAAATTTCATGCTGCTCTTCTTCTGTCTGTGGAACAAAAGAGACAGTGATGCTCAGAGTTGGGGAAAAAAATAATCTGGGATTGTTCCCTGCATGAGAAAAATATGTTTGAAGGATTTGTACTTGAGGGATTTGTACCTTGACTTGAGCAGGGAACACTGCACAGCTTCTCTCCCAGGGTTTAGGCAGAACAGCTCCCTCCCAAAAGACTGGTTCTCCCACCCACAGCTGCCCAGATGAGCAGGAAACATCTCACACACTCCCAGGTGAGCAGGACTCATCTCACACCCCAGCCTGCCAACGACTGGCAGCTGGGAACCAATCTGTGCAGATCAGCTCACAAATGGCAGCATTGCTTGGAATTGAGAGAATCTGCCCATGCCAAAACCTTCCAGGGCCTCTGCTGCCCCTTCAGTAGGGTGGGGGTGAGCCCTCTGACCCCAACCTTTTTGCCCCAGGGGGATATTGCACTTCACTACACAACACCTGGAATGAAGGTCCCTCTGCGAATATCCAGCGCAGATGACTGAATTCTACCTAATTCGTTCATGCACCGACACCGTCTTTGCTAGCATTCCTCCTTGACACTGCACCCTCAGCTGCACTTCTGCTTGCCAAAACAGCTCAGCCTCCCTCTTTCCTTCCAGTTGCCTCCCAAAGAAGGAGGCACTGGGCACTCAGATAGATGAGTGTCAGGATGGGAAAGACAGCGGCTTCCCCACCTCAGTCTCAGGGAAGCAGCTCAAACCAGTTGAAACCCCAGTGAGCAGCAGCTCTTCCCAGGCAAGAGCTCCTTCCCGGCACATTTTCCCATGGAAGGCAAGCACAGGGGCCTTAAAATAAATCTGTCCTTTTAAAGCAGTGATGCTAAATGAAGGTTTGAGATCAAAGGCTGGGATTCTCACATTTTGCCAAGATAGACATATCCATTCACGAGATTTTTGGTGCAACAAAATACTTGCTAATGAAGAGGATCATAATCTTATTATTAGCCCCAACCTACCAGAGTATGTCATTCAAGAGCCGGCTGGAATATGTCCTAGTTTAGGAAGTTGCACAGTAGGCTTTGCTTTTGATTTAATGAGCTGTGATTGTGTTTATTTTCAGCAGCAACTATGCCTGCTAAATTTTGGTTGAAGGTCTGATCCTTAACGACAGTAATCGACGGAAAGGATGAATTTGGGTTGAAGGGTAGGAAAATGGGGACTGTATGTCTCTGAGATTCAGTCCCCAAGCATACAGACACAAGGTGGTCAGCAGACCCTGAGCTTTCCCTGCTTTTGCATTGCTGGATGATGAGTTTTAAGCTACTGGTCAAGTCAGCTAAGGGGATTTAGACATGAAAAAGCAAAGATTTTTGCAGTTATGGAGTGGGGTGCAGAAGAGAGGCAGGTGTAGGAAATCAACTGTGGGGGCCAAACTTGCCTCTTGAGGCATGAGCCATGGTGGGACAAGGTCACTGGCTGGCCTCTGCTATCAAGATCCCAGAAATAAGATGGAGGGACATGTCAGGACTGTGCAAAAACTGAACCTGCCAGACAAGCAAAATAGAGAAGAAAGGGGCACAGAAATATAAATGGAGATGCATCCTTTGAAAAAAAATTTGCTACAGCAGACCTGGTTAGTGTAGGCATTGCTCTGGAGTGAGATGGGGCCCTGCGTGGCAGGGTCTCCCCAGATGAACAGCCCCACCGCAATGCAGTGCTGTTACCTGTCTGGGCAACTGGAGATGGGCCACTGAGCAAGAAGGGGCAGGACAGGTCTCAACTCAGACATCCTCCCTTCATGCTCTTTTTGCAGTTGGTATTTTTCTCTCAGCTTCCAGCCTTATGAAGGATGTTGTGCTCGGTGTTTGACATCAGCAGCCCCAAAGGGGTCCAGCACAGTATATTTTCCAGCATCAGAGAGTGCACACACACGGACATGTGCATGTGCCTGTGTGTACAGGCAGGACATCCATGTGGGGCACGAAGGAAACACGGACAGGGACAGACATATGAATAGACACACACAGCCAGTTGTAGCCCCTAAAAGCTTGCCATGTACAATATTAAGATGAGCAAACAGATGCAGGTGAACATCCCTTCCAGTTTCCTATGATCCTACTATACTTCAGATGTTCAAAAAAACCAAAAAACCAAACCTAACTGAGCATGATGAATGACAGGAAACAGAAGAAATCTGAGAGAGACATCCACTTCAGAGGTAAAGGCCCAATGTATCCATGACCCTATTAAATGAAAATATTTTAAAAAACACTGTGCAGCACTTTCTCCTCAAGTCAAGGGAAAATCCTTTGCCCCCACAGAGCCTGCACCAGGCCTGGGCTCACTGCTCCCTTTCCCAGGCTGTGCCCAGCCTGGACACGGGGCTCAGCCGGAGCCTGTTGCCTTGTGCCAAGCAGCGAGGTGTTTTGCAGGGCAATCACCGAACAGCAGCTTGTCAGCTCCAGCGCCTGTGAATTCCTGTGGCAAGTGTTAAAAAGCAGTTAACGTGTTGTTCTATTTTAAAAGCTGTTTTCTGGGTTTTTTTACGACGGCCGTCTGTCTGACGGGGCACCCCTCCTCTCCGCCACGGCATGCGGGGGCTGTGTCTCCACTGCACCCCTGCCCCCGCTATTCGGAAGCTGGAGAAAAAACCCGGCGGTGGAGGGGTGGGGGGTTGGGGGGACGGGGCTGGGACGGGAGGTCACACCCCCGGGACGCTCCGGTGGCTGCCGGGCAGCTCAAGGGGCTCACTGTGCCCGGGAAGGGGGGCGGTGCTGCCCTCCCCGTCGGGGCCGGGGCCGGAGCGGGGCGGGCCGGGGCGGTGCAGCCACCCGTCGGGGCTGGGGAGGCGGCGGAGCCCGGGGCAGCTCTCCCTGCCGAGGCAGCCATGGCAGAGGGCTCCGAGAAGTTGCCCATCGCCCGAGTGGGGCCCGACGATGTGGAGCTGTGCCTGCCCCCCGTGAGCGCTGCCGGGCGAGGAGGGATCGGGGCAGAGCGTGTCGGCAGGGGTCGGGTCGGGACGGGATGGGACGGGAGGGGACGGGAGACGACGGGACAGGTCGGGATGGGACGGGACGAGACGGGACGAGTGGGGTTGGGTTAGGTCGGATCGGGATGTAAGGGGATGGATCGGGGCAAAACGCGTCAGATCGGATCGGATCAGGACCGAACAGATCGTAATGGGAGCAGATGAGGACGGGTCGGGTCCGATGGGGCGCGGGGTTCTGGGCGGGTCGGGGCCCGAACGGGGTCCCGGGACCGGGGGTCCCGCACCCATCCCGGCGCTCTCCGCAGGCCTACGCCGCGAAGGCGGCACCCCCCGGGCCGGGGAGGCTGCTGAAGGCCGGGGCCGCCGTGCTGATCGCCGGAGCCCTCCTGCTCCTGGCCGGGGCCATCGGAGCCTTCTACTTCTGGAAAGCCACGGAGCGGCAGGTGAGCGCGGCTGGCGCCCGCACAGGAGCCAGGTCGGGTTGGAGCTCTTGCTCGTACGGAGGAGCACGGTCTGGAAGCTCTTCTTGCGAGGTCTATAAAGAGGTCTTTAAGCAGGCCTGTAATTTTTTACCATGCTTTCAAAAATCCCAAACACCTAAAATCCAAACCTGTAATCGCTATCTTTGGAGGCTGTTTGGATGGAGCTCCCTGGAAGCACATTTATTAGCGAACAGGAAACATCTTTGAGAGCACAGACTCTGCAATGATTTCTTGCTTGCAAATGCTCAGTGAACAGAAACCCCAACAAGTCCCCAGGGCTTCACATCCTGGGCAAGCTCCAGCTCTCAGGACAAAAAAAGCATTGAAATGTGTAAATTCCTTTTCCACATCATCTGTATTCTGGGTCCACATTTTACCTGGGACCCTATGTAAGGCTATAATTAACCTACTAACAGGCACCATTATTTCACTCTGGTGCTTTGTATGACTGTACATACACTCAGGCACTTGTGATTAGCAGCTGTGGAGCAATTTTTTTAAGTCTTGGTAAGTTTTGTTATTTACACTTTCTGGGGTACACGAAAAACCCACGAAATGGAGAAGCTGTTGGTCAGTGTAAGAATCAAACCTCAGAGCATTAGAATGTGTTTACAAATTAACTTTTCTTTCTGTGTACATAGTATATGTGTTTAAAACATATTTGAAACATGATGGAACACACATAGATGTAACTTTCTCCATAAATGAAATTAGTATCCTTGAATTTACTTTGGAAGAAGTTTTTGCTGTCTCTAGCCACATGCCAGTCCTCATCAAGGAGAGCCTTGTGTGAATTCCAGCAACCAGAGCAGAGGTTTCCCTGTGAGATACACACACAGAGGGATAATTCAGATAATCAGAAAGAAAAGTACAAGGTTTTCCCCTCAAAAGACAGGACACGTTGCTGACCTCCAAGACATGCTGCAAGAGCCATCTACTTATCTAGGGTTTTAAAAAGAGAGAGGGACATGAATGGGGATAGAGGCAGGGAGGGGATACAGTGCATTCGGCTCTGAGTGGGTGGGTGCAGTTGTAGAGTACAGGACAAAGTTTCCCCTTTTTTTTTTTTTTTTTATTGCTCCCATCATCTAAATTCAGCCTTGCAAAATATGTCACATTCACAGTTGTCACTAAGCTTTGAAGTTAATCTCTAGATGTGAAGTTGATTTACCAGGGAAGACCCTGATAAAGCTGAGAGTTATTTTTCCAAGCTTCCTTCAAACTCAGAAAGCTGCACTTCACTTGCATATGTTTAGGATGCAACTGTAAAAATTATATCCAGAGTCATTAATTTTTTAATTAAGGCAATTTTTAAATTCTTATTTTTATTTTATATCTTTAAATTCTTCCATAACTAACAGGGATATCAAGGTCAGCCCTATATCAGGGGAGGCCACATATATTGGTCTGGTTCTATGAGGCACATTCAATGGGAGTCCTAGACAGTGGAGAATATGGGAGTGACTCCATATAGCTGAGGAACCATAAATCTTTAGCACCTTAGACTTTCCTGAGCAAAGGTGAGAGAAGAAGAAATTTGTCTCTAGCTGTCAGTGTAAATTTTTCATTAAAATGCTGTAAAGGCTTTTTTAAGACCCAAAATAAACTGCTTGTGCAGCACTTTTAGCAGAGCTGCACAACAGAATCGCAAAGCCCCTCCACAGATTGTGGTCCTCCAGCAAATACAAACCACGCTGCAGCTTTCCTCATTGAAAATAGGATAAGAGCAAATACGCTGACAAGGAAAATATGAGTCTATACAACTTCACATCGAATTTAAACAAAGTTTACATCCATTACAAGCTGGGAAGCATGTTCGTATTCAAGACGAACCTGTTTTTCTGTGCCTCAGCCAAACATCCTAATACATAAACAGGGGTTGGTCTCCTTTGGAGTAGGGCATCACTTCTTTGGGAATCATGCCAGCATAACAAGCAATTCCTAAAATATTACCTAGAAGAAGGCTCTTAGGTCAGAGTGAACCCGGATGTGGACTCACCCCACATTGTTTTTGAAGTAAAACTGGAAGCAGTTACCTGTAAGGGGGACCTGAAGAGGTCTCTAGTCCTGCCTGCAGCTCTGAGCAAGGACGGCTGTGGGGTCAGAGCTGGTTGCTCAGGGCTTTATCTAATACGGCCTTGAAAAATTCCAAGGATGTAGACTGAACAACCTCTCCAGTCTAGCTGCTCCTCTGCCAGCGTGCCCTGAGGGTGAAGTAGTGCAGTGTTGGTTGTGGCAAGGTTGTCAATTGCCTACACAAGCAAAAGTTAGGAGCTAAATAGGGGTATGACACTCAGATTGACCCACTGCCTGGTGTAGAAGGAAAGGAATAAGCAATTACTAACATGTGCTATCACTCTTTTATCGATTCCAGGTGTACAACGTCCATTACACTATGAGCATTAATGGAAAAGTACAAGATGGATCAATGGAAATAGATGCTGGAAACAACTTGGAGACATTCAAAACAGGAAGTGGGAGTGAAGAGGCTGTTGAAATTCATGATTTTCAGATTGTAAGTACTGTCACCCTTGTCCTTCATGTAACATGCTCCAGTGCTGGATTCTAAGGACACTTTGGCCTGCCCTGACTTCTCTGCCCCAGTCAGTCTCAGTTTCCAGCCCCCAGATATCCACACAACCATTCTTACTCTCCTGGCTTGCTTTCACAGGGAGACAGGCAGTTTCCTCTGAAACAAAATCTAAGTGCTTTTTGGGGATTAGCCATGCCAGGTACCACTCCATGAAGCAGTATGGATTAGGCTGCATCAGGTTTGGCTCCATGTTAACACTTTGCATTTTCAAACCACTGAACACAACTGCAACGTGTGACCTTGAGGTCTTGCTAGAAAAACATTCTGGCAGGCTGTGACACAACTCTTGGCATGATTTCCTGTGATTTGAACTGGAAAAGCCACCTCCCCCAAGCATCTCTGTTTTAGCAGCATAGGGTCCATACCGTAAGCCAAGTAGACACCAAGGAGAGACCACTATACAGCACTTGCCCTGGGAAGCTTGCTCTGCCCTGAGATCAAGGATGGGAGCTGATCTCCATGGCTTGGCCTGAATTCATCCCTAGGAGAGAGGATGGAGGCATTTAGCACACCTTATGCACCCATTCACCAACTGCAAAGTGCTGGGCCACTTAAGCCAACACATTTGGGTACCCCAGCAACTTGGCTGTGACTGCTCAGCATGGAGCCCAGGCTAACATATGCCAAATCTCAGCAGGGCTCAACAGCTTGGATAGAGCAGTTCACTGAACTGTACCAGCCCTGAGCTACTAAAGACACATCTATGCCATTGCAGAAACCCATTTACAGGGCCCAGACCCTGCAGTTACTGTTCTCAGGTGCTGAACACTCTACTTAACTTCAGAATTAAGTCCACTGTAAGTCAAAGCAGCACCTAAAATAAAGATGCTGCTGCTGGAAAGCATCTCTGCTTCTAGGGCAGCCACCTTCCCCTTGCTGGATCTAGAAAGGCAGGGAAATTCAGCTCCTTGGCTTCTCAGCAAGTACAAACAAATCCATGCCAGGAGACCCTGGACCCTGACTTTCCCAACAGCTGTGGTTCTGCATTTATGAAGCTCTCATTAACATCACCATAGCAACATTATTAGCAGCTGAATAAGAGCATCTACAACAAGCTCTTCCCATTTGCCTTTGCTGTTTCACATCTGCACAAAAGCACCAGTGCACTGGAGAGATACTGAATTCATTTTGCCTCCATGTCTGTTGCTGGTAAGTACTGCCTGTCACAACCAGGTCAGAAATCAGCTCCCAACACCAACCAGCTAAAGGGACCTCCCATGGATGGTGCCTGCTTGTAATTGCAGAGGGCCAGGCTCAGTGGGAGCAAAGGGATGCTGCCATTTGGATTTTGAGCCAAGAATGCACATAAAGGAGAAATCAATTGAAGAGATGTGCTTCCAACAGACTAGTATTTACATTAGCAGCTTTGGATTGACTGGCACTGCTGGAATGATTGCACAGTCAGTGAAGGCTTGGATTTGGCAACATTAGGGTACTCCTAGCATGCTTGGTGCACCACAAAGCTGCCTTTCCTAGTGCACTCATCCCTGCATAGCCATCCCCACTCTCACTGCCTTACAATTAGCCATTTTTTGATGGGGGTGTGCCTAGCTATACAGGGCCTGCAGACATACAGGACACTGCTCAGGTCTCCCAGTACCATCCATCTCATGCTGCACTAGATGCTCAAGGCACCCATGATGCTCCTTCAGGGCAGGTGAGAGGGATCATGCTGACAGCCATGCCCCCTTGTCCTGGCAGCTAGAGGCCAGGCAGAAAACCAGGACACCTCAAAAGGCACTAAGTGATTATATTTAGGTGTTTGACTGGAGCTTGTGCAACTGTATGAAAACCAAAGTTTTGCCATTTACAACAAGGTATCTAAATTTAAAACATAGAAAAGAGTACACAAAAACCTATAGCAGAAATGTAGAAACTACAGACAAGGTTCCCACGGCAAACAGTGGATGTCTGAGGTTTTGGCAGAGGGGTAAAAGATACATCCCAGGACTCGCAGGAGACTTGCTCCCTCTGGAGCTCCTGGGATACTCATTGCTTGCTTAGAACCAGACATCCATGGTTTATGCAATTGCATTTCACCCTAGCAGGCCAGATGAAGTCCCACACACAGATTTCTGCACTGAATTCCTCATCACGAACTTCCCCTTGCTGTCACAGCCACTTATGGGTATATATTGAACCAAGTTGCCCCCATATTTTTGTAAATCTGTGTCACAAGGGTACCGTGCCACCAGCTAACACAACTTTGAGACTGCCTACGTTAGGTGCTAAGTTACAGTTCAAATCATGTCAACTAATTTCCTAACAGAGCTACTCCAAGTAGCCTGCAAGCCTGCATGGAAGCACTTACATAAAACACCCCCCACTTTCAGAGATGAAGAAAAAACCTTCTAGATCCATTTGACCAAAATTATGAAGCTAAAATGATAAGAGAAGAGCATTCTATTGCATGTGCTTTTACATAAGTTTAACATTCAGACTGAAAAATCAGTGGCAATTTTAGCAGAGCCGAGGCACTTTCTCAGGGTGGTGAGGAGCTGGAGAGCTGTACACAGTGCCCTGCCTTCTGCTTTTGCAGGGCATAACTGGGATCCGTTTTGCTGAAGGAGAAAAGTGTTACATCAAAGCTCAGCCAAAAGCTCATGTCCCTGAAGTTGATGCTATGACTAAAGCAAGCCTCTCATCTGAGCTGGTAAGGAGTAATCTAGTTATTTATTTTTAAACTAATCTTTGTACACAGAGGGTCTTAAAGTGTTATTTAAATACAACTAAAAATAGCATTTGAAAACCACTGTGGCTAGTGGTAGGGTTGTTGAGGATAGTGAAGGATAGCTGAGGATTCACTGACTGGTTGGAAGGAATCCCTGAAAGGTAAGAAAAGAAACATTGGTGTCACACATGTCTCTATGTCCAGGGACATCATGAGAGGGTGCAGATTAGTGAGTGGGGAAGCCACAGACCAATCTCTGCCAGATCTACAGAAGACCTCCATGACAAGAGCATCTGCCTGAGATTAGGCTGTGCACAAGGTTGGAAGAGAAAGCATGGAAGAAGTGCCTGCTTTAGTCAATGCAATAAGGGATCATGGTAGATCCCAGGAGATTTCTATCAATGCTCTTGACCAGAAGCATGGACTCCATTACTTAAGCCCTCTGAAACAGTCAATAATAAGGGAATTGTGGAAAACATGGCAAAAAGTCAGGTAACTCAGACAAAACTACTTTTTAAAAATTAAGAATTTGCCTTCTTAGCATCAAACTGAATTTTACAATGTGTTAACTAAATTTCATAGAATCTGCATCACAACCAGCACAAAGGCTGCAGTTCTCACCCAGATACCACCAAACCCTCTCCTTTACCTCACTTCTGCAAAAAAAGCCTCTTGCTTTATGTGCACAAAGTCTGAGTTTCCCAGAGCTCAGACCCCCAAACCAATCTTTCACGCTGGAGTGGCTCCAGACACTTGAGTATGGACACTGGTGGGGGCTCAGCCACAGGCAGGAGAGCACAGGAAATACACAACCCCTTTTCCTGGGTTTGCTCTGGTCCCGAGAGAATAAAAGCAAATACAATTAGCTGGGAGAGAGGCACTGTTAAGGCTGCACCTACCTGCAGTGGTGCTGTGATTACTGAACAGCTACTTCAAAATGAAGGGGAAAAAAGTCTCCAAATTGAGTCAGCAAACCAGCAGAAATGTTACAAAGCCCCCTGAAGTTGGTGGGATTTTCATCATGGTGGGAAAGAGAACTTACGCATATTCCAGCCAGAGAGCCTTGCTTTATTTTAAAGGCATCTGGGCTTCTTGACTTCACTAGCACTATTGCCTAACATCAAAGTTTGAATTTTTCATCTTTTTGTAAGAACAAAGACACAGACCTGAAGACATTATCCTAAAATAGTCAAAAAGTTATTTCTAATACTCTACCTGGTTACAACAAGCCTGTTTCTTTGTCCTGTTTTTTGTGCGTTTTCTCTAAAAATGTGTAGCCTACATGACCACTGCAATGAATTGTATGCACCAAGGCCAAAACAAACAGCCAACTTAGTGCTATCATTGGGATGTTAACCTTTCCCTGACACTTGACTTTCCCAGCTAGATGTACAACAGGAATGGCAAAGTAGTATTTGTTTTTCCAGAGCAAGTCCTCTCTCCGATATGCAAGTATTTAGGAGAAAGTATGCATGTTGCTGTTTTCTTTCAACATTGCCTTCAAAAATGGTTGAGTAAAACAAGCTTTCACAGATACCCAAATTCTGGCTGCTCACAAGTCAGGATCACCTCAAACAGAAACAAAGGCTATTTTTATTTCTGAAAACTAGATCCAGATATTTCTCATGTTGATAAAAGCTTAAGGGAGAGAGTATAAATAAAGAGCAGTAGACAGATTGGATAGCAAACTTAAATGACTTGAGACCTACAAAACAGATCAATAAACACACAAAAGAAACAACAACTCAAGGGAATAAATTGATCTAGTCAGTTATATAACAAGTTTTGATGACTTTTATGAAAGCAAATTAGAAATTTAACTTTGAAACCATACTGGTTTTCATGATTCAAAAGTTGGTTTTCTTTTAATATTTCACTGTTGCTATAAAATACTTACACATTTTATGTAAAATAATACTTTGAACTAAAAACTTTAAAGAATCAATCACTGGCATTTTCCTACATTACTTTGAAGATATGAACCAAAAACCTGCAGGGTACACTTCAAAAAGGCAGGCTCCTTTAACTTGCACTTCAAGCTTTTGGTCAATTGAATTGCTTTTACCAAACGAGACCTTTAATCAGACCGATCACGTTGACTTAAAAACTAGAAGCTGGAGCAGTTCTCAAACTATAATCCTCTCTAAAACTTCTGAACAAGATTTCACTCCCCACCCACATTGTAAATACAGCTATATTGGGAGTACATCAAATGAGAACGGTGCATAGTAAAAGATTAGGGGCTTGGGTTTTGCTGGAGTATTTCATTGCTGCTTTGCTGAAGGTGGTAAATCTTCACAGTTTCTACCGCCTGAAATTCTTCGGTGCTTCAGGCTGAAAGACACTGACACTTAGCTCTTGTACATGGGGCAAAAGCTGTCCAGGAGTGAGATGGGTGAAATCATAGCCCCAGCAAAGCTGAAGTAGTTTTGCCTTTCATTTCAGTGGTGGCAGCCTTTCCCCAGGCCTTGGATCTGTACAGTCAGTTCGCATTCGTGAAATAGAAGGATGCTCGGTATTAAGTGCAGCAGATGATTATACAGTTTGGTGCTCAAGAATTAACAGCAAGGAGGCACATGACTGCTCACTCAGCAGCAAGGATTTATGCTCTTCTATTTGCAGGAAGATGAAATCATGCCTGTGAGATTTGACAAAAACTCCCTTATCTGGGTGGCTTCAGATGAGCCTATCAAGCATAACAGCTTCCTAAGCCCCAAAATTTTAGAGCTTTGCGGGGATCTTCCAATTTTCTGGCTGCAACCAACATACCCCAAAGGTAACACTTCTTTTATCTGAAAAGTATGTTATCTCTCCCTTCATCTAAATGACTTCCCTGCATCAGGTTTGCCACTGAAACTTGCACATCTGGGAAATCAGACTCCTTTCCTCCCCTGCCCAGCCTGTTTTCCCATGCCTTCATGGGTTCATGAAGAGATTGTGGGTTTTAATTTATCCATTAGATATTTTCCATACTTGTATTTCCTCAGAAAATTTATACAGCCCATGTGGGTGACTACAAGACAAAACATTGCCAGAGAGGTCAACCTTCTACAGAAAGACAGGAGCCCAAACTAGCCCCCAGAATGTTTACACAGCTGACACCAGGTAGCAGGAACACTACACCTGGCCAAGAGTTTGGGAATATCAAGCTCCTGGGCTGGGACCATAGCCTGTCCTGTTTTCTATCCTGCTTCTCCGGAGGTTTCAGTGCAGTGGAAGGATGAGATGCTTTAAGCCAGTCAACTGGTGGAGGGTTTATGAGGTCCTGGCGGGGGAGAGTCCCATCACAGAAGTACTCTCATCACCCAGAGCCAAGCTTAGCAAAGGTGGTCAGGAGTCACCAGGGAGACAGCAACTTCTCCAGGAGATTTCCAGGTCTAGAAGGAGAAAAGGCTTGAAAAGATTTATTCCTCTTTGATCCAGTTAATATCTGAACACTTAGGTGGGACAACACACATCAAAAAATCTCAACACATTTTAGAGCACCTGTGGATCCAAGCTACCAACATTTTCCACTTTCCTCATGACCTTGCATATCCCACTGGGCAACAAAAGAGCAGTATCAAAGCTGTCCAGAATCTGTTTCCACCAGGTTCACCAGCTGCCCTTGAGAGCAGGGCATCATTCTGTCACAAAAGCATTTTTAAAAAAATGAGATATGTATTACTGGTCTTGCTAGTGCTGGCAATTGCTGCTGAGTTAGCATCAGTGACCACAGAGTGGGTCAAAAAAATCCAACAAATCTTCTCACACACATTTTGCCTCAATGAGGAGAAAAGGGGACAAAAAAGGTGAACATGCTGCTTTGGACTGACATTGGCTGCAGATACAAAATAGAAAGGCAAGCAGGTCCCATGGGGATACCCATCAAGTTTGCTAACACACAGTTTTGGCTCTCTCCCTGCCCTCCATTCTCTCCTTTCTTTTTCAATATCTAAAGAAATCACTGAAACATTAAATAAAATACAAGGACACATTCAAGATAAGATTATCCTCTGGTGATTATTTCTTCAGATAACCAAAGGAGAGAAATGAAAAGAAACAAGCGCCAATCAGAATCAAACTTTGATGAGGAAGATTTGGAAGCTGCTATTGAAGAAGTAAACACCAGGCCACCTGCTGTGCAGCTGACTCAAGAGCTTGATCACCAGTCCAATGAAACAAGGCCAGTGGGTCAAGAAAGTGAACAAACATTTAATCCAGATAACCCATATAATGTAAGTATTTGCACTGTAATCTTCTTTCAGAGCCCAGGACTGTTTTAGACAGGTAATAATGGTGATGTGGGTTTTGCCTTTTTTCTTTTTTAAATCTGCACAATCTTTGCCTGTTCAGCTTTTCTCTGAAATAACAGACTCCTAAAACACCTAAGAAGCTCAAAAAAAAGTCTTTCCTCAGTTCTGCTCTCCCAGTTTTCACTAGATTTCAGTCTGAAACGAGCACAGGTGCTTGAGGCCACAAGGTTAAGACAAGTTGATGTCAAGCTGCTTTTTGGGGTTTCCAGGTCCGTATGGAAACAGCACCAGAGATCTGATGGCACCTTTTAAAAACAAACCAAAGCTCATCTTGATCAGAGAGCTGAACCCCGTCATTTACTATGTGAAGAGAGAGTCCAGTAGTTAGAAACATGCTTTATTTTCAAATAGAAAATAGTATCACAAGCGACTACTACAGAGGAAAGCAGCAGTAGCATCTGGTTGCAAAGGGATTAGGGTCCAGCCAAATACATTTGTTTTCTCAGCCTCTTCTCTATCAGTGCAAGCAACTGTAGTCTAGTAAGCAGCTGGCAGAGGAGAATGTGTTCACTACCAGCAACAGTGGGTGGAGGATGACTATCATAAAAGCTGTTCTTACCCTTCGAGAAGCAGCAGCCCACAGAAAGAGCACAGGAGCCATCCTGCTGTGTCCCAACACCTCTGCCGTGCTGCAGGAAAACTGGCTGTATGGTAGGCACCTTCCAGTCTACTGCACCAGCACCAGACAATTTACACCCACCATTTGGTGCAGCAGGAATAAGTCATTTTAATACAACACTGTCACAAGATAAATGCCTCCTGCTTTGGAAGCAAGTCCCAGCTTTGACTTGACATTTATGCAACAGCAGGAGATCATTATACTGTGACAGCATTCTGCCGAGTTGACATCCCTGAATTAAACTTCAATTAATCACTCCAAATAAAGTGGATCTAAATTGACTCTCTCACGAGGTCAGTAGAACAGCAGTGGCACTGGAATGTAACTTCTCCTCACAGCTACTAACGTGACTGTGTCCATGAGGTCTCAGCTGCCCTGCCTTTGGAGGGCAACAGCAGAACAACTGCCACAGGTCCATTCTTCCACCCAAGGGCTGCTGGCCCAAATGAAGAACAGCCAGTCAGATACAGTCACCAGAGTCCCCTCAGTCTGCAGGGTGGGATTCACCTTCTCAAACAGTTACTGCAGAGATGCCTATATCCAAGCTTTCTTAGGGGCTGAATAATTTGACTGAAAAGGATCATTAATTATACTGTAGGACTTTCCTGAAGGATGAAATTAATCCTCCCTAGAGCTATTTCTCTTCACCCACTGCAAGTGGAGCCTGGATGATGAATTTAGGGTGTAGAAGTTCACAGTGCAGGTATTTGAATTCAAGGATGACAAATCCTGACCAAGAAAATGACATACTCCCATCTCTCAGGACTGGGAATGAGTTGTTGGGAGTGCCAAACAATACCGAGCTGTCACCAGTGTCCTGTACAAGCTCAGACAAGAGACAGCACCTTTCTGTCTCTCGCCTTTTTGTTGTGCTGCTAGTTTTATGAATGAAAAATGCTGACTGATACTTCAGTATTTGCTCTTTGCTGCTGCTTTTCTTGAAATAACACCAATGGGCAAAGAAAAACTGAGTTTCAAAAACCAGAATATCCAGGTTACCTTTTTCCACCAGAAAGGAGGAAAGGAATTTTGAAGGGAAAAGGCTTTTAGGTATTTTATGTATGCTTTGCTCCATTTAAATCCTTACTGTCAGCTACAGAACAGGCAGAATTCTCACTGTCCACAACTCACCTAAGTGTGGAAGGGGTGAGAGGGAAGGAAGCAGACAGAGACAAGGGAGAAATATTCAGAAAACTGCAGGGGACCAGGGGAATAGTTTACAGAATAGTTTCCTGGGAATGCTGTAAAAAGCATTAAAAAACAAATATTAAAACATAAAAACACAGAATATACTTCAGGCATTGTCACCTACATGAAAGAGACAACTGTTTTGAAATCTTTTCCAACACTAATATACTGTTGCTGGATCTTTGGCAAAGACTGTAGAAGAAAAACAATGAAGTTAAGAGCTGCCTGTTGTTCTTTCCACTTTACACAGGTGATTGCACCAATTCTATGCTTCTGGCAAAGAGAGCAAGACCAAAAAAAAAAAAAAACCATAATAAAGCAAGATGCACAGGTCACTTAGTGGGAGCTTAGTTAACTTCCACAGGCTAAAGATTTCAGGTTTTACCCTTTGTAGGGTTAAGAGGAGCATGGGTATATTCTGCCATTGTGTGAGAATGAGCACTGGGATGACATTTCATATTTTACATTTCAGCAGCTGGAAGGTGAAGGGATGGCTTTTGACCCCATGCTGGATCACCTGGGCATGTGCTGCACTGAATGTCGGCGCAGTTACACGCAGTGCCAGAGAATCTGTGAGCCCCTCATGGGCTACTACCCATGGCCTTACAACTACCAGGGCTGCCGCACCGCCTGCCGAATCATCATGCCCTGCAGCTGGTGGGTTGCTCGTATCATGGGTGTTGTGTGAGAAAAAGTCTTGACAAAAAAATTCTTTAAAATAAATCAGGAGCCTCGATAAGCAGGAATGCAATGACAACAAACTGGTAGAAGACCACAACCAAAGCAGCAGTACCGATCCTGGCTTTCAAAATCAAATTGTGTTTTACTGCACCAAAAGCAAGGTCAGATATTCTAACTGCAAATTAAAAATCTTAAATTAATATTCCATGAGATTTACAAGTGACAAGGGTATACTAGCACTTGCTGAATTAAAAAACTGAGACATCCCCAAGAAAAGACAATATTAACTTTGTTCACAAACTGGTTTAGCAGTCCAGAACCTTGGCCATAAATCTAAATTCAGTCTTTCATAACAATATCCTCTCTTTCCAAGCCACATGTGAAAATTTACGTCCCATTAGGCAACTAGCTCAACTTGTACACTTGGGAGCGCCTTTCATCCCTGTAGCTTACTTAAGTAAATCACAAGTTAAGTTGCTCCCCGTTGCTATTCAGAGTTGCCAGGTCATTATGAATGGTTATAAACCAATTACAGCATACCTTTCCCACAAAGCTGCTCCAGGGGACACGGGAAAGTGCACATTGTGCTAAATCGGAAACAAACAGCAGGAAAAGGAGCTGTAGAAGGGAATATGCGTGGCCAGAGAATCAAAATCCTTTGCACATCCCAACATCAAAGAAGCCCCAGCATCAAGAATCTTGTATCCATGATACCACTGTGGTGTCTAACAAGTATCTGCTATCCAGTTAGTACAGCAAAAGTATTTACATGCAGTTGCAGACCAAAGAGTCTCAAGACCCTTCAGAATCTACACCAGCCACTGTTATTTATAAATCCTTGAACTAGACACTTTTGACACAAGATTACAACCCCTCTTTATTCCACATGGATGGCAGCCATTCACACTAGCTCCTTTAGCTTTGCTGAAACTAACCTCTGTTTCCTGCAAGAGAAACTGCTTACCAGTAAGGAGAAAAAAAAAAAAAAAAGAGGAAAAAAAGTTTTCTCACTTCACTCTTTTTTCTTAGGCAAACTCTGCAATTATTGGGATTGATTCTATTACATATTACATCTCTAAGGAAGGTACTAAGCTGAAACACTCAAAGATGGAATGGCTTAGTATTTCTAGCCTTAAAAAACAAAGATAGAGGTATTATATTGCCTTCATCCATACTAAACATCTTGAACCCCACCACCAAGTTTATGGAGCCATCTAGATGGTCTTTACGAACAAAACAGTCCCATTTTTCCTGAAGTTCACTTTCTGGAGCATTCACTTTTGTGACTAAACAGCTCTTGAGATGTTGCAAGCCCAATAATGTTATTAACACTGTGTGACTCACAGAAAAGAGGAATTAATTTGACATAATCGTGGCTTAAAGAAAATAAAGACAACCTCATGTGGAATGCTAAACTGTGTATCTAAAAGGCAAAGTGTTACATGAGAATAAGATGAGAATAGAATTCAGTATTTTGTTCTGTTGTAGCTTTTTTAATGTAAGCTTCACCTTCCCTTAATCTGAAGGACAGACTCGCTTTGAAATATTTAAATTATAAACTTCTTAAAGTGGGATTTCAAGGCTTGTTAAATTTGAGTGTCTCCTTTTTAAACTGGAAATGACCTTGATCATTATGTTGTTTTAGTGGTACGTCATTCATATGCTTAGAAAAGTCGGGTTTCCTTTTTTTTTTTTTTTTTACTGCAGATTAAACAAATACATTCAAAAACAACAATCACTTTCTGTGCTCTTTTCAATGTAGAAAGTGTAACAATTCCTTTGCATACGCATTCAAGATCTGTCTGGAGAGGAAAAGAAGATCAGCAAGTGAAACATTAAAGGCAAAGAGAGATATATCTGAATTAGACTGTTGCTGTCTTTTGCATCTTGAGGCAACTCATGACCTGTCTCCCCCCATAAAACAAACAAACTAGTCTCCTCCTGAAGATACAAAACCCCTTTTTTGTAGGCAATTTTTGTGTCTGCACATTCTTAACAAAATTGATTCTTCCTAAACAAAACCTTGTATCAGTTTCTTTTTATAGACAATCACAAAGCACTTAAGCAGTAAAAAACAGGCATCCTACTCATGGATGCATTAAACTGTCATATACAGCATGTAACGTCTCAGAAACGCTTCTGTACACACCATGCCAACAAAAGCCCCAGTGACCATAAAATTTATCCATTTCCAAAAGACGTGCAATAAAATGCCTTCCCGAACTCAAGCTTCAGGTAAGCAAATTCCTATTTATCTACATATCAGATTCAAAGAACAAAAGTAAAGATCTCATGCTGCAGAAAGGTTTAAAAAAATCCTACTTCAGTGCAACACCTAATTCTGAAGGAAAAGTTCTGAGGTGACACAGGAACAACAATAAAACCAACAAACCAACAGTACGAAAAGACACAGTGCTATTCCCTGTAATGGTGGCTCAGAGTCCAGCTCTAACTATCCGCAGTGATCCTATTCATTACTGTACAGCATTTACTACCAATGTTGAAGTTTTTCACTGCCACAAATATAATACCTTGGCACAGTAAAGGCATTATGTCAGCATTTAGAGGGGTGAGGAAGGGGGGATTTTCCTTCAATCTGACTCTGTGCTAGAAGAAACCCGTTGAAAACCTTTTGGAAGAAGTTTAGGGGACGAAGAGAGAAAGAGAAATGAGCTTGTCATCAACAGTGTTTCCCACCACAGGTGGGTGGATATTTGTCAGAGCACTGCAATTCTACTATCCTTAAAACTTAATTACCCATGTGATTGTATACTAGGAGGATTAGGATGGCAGAGCAGATTAGAGCAAGAAAAGAGGATAACTTCAGGCTAGTGAAAAAGAGAAGGAAAACAAGGAGCAATGCCATAGGGTTAAAAAGACTGAAAGGCAGTGATGGGAAGGCAGGAATCTTTCTGAATCTACAGCTCCCTTTCTCCCCACTTAAAACGAATGAACTAGAGTCTCTCCCTTCATCCCTTTTGATACAGGAATCACCCTCCACTTGTATCAACACTGAGAAATCAAAAAGAAGCTGGGAGGCATGGAAGTGGGGGCAGGGGGGAAAGAAATCTGTCTTCTGCCTCCCACATAACACTTCACCCCTACCGCAGCACAAAAAAATTCCAAGGAAGTTTCAGTGAAGAACAGACTAATCCCTTGTTCCAGGCAGTGCAGTAAAAAAACCCCAAAAACATAAACCAAGCATGAAACTACAGCCGGCAAAGAACAGATTGCTCATTGACATATCACGGTGGACAGAGTCTCTGCTCAGAAAGGGCAAGAGTTAAGACTGAGCCAGGAGTACCACCATCTTCTGCTTCCAAGATCAAGTGATCTTTTACAAACACCGCACATATACCAAAGATGAGAAAGAGCCTTTAGCTGCAACAGACAGACATCTTCCCCCAGAACAGGAACAGAGGAACCCCATCTGTGGCATTAAATTGGAAATCTACTGTTACCTCTCACTGTCCTGTTCCCATGCTTGCAACAGAAGCACAAATCAGAGCATTGGGGTGAAACAGCCTGGGTCTTCTAGATCATACTACTTACAGATGACCAAAATGCTTGGGGAAAAATACCTCAAGAGGTTTGAACACAGTTAAAACATCATCCACTCTGTCCTTGCACACACTCACTGCCAGTGCTGCGAATTTTCCAGAGGAAATTTCCTTTGTCACTGGTTTCCTTCAGAGCCTCTATCCAACCTCCAAGCTCCTGCTAGCTTTCTTTTGACCTAGGGTTTCTGAAACCATTCTGTGTGCGTTTTGTCAAGAACAAAACATACTGTTCATAAAGTTCATGAAGCACCTTCTCCCCAGCTTTGTAAGGAAATTTTGCCTACTGCTTTAATCCAACGCCCTCCAAACAGAAAAAACCCAACACACACATCCCCACATTCCTCTTCCCCTGGAAGGCAAAAAGAGCTGCAATTACTGGTTCACCTAAATTCTAAGGTGGAACACACAGAGATTATCTGCCTGTGCTCAGAAACGTGCTGGAATTATATTTGGACCTGCAAACTTGGCTTGCAGGATTGAGATGGACAGGGAGCTCTACCACTTGATTGCTACAAGTTTTAGCCTGAAGCTAAAGCATTATATTTGCATTACATATGCCTCAAGAGTACATAAGTAGCAATGCATTTAATTTTACTTTTGCCTTAAGCTAAGTGAATTGAATCTCAAAGCACTGAAACAGTACCCACTTAATACAAGAATATATTGTGCTTATCTGATGAAATGCTCCCATGGTCCTTCAGTGAGTGAAAGTAGACAGAGGAACCTTTACTGTGTTTTCTTCAGTAAGTAAGAGCAACTTGATTGGCAGAAAATATCCTCAAATTACTTTTTAATTTCTATTTAAGAGATTTTTATCTAGGCTTTTCCCCATAGTAAGCCTTTGCTAAGCACTGTTAAGTGCTCCGAATGACATTTATAAAGCAAGTCTGGCCAGGAGACAAAGAACCCAATTTTCTGACAAAGAGAAACAGTCAGGCATTTGTCTTCCTTCTACATTAGAAAGGAAGAAATGCCTTTCAGAGCATAAATAAAAAGGAGCAAAGCACTTATCCAGGAGAATCGAGTTCAAGTACCTATCTCAAATCAAGTCAACTTGAATGCTAGCATCCCAAATGAATAGCAAATGCTCCACATATTGAGCAACTAGCTACTCAGAATTCTCTGAAGGTCAAGAAAAGCCTCACTGAAGCTAACAAATCTTCCCTGAAACAGGCCACGAGTATATTCTTTGAGAAATTCTTCCAAGAAGCAGATGTCGTTCAGTAAGTGTCAAGAAAGAAGGCACACACAAAACCCTTCCTAAATTTGCTCCACCCCCAGTTCATTGTGTTCAAAGAACAGGATGACATTCAGTTCTGAAGGTTATCAAATTTGAGGTCTGGAAAACATGAATCAATTCTGAAGCCAGAAGTGATTCAAAAGAAACCCCTGCCCAGCTTGCACTATAGGATAATCAAGATCTGAGTGCCAGAAGAAACTACAGTTATGTCAAGACTATAGTCATAGCTACAGCTGCCTACCATGACAATCCAAAGTTCATAGCTATGGCATACATCCAAAACCAAACTCTCTTTTTGAAGTTTGTGATATTTTAAAATCTTGGTATCTCTCTGCTGCACAGGCATAGTAACAACAGTAGGAAAAAAGCCACTGCACTTTCCCAGCATCACTGCAAAATCTAGATTCCTGTTCCTCACAAAGGACAGAATATAGCCTTCCTTCCTCCTCTTTAGTTTTCAGTCATCGATTACTGAACAGCTGCAGACTTCACTTATCCTATTAAAACTTCTAACAGCCTTTATATTTTACCAGGCTCATCCAATTCACACTGTAGTGAAACAACATATCTAATACAAAGAAAACAAGTTAAATAACAAACAATAGGGGAAACCCCACATAATTAGGAATGCAAGCAAAAGTAGCAAACTTAGAGCAGCATTGAATGGTTAGCAAGGAATGAAGTGGTACTGTCAATATTTGCAGTTTCACCATGTTTTCTATGATCACAGAATATTTAGGTATCTGAATTCCCAAGAGACAGTGGCATGTGGAGTAGGTGTGTTCAGCACAACTTTGTGAGTTCATCTCTCTTTCATGGAATCACAGTACAGTTGAGGTTGGACGGCACCTCTGGAGGTCACCTCATCGAACACCCCTGCTCAAGCAGGGGCACCTAAAGCCAGGTGCCCAGGAGCATGTCTAGGTGTTTTTTGAGCATCTACAGGCCCTTGCAGACTTGTATCCAGGTAGTACAAGCATGGACAGTACTTACATTCTCAATTCTTTTTCTGTAAATATTATTATTTACATTCTGATCATGACAAAAAAGCTGAACAATTAAGGACACAGATTCTTCTCTAAACAGTCTCCAGTATCCAGAAATTAGAGAACTTAAACCAACTGCTTGGTCTCTTTGATTTCAGGCAAGTGTAAAAGATCCTTCTTTTTGAATACAGAAGGCAGACAGAGAACCCATTTTCCTGTAAAAATTTCCAGTCACAAGAAATTTTCTACCTTCTATCACTTATAACTATGGTTCAACCTTATCACCCAGGTGGAAAGACTCCAAAACTGGGTATTTTGTGTCTGCATCAAGAATAGTAATGTCATCCTCTTCACTGAATGCACATTTTACTCCTATGCATGCCAGCTTTTCTTGTTTTAAGCAGTGTACTCACATCCTTACCTATACATTTTAAGTGATTCCCCCATCAAAAACCAAAACCACTAAAAATTAAGTAAAGCAGCTTCCATATAGAAAAAGTTGTATTTACAGTTTTATTTAGCAGAGTTAAAGAGCAAACAATTTTAACACTGTTGTTGAAAAGTGTTTTTTCCCAAAGTTGCCAAGATCTAATAAGTTATTGAACAGAAATACCAGGTGTAAGGCAGTAATCCTGACCAGCCATTAGAGATCACCCTATCCCACAGAGCAGAGCTGATAAAGGTGGTAGAAAATTTGGACTGATTGACTCAATTTCCAGAAATTAGACAGAGGTGATAAAAATAGGGTTGCACTCTTGAGTATATCTTTAACATCTGTGGATGAAGGAATTTCTAGAGCACGCAAAATGTAAAGACAATTCCTGTTTTCAAGGGAATATTCAGTGCTTTGAATCCAAGAATGCTATGTCCATACACAGTGGTCAGTACATGACTATGGCAACACATAGATGGTAAAGATCAAAAATAGGATTAGAACTTTTTCCATTCGACGTCATCAGGAGGATTTACTTCTACCTTCCTTTTACCAACATCAGACCAGTTGGTGCTCAGAACTGTGCCACCGGACTCCATCTGCAATATGAGAGAAAGCTTGTTTAGTTTGCTAGAGAATTCTAGTAGTAAAAAAGCCACATCTCTTACAGTAAGCTTCACAGAGTAGCAATTACACAGGAATTCTGTGTCCATATAGAATGAAGTTTGACATAGCCATCATTCTATCATCTGCAGCCCGACAGTACTTTTATCAGTACAATGGACACAATGAGATGCTACTCCACTAACAAGAAGCTTTTGAAGGGTCAGTCATGTTCTTGCCTGTGATGACTACAAATTAAATTAGATACAAGCAAACAAGAGGAATTTGATCCTTTCAAGCTCTATATGAGCCAAACCCTCTATTTCTTTTGATAACACTGAGTGAAATGAAAAGACCAGTGACAAAGCACAAACTTGGACTTAGAGAGTCACATTCGTTAGTGTGCAATACTGTAGCTTTCAGTTAGAGTTGTACCAGTATCTCCAGTAGAACCACGGCCATTCATTATAGGCCCAACATTTTGGTATGAGAGGCTTCCCAACTGATGCAAAGTTTAGTAAATTGTGCTAGTGTGCAACAGTCACATATTTCTTCAGAGAAAAAGAATGAAGACTTACAAATGATTTGTTCATGGCACGTTTCACTTCATCTGTACCATCTGAATAAATCTGCTGGAAGAGTTTATTTAAAGCAGCATCGCCTTCTAACTTCTCATTCTTCTCCTCTTCTTTGATTTCAACTACCAGTTTGTCCCAGTTCCTTGTATAGTGAGAGGATGACGGATATAAGTGCTGGGTATCTGAAAACAGAAGTGTTAGTTAACTAAGCATTTTCTCACGACTTTTAGAGTGGCAGAGAACACAGACACATATGTAACTGATGAATCAGAGACGATAATGGAACATGAAAATGCCAATGGATTCCTCCTAAATGATATAAGAATCACAGTAACAAAAATAAAAGAAACTAAGAAATGCAAAAGTTTATTTTTAAGTAAACAGAGTTACATAATGTAGTTACCTAACACAAAAAAAAAGCTGGACAACAACAACACAGATAATTAAAGTCAAAATGAGGCAAGAGATACTGGTTGACAAACAAAAAACCAACCAAACAAAGAAAACAAACAAACAAAAAAACCCAACCAGCAGCCTACAGCCATAGGAAAAGTTGAGCTAAATTTCAAAAGATATCTGAAATAAATAAATCAGGAAATTCAAATTCTCTCAAAGACAGATTGTTAATCTGTCTTGAAAAACTCTAAAGTATTAGTTTCCAAGAGAAATGCAATACTTAAGTAAATAATACTTACTTATTAAAGCAACAGTGCACATAACATAACAATACACAGAACTGCAAAACAGAGACCAAAACAGATGGCCAAACAGATAAGCCCAGAGGAATTAATCACAAGAATATATCCTTAACAATCCATCAGATTAATGGAAACTATGACTCAATTTAATACCTGTGTTTTACTATTGGCCCACAGACCTTTTCTGTCAATTTTTTGCAGTGAAAATAAGAATATTAAGCTTTCCACTGCAAATACGAAGCTGTGATTTTATATTTAACACAAAACTATTATTAAGATAACTTATTAATATAACTATAATAACTATTATTAATAATTGCAAGTAACTCAATACAAATAAACCCTATAATACTCAACAGTTCAGAGAACAAACCTGGTATAAATTGTTTTAACTTAAGAGAATCTCCCTGGCCCTCCAGCTTCTCCCATCTTACAGCCTCTGACTTCTTCATTTTTATCTCAACCTACAAAACACGAGACAAAGAACCAATTAATCCAGATGGCAAACCAAACAGTTCTGCCAAATAGCTCCAAAGCAGTTGGATCCTGTAGCTGTAAGAAGATACATACATTCGGTCTTAGAAAAATAGCATCTGTGTTGTAGCAAAATTTACCTATCTTACAAGATGAAGTTACTTGAGTTCAAGTCACGTCAACCAAGCTCATATGGCTGCACAGCTCTTGCATCAGACTTCTACCTTTTTGTTTAAGACCACTTAACTTTCTTTTGTTTATTATTCATTTGATTCTTTTCAAAAACTACAGCATCCCAAAAGTAATGATAACCCCAATGTCTCTACAATGCCAGGCACCAAAGTGATACTATCTTTCAAGCATCCCTTTCTTGCCAGTCAGCTCTAATAGCTGTTTTGAAAGACTACAAAATCCAACTTGATCAAAGTTTACATTTCATTTACCAAAAAATTTCATGTTTGATCTGTAGTACACAAACCAGAAAAACACCCTGAGACTGCGCAGATCTTCCCATTGGAGAAATTCAGAAGCTTTATTCATTTGGTTCAATGAACACTGCTATGGAGAAAACTGTCTAGTATTCATTGACAAAACTGGCAATTAAAAATGGATATGCTTGCAATTACCATAGGAGAAACAAAATTAAGGAAGTGTGTCATGCCCTGTTCACAACTACATATAATCCCTTTAGACAACCACACTGAAATGTTTGTGTTTTTTTTAAGTTAACCTTCTGCTTTGTTTTGCAACTTTGTAACTCTGTAACCAATGTCTGCAAAACAAGGACTGTCTAATGTCACTCCACTTCACTTAAGGAAATGTCACAAAGTTCATATAATGCTATTAATTAACTGAATTGCTTGCTAAACTTCAGTGGTTCCTTATTTGTGAACAGCTCAGCAGAGGCGAGTTCTTAGTTCTACCCAAAGCCACTACAACCTGGGGATCCCTGCAGACCCAAGAACAAAGGCACCATTGTAAGAGCTAACCTTAGATTCAAACAGCTAGCTCCTTGCACAGCATCATGGAGATCTGAAATTTTAACTTTATTTAATCCATTCTTTGAATCAATCAATGGTAAGCAACACACTGAGATATTTTATAAAAATAAAGAAAAGAGCTAATTAAAGTTTCAAAGCTTCCATGTTTGCAATCATGTGCAATTTAAGAATCAGAATATTCATTTCTGACTGTTTACTTTTTTTTCCCCTGGGGAAGCTACCATTTCCCTAGAGAAGCTTAAATACCTATTTTCCACTACTAACTTGTACTGAGCACAACAAAAAGTTTAAGACACGAGGCACAGAATGCCCTTCAAGGCAGGAAACAGTTTCAGTAAGTTTGCAAGTCCAACACCCCCATGTGTTTGCCTTCCCACTCCCTGTGTCTGTGGGATTTTCAATGTTTTAGCCACTTTACAAGTCACAAACTAAGCATCGGAGTATCCATTTGTAAAATAAAGTCACAGAACAAAAAATAATCAGATAAAATTAAAGTACTGTGTTAGGTCTAGATGCCCAACCTACTGCCCTTAAAGAAGGCCTGTACTCCAGAGTTTAATATCTTACTCTGTAAGGATTCAGAGATTTCTATTAAACTGGGCAGAAGAAGCATTCAAACTGTGCCAATAATTATTCTTCAATAAACTCAGCAAAGCTTCCTACACTGGACTCTTAAAAACACTTTGGAAATTACAACCTTAAAGGTCATTTCTTAAAACCTACACTCATAAATCTAATGCTCTGTGATTAGCTTAAGGAAGCAAAAAATACTTGTATATCTACATATAAGACAATCAAGCAGTTCCACAAGTAGTAGAACTAGCAGGGATTTTTCCCCCAATGGATTTGGATCTCATGAGTCAAACATTTAAGTTAATTAGCTACTTACAAAGCCACTAATTAGTTACAAGGGAAACCTGAGTATTAATTTAAGACTACATGTCTCTCCTCTGCTTCTTATGTAAACTCTTCTCAACCTGAGGAAACTCTATTATCACTTGGGCTGCGCATTTAAGTTGAGGAGGTTCTAATTTTATGATTTTATACTCTCATTATTAGTGCATCCCCCACTATGTTTTAAAAAAAAGGCAAATGGTTGATACTGAAAATGCTCAGCCCTATACCTCTTCAATTTCTGTTTCTTCTTTCATTATCTCCTCTTGCCCTTACACTTCAGGCTTTCCACCAGTATCTTTCAGTATAAGCAAATACAGACTATTTACACCAAAAATGACCTCTAATGCAACATAATGCTTGATGTGAGCTACTCAACGTGGACCTTTTTAGTACTCAGAATACAATATTCCTCAAAGAGCCCTTGTAAAGACCTTTGGCTATTCCTCAGAGTAATGTGCCCACAAATAAAAAAAATGGAAAATAGGGAAGAACTTTACTTTTGCTGCTCCAGTAATCCCCCTTCTCCTTTTTTAATCTGCTAGCTCTTCCTCTTTCCTCTCTGAAACTCTTCCTAAGCCAGTACTACATGAAAAACATCCCTAAAAAAAAGCAAATGATACAAACTAATTCCCAGTGTAAGATGCAGATTTCTTAAATCTAAACCATTTCAATCCTACCAAGCTACAAGTATAGACAGCTGAAGAACTAAGACAGGATGTATTTCTGAAATGATTAAACTTCTACCCCATCTACTCCATACACTTCAACTGAAATTACTCATTAGGAGAAGTGGCAGGCAGGAGCAGAACTAGGGAAATCATTCACTTTGTATCATTATACAACCACATTTTCCAAAAATATAAAGCTATGAAATTCTACTTGTGAAGGCACATATTTCTTCAGCTTGAGAGCTTTATTTGATCCAGGGAGAAACAACTTTGTGAGTCCTAATTATGTGCACAAGTGGCAATAAATACATTTTAATGAATGTTTTAAAACAGATACTGATAGCTATCACACAGAAAAGTAAGACATCAGTACGGACATTTGTGTCATATCTAGCACACAAATACTGTTAGCTTTTTCCTCTCCTTTGAAAAAAATTCATTTGGGCAAAAGAAATACATCAACACTTTGCCAACTACTTTGATTTAACATTTATATTTCATAAAATGTATGCCTGTGTGCCTCATGCCAGCTTCAGAATAAAAGACAGGAAAATTTAACTGCAAATTAAATGCTTTGCATACCACTTAAGGACAAACCTAATTCCTCAACTTCTCCTTGTAGCTCATACTGCGCATCCTGACCATCCTGGTAGCCCTCTTCTAGGACTTGCTCCACTGCATTAGTGCCTTTCTTGCACTGGAAAGCCTAAAACTGGACACAGTACTCCAGATCCATAAAAAAAATTCCAATGCAGATATAACACACTTTCTAATTTTAAGTCCTTTGTATTTGGGGGTCAAAGAGAGCAAAGCAAAGAGGAAACAAAACACGGAATTTTGAGAGTAATTCATGCACTGCTTGTTTGAAATACTGCCTCAAGAGAAATCTACCCCTCTGAGAAGAGGGTCGAATGGGGCACTTATTGTCTAAAAGAAATTTCACCCACAGTGAAAGGACACAGGTAAATTGCTACTCACAGAGTTTACTAAGTCATAAAAGTAATCAATTTTTTTAAAGCCTGTCAGAGATGGCATCAGAAAAGATGCCACAGACTTATTCTCAAAAGCTATTCTGAACCATTTCATTGATAGTATGAAAACACAGAAACCCCTTACTTAAGATGATTGGCATAAAAGACATTTAATACAGTTTTAAGAAATAATTTCTCCCCTTTGCTAAAGATCAACACAATACTAGTTAGCTAACATTAATTTTCTAAGTTTCTGTCAAAAAGTTCAAGCCTCCAATGAACTAGATTTCACTTGAACTTACATTCTGGGACAGACAACGTCAGTTTAAGTGAGATACATTAAAAGGGAATGAATTTTTATCTTCCTCCCTAAAAGGAGATTCCAGTGTACACTGATAAGCTGCAAGATTTTTTTTTCTAATTTCTACTGTGTTTTATGTTTTACAGTCCATGCTAGAGGAAAGTTCATTTACCAATGACAAATTTCTGTCAAGCTCTGATCAGATGGATGAAGGAAATCAGAACTGGCACAGCTGAAGCAGCAGTTCAGCCACTGATTTTAAGATGCACGAAAAACGACCTTTTCAATTCTGATGTTCTCCTATATCAAACACATGAAAACAAGAATTCAGGGTTTCTAATCAACTGCTTCATTATTTACTGAACTATTGACTGCCTTGTCTGAGTTGTAAATTTTAAGTGTTTAGAGTTGCCCTTTTTTAAAGTCATCTTATGAGTTCTGTAGGACAAAATAGCAGTCTTCTAAAAATGTATGACCTATTCAAACTTACCTCTGAGAGCACATGCACTTAGAGTTTTGGTATCCTAGTTATTCAAAGACCTTTTATATATAACCTATAGTCTAAATTCCAAAATATTTGGTCTATAACTTTAAACAAAATATATTCAGATGAAAATAACTCTACAGTATTATCACACATAAATGATAATTAAGAAACTTATTCTATAGGGAGTATACTGCAACAGAAGGGATTTAACTCGTGCCCTTCAGTTTCTTGGCAGGTGTACTATGGAGAACTGAGGCAAAAAGGTTCGTTTCCTCCTACTAATAATATACTGCTGATACTTGTTAAATTTTTGAATTTTAGAGAAGGAGCTAGCAATACAGATCATTTAGGTATTCTAAAGCCATATTTCACTGCATCCTCAATGTAAACCATCACTATCCCAACAGTTCTCAAATCCATCTTTTCTCAAGACAGATAAAAACCCTTACGCATAGTTTTCTTTCATGCATTTATATAAAGCATGGGCACTGACTTAAATGCTTGTTTAAAATACAGTCCTCTGAGTATCACAAGTTTAAATTTGCCTCACATTCATCTGAATTCATATACTAGGAAAAAATAAAATCTTTATTTTAAAAAAAAATTTATTTTGAGCTAAGTAAATACCATACTAATCATTGAGAAGTTTCTTTATGGTCTGTCCAGGAAACTGCTCCAACTATCCCTGCCTAAAAGATGCAAGAGATTTCAGAAAAGTATCTAACTCAACTATCAGTTTATAATTTATAGAAAATATGCAAGAGTGGGAGATATCAACCTGCATGAAAGGCTCACAGAGAAAAGAAGTACACAAGAGCAGTGAAGTCTGCATCTAAGTGCCTGCAAGCAATTTAATGAAAATATCCCATACAAGAAACTATCTTTTAAGGATTGGACTGCAACAGTAAGAACGACCTTCTGTTAAAATATATCTGTTCCTCTGTTCATCTATTTGTGTACACTGGCCTCTAAATAGAGACTCTGATGACAGTCCAGGAGCATGTGAAATAGTTCCACTCTCTGCCTTTTCCTTTACATTCAGCAACCAGCATCAGTTCCAGTTAGCTTCACAGGACAGTTCAGAGTTTGCAAAGCAAAATATTGGTTTGAGGAAAAAAACAACATTCCACTGATGCACACAACCATATTCTTGGCATGAAGCTGCTGAGAGTGTGCTTCTGCCTCAGACATCTCTATTAAGCAACAAATGTCAACTGTAAAAGAGGCTGAGGATTTTTAACACCTCCCATGTTTGCAGCACAACTTTGATCTCTAATTAAAGGACAGTTCTAAAATTAAGCAACCACTTTTTACCACTTTTTCAAATGGCTCTAAATTACTGCAAGTCATTGCCTGCACAAAGCCCAAATGACTAAAAACTGAAAACTCATGGTAATTGTCCCCAGACTATTTGTAGATGGGGAGAAAAAGAAAAAGCACTATCTCAAATTTCCTTCAAGCTCATAAACACATGTGTTAAAAGCACATACTCATCCTCACTCTCTTCATTAAGCCTAAAGAGAATAAAATACCAGGCATCACCTAGAACACATCAGAAGATCCAGGGAAACTGCTCATATTTTACAAGTTTCTAAGAGAACATTGCAGAAAATTCCCCTGAAATCCCAAATACACGGACTAATAGACTGAACAGAGGAGGGAAAAGAAAGTGAACCATTTCATAACATTATAAATCCTTACGCTATTTGTGCATTTCCATTTTCCTGACGTATTTTCCAGACAGATACAGATCAGCTAGTTTTGACTTAAACTTATTAGTCACTTATAGTCATTTATAGTTTTTATGCCTTTTTTTCCTTTTATAAAGGGAGCACGATGACAGTATGCACACTGAGCTACACATAACTGCACACAGGCAGCTTCCAAAGAACAAACTCGGTCCAGCCTTTACATTTTGGCTCCCTCTCCTGGAGAGAGGTAAAAAAACCCAAGTAGCACCACTAAAGGTATCTTCCTCTGTTAAATACTGAATGCAACGAGTAGTTCTCAGCATGGCAGTTTTTCCCCCACTTCACCTGACACCTGAGCACAAGTGAGGATGACCACTAAAACACAAAATATCCTACCTACTGTGTACAAAGCCATGCTACATATAAAGATAAGGTCCATTTCCATTTTAAAGACACAAATCTCAAATTTATATGATGCTTTTTGGAGGAGCTGCTATTTTTTGCTTGATCAGATTACTACAGTCAGATGCCTTTGACAGATGAGCAATACAATCAATAACATCAACTGATCTAGTTATGATCAACTATGCCGTTCATGTACAAAGTGCTATGCAGATATAGCAATACCCTCAAGAGAAGGGCTCAGTACAGTGGTGTTCAGCATTTTCTCACACAAACATTAACCTGAGGCTTTAGATCATGAGAATTATACATTGCACAACACCAAGCACTTCTAGCAACTTGCGACAAAATGTCAGCAGCAGACATTATCAACTCAAAGCTGAATCTGCAGGCAGTGTTATCTATTGCACAGCAGATAAACTTTTGAACTAGATAAAAAAATGGCTTCAAGTATGGCAGGAATACATACAGTCACTATTAAAGGCAGCCTGTATAATCTGTAAAACTGTTGACAATTGGATAATATACAATACTAGAGGATGCATGAAGACAGAAATTTAAGAATTTTTTTCTCAAAAGTGAACTTCACATATTATGCTGTCCTTGAGTTGTCATCAAATATTTTACCTCTTCTAGTTCACAGCTTGAAGTCAAAGTCTGCAGATGATAAACACTAATTTACTCCTGCTCAAACAGCTCAAAATATCTATTTATGCTACCTCTGTACCACTGGCTAGTTCTGTTCTTTTCCAAACAGACTTTGTATCTCAGAGCTAGACACAGCATGGATTGATTGAAAAGTATAATTTTAATTTCACTGCTGGGACAGAAACAACTCTTATGCAATCAACTGCATTTTTCACCACAGTCAACCCTCTCTGAAAGAGTCGATCCCAGAGTTTGTAAGTTCTGTTTGCTCTTAGCAGTTACTTTAGAATTTGTAGTTCTGCAAATACAGTTAAGGTTATTTTCTCTTCCTGAATTTGGATTTCACCTTTATTCCTTTGCTTCTGTCAATTTCAAGCAGTCTCAAGAAAGCCCTCTACAGCTTCTCTTAATTCCAAAACAGACAGGATTGTTCTGCTTCTGCCAGGTCTGTTGTTTCATCCTCTATCCATAAATTTATTAGTATTATGAAGTCCATGGAAAACTCAAACTATCTACCACATAGCCTGCTCATACATTCCACACTATTTTCTCTTATATTTCCTCATATAATTGAAAAAAGGCCAGACTTTGTTGCTCAGTGATGACTATATAATGCTAACGGTAACATGGCTCATACATTCAAAGCAGGAGCACAAAATAAAACAGTGTGAACCAATGCAGTTATTCTTACCTGAAATTATTACTCCACAGAATATATCTGTTTCTGTCCCATGAAAACTCAATGTCTTTAGGAGTGTGTAGTAAAAAGTTCATATAATTAGGAAGATGATGAGATTATATAATTCTTTTCAAGTCCTTACAAAAAGACTTCATGTGAATAAAATCATTTGTGAAGGGTTTGAGAAGTTCTAATCATTAAGACAGTTTATGCAAGTAACTGTATATTTTCCATACTGCTAATAAGAACAAAGTACACACAGAAAAACCTAAGAAAAAAAATGTGAATTTCTAATATTCAAACACTAAGGCTGCATCATTCCCTTAAAGTGCTTAGTATTTTTCAAAGTAAAATATGCTAAACCTGTAAAGAAGTCTTTGCATGCTTAACATAGACCTGCTTTTAATGTTTTTTTTTTTCTACAGCCAGACTCCATCTGGTGGTCCGAAGAGGAAGCAGCTGGGGCATCATTTAAACTGTATTCCTTCACTACGCCTTCACAGATGGCCTTTTACTAGTCTTTTCTACAAAAGTAAGAACATGCTGAAGCACTGACTTCTGCAGTTAGAACACCTTCTGTCTTCCCTCTTATTTCATTTCATCTCAAAAATATTCTCTCACAAATATCTACAAAAATATATTACAAAATATTTACAGTTAGGACACTGCCTGAACATAACTAAGGCTTTTACCTCCCTTTTGGAACATCAGTCTAAACCAGGCTCTAGACTATTAGAGGTTATTTCAGAGATAACCCCAGGCTAGAGATGGTGGTGTAGAAAGACACAGTCAAGTGAATTTCACAGTGCTCAGGGGCATGCAAATGCTTCCTGAGAAGGTAACAGTAAACTTCAAGACAACAGGAAAAGTATAACACAAGCTTGGTAAGAACATAAAGCAAACAGGACCTCACAGCTACTCTTCTTAACAAGGTCCATGCCCATTCCACTCAAATTTATACAAATACTAACAGACTAGTAGATTACCTACAAACTTTAAGCACTTCACTTATTCCCCACAGCGTAAGAGTTTATGTGGCTCAGTGTCACAACCTGATTGGCTTCTTAAGGGCAAGGAGTGGAGAAACAAGACCAGCTTTCTATGGTAATCCTCTCATGCCATCCCTCTTCCCTGAAATGATTCAAGAACTATTACAGGTACCTTTAACAGGTAAAACGGAACATGAGTACACAAGAGAATTTCCATAAGCTCTGCAGAACCACTACTGGAATACAGGGGAAGAATCAACATCACATTCCAGCATCAGGGATTCAGGGCTGGGTCAGTGGACAAAGTATATGAGCATTATGCCACCAATAAATGCTACGCCAGACCACTGACTTTCTGATTTTTCTTTCACCATAATATAGAAGAAACAAAATGCTGAGACAGAAGCATTCTCTCACACCATGCAATTTTCAAGTATCTCCAAGCAGGTACTATTTCCAGAGACAGCACAGAATGCACTGTCTTGAAAAGCCACCAGCACTTAATCCCATGGTTAATCTTTACCAGCAAGAAGTCACGAAAAGGTAAAGAAGTATTTCAACACTGAAATCTTCAAAGTCTGACTTTTATTTCTTGAGCACACAAAGATAACAATGATTCACAAGAAAATACTCTCTCCTAAAAGTTTTGCAAAAAGACATTCATACTTTCCTCTCACATTTTAATTGTGAAGATCACAGTCTTCTTTCTACAGCAACAAGTGAAAAAATCCACAGCAAAACTCCATCATTTGCACTTCAATAAGCACCATCATATTACTATTTTTGATATTTGCACAAGTTTAGGAAGCCTCCCACTGGCTGAAAGGCACCTTGAAGAACAAGCATTTCTATATGAAAAGCAAGATATTATGACTGTTGCAGAGAGACAAGACAGTAGAGCAGAAACATTTTCAAAATCAGAACAGTCAAAGAAACAATTCACACTTTAAGAAGCTTACCTTTGTTGAAAGCACTTTAAACGTACTTTGCTCTGGCACTATAGAATGAAGAAGATCAAGCTTTAAGTTGAAGTTTTCACCTGATGGAAGTCTCACTGATGCACTCACCTGTTAAAAGTTAAAAACACATTTCTGGTCATCTCTGGCAGCAGTTCCATTTTCAAGTAAAGGACTGTCATTTGGCATCAAGATTAAGCAATTAATATAATTTCAGGTGATGCTATTACACTACTGCATTATTGGACAAGGTGTTTCTAAAATATACTAGAAAATGTACAGGAGATTTCAGCTCTTGTCACAAGTACTCAGAAACCCTGTTATCTTGTCAGCTTCATCTATGCTCTTAGTGGGAAAAAATTATAGAGCAAATGAAGCACCAATATGTTAAAAATGGAGTGTGAAAACAATTTGCAACTTCTCCTCTAATACATATAAACTATATGGCAAGTGCTCACACAATTTTAACAACCTAAAGCAAATAATAACAACTAAGTATTTCTGGCAGTTTATGAAGTATCAACTTAGTTGAGAATAAGAAGCTAACTCTTTAATATTCTCAGCTAAATTAAACATGAACTTCATTGGTACAACATATGGTATTTCACTACGGAAATTACTGCACTTCCTGAAAATATATATTTTGCTGCTATGAACAATGTTAGTGATGCCAAAAGGAAAAAAATCCACCCACCAATGTTCATTCTTTTTCTATAATTGTCCTAAAGCAAGATATTATTCATTCATATTTATTTTTAGAATGCCTTGTCTCTGTCCTTTGGTACTCCAGATCCATATATACTCTAACATTTAAGTCCAGACCACTTCTTCCCCCACCCCCTAAACACACAGGCAGCCAATAACCAGATGTTCCCTTTGCAGCATGCACACCACAGTACTACTTGTGTATAAATCCTATGGACACAGCTGTGACATCAACCTCAGGTCCCCTGACTGGGCACACACACCTATACAGTGTAACTGTACATAAAATAAGCTCAGACAGAAGACCACCTGTACCATTCTTTCCATGCTACTACAGCATATAATGTTCACTGGTGTAAGTACTACATCTTAAGAATTGATTTAATTTAGGGATGAGTATCAATAACCAGTAAATATCACCTCTTTCTCTGAAAACTGCACACTGACATCATCCTTCTGTGCATTCTTGACCATTATAGTCACAATTACTTGAGATTCTGTTTGGTACCAGTCATATCTGAAAAAAAAAAAAAACAAAAAGGGGAAAAAATTGACTGAAAGAGCTATACAGATCAATAGCAAAACCTGCAGCAGTACCTCATGTATGTTAATGGGTGAGAGAAGACATACAAAGTAAGATTTCTTCCCCTTCCTCTAAAAAAGCAGTTGCAAAATTGACAAGGTAACTAGTTAAAGAACAAATAATTTTTTTAAATCAAGCAGCATTATCAAAATTCAATCACTATTTTAACCAATTCATAATACTGTTTGCCTTCTATAAATGAAATACACTTTCTAGTTCAGGATCTTAGAAGTATCTCAAAAACATTACCTATACATGTATACCTATACATATATACCTATACCATATACCTGTACAATGGGACAGGCTTTTAATTAAGCTCAGCATGAGAAATAGAAACAGAATTAGAACAGAATTAGAAGCCAGAATGCTTATGTTACTGCTTTCTTTCCCAGTGAGGTTTAATTCTCCTGAAAGTACCATTTAGTCTGAACAAAAGTGAGAAAAACTTAACTTTAAAAACGTGGCAGTCTAAGTGATCCCAAAAAAATTTCTACAGTCATTATCTTGCTTCTCCAATCCCCAAGCCAAAGAGCAGTTATATGTCAATTATTTTAAATCTCACAGTAAAAGCTAAAATCAACTTACTTGATCTTTGGTGGCAGAGGTTGCTGTTGCATATTCTAGTTGAAGCATATTCCATTAGAAAGAAAGTTACATCAGTGTAAGTGAAAATATAACATGAAGTACTTTGCAAAGGCACAAACCATTTTCATACCAACTGCTCCCCTTGTCTTCATTTATGTATGAACATTAACTTACAGGTGAAGCTCTTCACTGCTCTCCTAGCCATTTACGCCAGATTAAAAATTTAAAAGTTTCAATTTACATTAAATATGTCAATTTGTAACTTAGAATATATTGGTCAGTCATTTTATAAATAGCAGTAAGTTCATCTTTAACTCATTTCTTCCTGTATCTATCCCTGAAAAACATACAGAGACTATGCTGCTAATCTATAAATCATGAAGGAAACCTGAAATAGATCTGAGAACTCAAGGTCTAACTTTTAAACATAAAAAACTTTTACTTCTGGAATTTGCCTTTACATACAATCATCATGCTTTCTGTACAGTTTTCTCCTCTACCCTATTCTTAAAACGTAAAAGAGTTAAGTAGCTATTAAAGAGGGAAAAGAACATCCAATGCAAATTCCCCTTGCTTATTTTGTCTCAGGAAAAAACAAAAGGAGAGATCAATGTCAACATTTCTTATGAATACTTCCAGTAAAAAAGAGAACACTGAAAACTGAGCAGGATCTAGCAGAAAAAAAGCCAGTACAAACCACATGCACGCTTCTGGGGAAAAAGAAAGAAGTTACATTCTAACAGTCCAAATCAAGTTAGTACTGACAACACGAGCTGGTTAATTTGTAAATTAGGCCACAGACTGCAAGCCAGAGAGTTAAATTTTAGCTCAGTGAATGCACAGTAATTGCCAGATTTGTATGCCATTCCTAAGAGTTTTCAGGGTTCAAATTTTGCAACGTTGGTCTTAAATAAAAGCAATCACGTTTAAAAGAAAAGTTATTAGAATCGTTTAGAATAGAAAAGATTATTTTTAAAGCCTGGAAGCGAAACCACTGAAGCATAAAATCATGTTCTAGCTTAACAAAGAAATCAAAATAGTAAACATGTTAAGGAAAACATCTTACCAAATCTGCCTGTGATGCTGCAGAAAGAAAAGAGTTGCACTTTCAGAAAAAGACATATTGAACTGACAAGTCATAATCTTACTCTAGCTTTCTTCAATTACTCCAGACATCCTGCATTTACTCCAGTCACAACAGCAGAAGACTTAAAAACATGTCAGTTCTACCTCTGGTATTTCACTTTTAAGACACTCTACTTTTTAACCAGACTTCAATAAGCAACTTGTGTAAAGCCACAACTCTAACATAAAGCATGTTCTGATGAACTGAATGAACAAAATTTCCATTACTTCCCTCACTTACCAGAAGCCAATACAGAGCTTGTTTAATGAAAGCAACATCACAGGAAACAAGATTTTTAAAAAAAAAATCACATTCTGTGAGCCTGCACTAGGTTTATCATCCATCCATCCATAGGAAGAGCACAAAGGTCTCATCAAATTTTTATCTCATGCTAGGCAAACCCCACTGGGGAATGAGATGGAAATTTGGCAGAGAAATTCACTCATATGACCTTAAATAGACTGTAATACTTGTATCTAAACTATAGCTCAGTAGCCCCTCTTCTAAGTATTTTTTCCTAAAATATTTCAGATTAAATGTTTGAAAAGAAACAAACTTCCCTTTGTGTTTTTATAATACACACTGCCAAAAAGAGATAAAGATTCAAAAAAAAGGAATATTAAGCTGCAATGAAAAAATCAGACTTGTTTTGTTGGTCATTTTGTTTTGTTTTGCTGGTGTATCAGAGAATTCAGAATGCAGCATGACAGGCTGTGGACAGAGTGGTTGAAAGGGACCTGGGAGTTCTGACTGACAGGAGGCTGAACATGAGCCAGCAGTGTGCCCAGCTGGCCAAGAAGGCCAATGGCATCCTGGCCTGTATCAGGAATAGTATGGCCAGAAGGACGAGGCGAGAAATTCTTCCTCTGTACTCAGCAGTGGTGAGGCTGCACCTCAAGTGCTGTGTCCAGTTCTGGACCCCTCAATTTAGGAAGGATATTGAGGTGCTGGAGTGGGTCCAGAGAAGGGCAATGAGCCTGGTGAAGGGACTAGAGCAGAAGTCCAAACACAAGTGAGGAGCGGCTGAGGGAGCTGTGGCTGTTTAACCTGAAGAAGAGGAGGCTCAGGGGAGACATTATCATTGCCTAACTACATGAAAGGAAGTTGTAGCCAGGTGGGGGTCAGCCTCTTCCCCCAGGCAACCAGCAGTACAACAAGAGGGCACAGTCTTAAGCTGCATCAGGGAAGATTTAGGTTAGACATTAGGAAGAAGTTCTTTACAGAGAGAGTGATTGGGAATTGGAACAGGCTCCTCAGGGAGGTGTCGGAGTCACTCTCTGGAGGTGTTTAAGAAGAGACTGGACGCGGCACTCAGTGTCATGGTCTAGTTGACAAAGTGGTGTCAGGTCAAAGGTTGGACTTGATGATGTCAGAGGTCTTTTCCAACCTAAATGATTTCTTAATCTGTGATTAAGAAAATGGCTCAAACAAGACAAGACAGTGAATACTCAGGATAAAACAGGACAACTGAGTTGAACCAGACAAAACACTACGAAATGTAATTACCATATTAGCGAAAAATGTGTATTATAACCTCTTTCCTTGAGAGGGCAGAGAAAATTGTCACCCAAGATAACTATTCATGAGTAAGACTGTGCATCTCTGTCACTTAACTGATTTCTCCAAGTAAAATTAAAATTAGCAAAAATACCTCAAGAAGCAGAAATTTGTTCATTCCTATTCAACACAAAAGGGTTCTCCTTTACTTGGTTTTTAGTGAACAGGTTGACATGAACTTGTTTTACTGTCCTGTTCTCCAGTGTGCACCACAAAGAGGAGAAAAAGTGACAACAGCAGAGGAAAAAACTATATTGGCTACTCTGTTCTATCTCATTAATATCCACGGACAGTTTAAGCACCATGGATGTAAGATGCTATGAATGGAAACTATACTGACACTCAGTGACTACCACAGATAAGACACACCAAAGCAGCAGTAAAACCTCCAAATTTCCATCTCTTTCCAGTTTTATATTCTGCAAGACTTAAAAATTTATTTTGATGTTGGTTTTAGATAGCAAGTTGCACTTAATTTATTTTGTTGTTGGTTTTAGATAGCACTTAAAATTAGTTCACAGCTGTATATGAACATTAGTTAAAGTTAATTATGATTGTCTCAACTCTAAATAGGTACTCCTCTGTCACAACTAATTATTACACTAAAAACCTAATATTAATGTTCCCCTAAATTTGAAGTATACAAGTGATCCAGGTGTATACTCCAAGAGAAACAACAGACAGAAAAAAGTGATTTTAAAAAACCCAAACCAACATATTATTTTGTTCTACGTAAGAGGATTGTTGTGAATCTTTGAAAAATATGACACAGCTTCAAAGCACAGGACATATCAAATACTTTATGAAGTAAATCTGTTTTTTCTTACCATTTAGTGTTTCTTCACATCTTTTAATCCAAATAGTAAAGGTATCATCTACATCTAGAAGAGATCAAACACAGTAACATTAAAACTCTTCAAGTACTACATGTATTGCATGAAGAAAAATTCTTCTCAACTGCCAACTGAAACAAATCCATCTCAAACTTGCATCAACCTGCATCAATTTACTAAAAAAGGTAGTATTTCCTGCTATCTTCTTGTAACCTCTGTCATTCCAGTTAAGCTTTAAGTATTTTTGCACAGCTCTGCTATTTAATTCTATTCAATTAAATTCAAGTTAATTTGCAGGACACTAGACTTTGTCTAACTGACCCCAATATGCTATTGTTTTCCAGCCTGTTCAACCCTGTGTAACTCCTTAGGAAGTAAGAAGCATAGTTTTTACGCATTTTTCTTAAAGGTACTTTTTCAAAGGGTCACATACTTCTTCTCTAAAGAAATGTCAGAAGAGACGGTCTGTTCTGGGGACAACGCAAAGTTCTGCAAGTTTTCACAAACACCAAGTATTTTCTCCTGGTGGTTTCACACAAACAAACACAAAAGAAGTTTCAGGAATGTTAAGAAATACACAGGTGCCAATTCTACCCTATGAATCAAAATCCCAGAAGCTTAGTAAGACCCTGATGTTCTAGTAAGCAAGCTTCCCAGACAGAAATTAATTCACTGGAAAACAGCTAAAAAGGTAGCAGTGTAACAAGAGAGCAATCATCTTATTTCAACAAATTTCCCAGAAAAATCTTTCACAGTCAAGAAAGTAAAAAAGTGGGAACATTACTGACCAACCACTAAGAACAGCTGAACTTCCTCTTTTTTTACAACAGAGAGAATTCACACCGAGGGAGATCACACTGCAACTATCCAGCAAAGGACGTGAAGAAGATCAACAAAACAGTTCCCAGTAGACATGTAACACCAAATCTGATCTGACTGCAGTTCACAAAGTATGTACCCCAACCCCGTCAAATATAAAATGTACATAAATTTTGAGAGGTACCTTAGGTGATAAAATTGCTACCCCACTCCTCAACCATTTCCTCTTCCCTTTTCTTCTGCTGTCTCACCAGACATCTTAAAAAGTTTTTTTACTAAAAGAGTGGTCAAACACTGAAGCAGGTTGCCCAAAGAGACTGTGGAATCTTCAGTCTTGGAGATACTTGGAAAACAATGGTAAAAGCACCCAAGCAAACACATGCAAGTTTCAAGTTAATATTGCTTTTGGCCAGAGCACAGAATTATATGAACTCAAGAGCTCCCCTGCAACCTAAATTAATCAGCATTTTCAAAACTTAGCACCCATAACCTAAAAAGGCTTCCAAGCTTTGCAGTGGGGAACAAAGCTTATTAATCAAAAGTGAAATTAAATGAAGTACATTCAGGAGTGTAAGCAACAAAAAACCTAGTCAAGTCTCCACTGGTCGAGCCTCTTACAGTAGCAGGTGAGGAATTCTCTTTTAACTACGGCCTAAGACAGCTACGCAACACAAACTTAAAAAGTCTAGCATTATCTTCCTTATTTTCTTAAGAGGATCCCACTCAGCAACCACTGCTTCTTCCCCTGCATCCTAGTACATTTTATAGTTTGAGGCAAATGAATGTTTTTCCTCTATAATTGCGTTATCCTTCTAAAGAACTTATCACCAATTTCTATTAAAAATTCAAGTTCAAAAAACCTAACTGCATCTTCACTTGCTGAAAATCTACTAATTCTTAGAAAACAAGAAAAGTACCTACTACAAAGTTTCTTTAAAAGGTTGACATGTTCCACCTTTAGTAAATTCATTGGCTGGTCACAAAAAAAAAAAAAAAAAAAAAAAAAAATCCAAGAAAATGTTAGTATAATTGTGCTAAATCCACATAACATACTGAGGAGCAACAGATTACACTCCTTCAATCTAAGGCAATATGAACTCCAAAAATCCACACACATGTAGTCGCATGGCTGAGCAAAAGGAAGATTGCTTCCTAATGCTATTTTATAAAATAAAGAAACATTGCACATTCCACAACTCATCACATCAGGCCTTATTTCAATATCCCTGTAGGTGGGTAATGGGAAGCTTGCTGCGGTACCCTGGGCTTGCCAGTCCTACCAGTAATGAGCACAAGTAGGAAGCTCATCATTGTCAGCATTCCAGATTAAGATTTAAAACAGCCCTTACATCAGCAAGGAACAGAAATATGTACTGGTGTACTTCTGCCCCCTTGTGTGACAAAGAAACCAGCCTTGCCAGCCAAGAATTCCCCACCACAGTAATTCTCCCTAAGGCAGCAACAGCTAAAGTCTTCTCTCTCTACCACCTGCTTAGTAATATGTGCCAAATTCTGCCCCTGTGCTTTGTGCATTCTGCACTAGCTGCATTTAACTGGAAGTTAATTGTGTTGCCAAAATGCCTATGTTCACAATTTTTTTCACCTGGGATCCATCAAACATTCCACAAAGGTAAATTCTGTTACTAACATAAACTTGCCAGCAAATTAGGCAATATACAAAAGAGAATGAACTAAATCTGTAATTTTAAAAAGAGACTCTTCATCCCACATTTTTGTAATAAGATACAGGAAGCACAGTAGAAACTACATTCAGATGAAAAAGTAATACGGAATTGATAAGAAGTTTCAAAAACACCTAACTGAGTAAGCAGCAAAACAATGGCAAATGAAATTGAAACAGGTAGAAGTCAAGCAATTCAACTCAGGAAAATATGCTGTATTTCAGAGATTCTGAATTAGCCAAGAGGATCCTGGTATTCACTGACTTATCTAAAAAGGTATCTGTAGCTTTGTGTGCTGTTGTGCCCTACAACATAAATAGTATGTGAGGTTATCTATGCACATAAAAACCCCTCAAACTGATACTGGTTGCCTGGGGTGGGGCAAGAGTATGAAAAAATAAAGATTAGTCATTCAATTAAACCCACCAGTGATGAGTTTGTAGATGCATGAAAAGTTGCCTACCAAGTAAGGAAAGCTACATAAGTCATTGGAAGGAATTACTTCCTTTCATGGGAAGATACTAAATAGATGACTGGACTGCAAAGACAAACTTCCCTCTCTACTGCACCAACTAGTGGAGACCACCTAGTTATCCAAACTACCAAAACAAAAAGAACTTAATGAAATTTCTTATTTTTAACTCCTATTCCAGAGTAGCCTAAACTGACAGCTTAGATTTGCTGCAATTCCACCACATGCCCCTACCCACCACCACTCCCACTGCCCCAACACTGCTCTGCCACTTCACTTCTGCTGGCTTCAGCACTCAGACCCTTCATTGGGCCATTTCAACACATTCATCCAGGGGGGAAATAGTTCAAAAACAGTAGCTGTCAGCAGACTTAATACACTGAAAGAAGCCGCTAAGCAAGCGTAAGAGTAGTAGGGAGAAAGACCACTTGGCATCAAGGCCAAATTAATTTGCACTTCCATGAAACTCCACTTTTAAATCAGAGGATCAGATCACTTATTTGGGAGAGGCAAAGTAAATACACTTTTGCTAAGCCTTCATGTTCCAGCCACTGTTACACATCAGACAAGACACTAGAAGATCTGAGACCATGACAATGCTTATTAGATTAGTGCACTTCACCCTGAAGTGCAAGAATAACCTTTCAAGGTGCTTTTTTTTACCGTTTCCTCTTGCTGTTTGGAAGAAAAGGAATGGAATGAGGAGAGAGTTTTACTTATAATGGGGGATAGGAGAGAAGAGAAAGGAGCCACAACCGTCTTGCAATTTCTTTGTTTTGTGCCCCATGTCTTCTACTAAAGCTTTCTGTTTTAAACTACTCCTTTCCTGCTTATAGAATAAGGTCAGGTTTTAAAAAAGCTCTAATTGTTCCCATACTAAAAAGGGCCCAAGTCTAGCTGGGAAGTTAGAAGAAAAAAGAGATATAATAAACATGCTTCTGTAATTAAGTGGTATGTAATGTGAGGTAAAACTCCATTTTTTTAGTTTGAAAACCCATCAAGTTATGCATTCTTTCTAAAGACTGGTTTATCAAATTGTTCAAGAAGAAATTTCAACTATATATAAGGATCCTGTTCTGTTCAGAAACTTTTCTATGACACTTAATACTACACCATTTCCACTACTTATTTGCAAGAACTCCCAGAAGCTGAAAAACACTTTCCATTTTACATAGGGAAAAAAAAATCATATATTAATTTCTAGGAAGTTTGATGCACATTTTTCAACAGTTCAACACTTTTATGCAGTGATTGCACAAATGTTCCCAAAAGTCAGATGTCTGAAGTCAGGCACCTAATTCATTAGCCTTTAAAAAACAATCCTTGCTCTTCACTTTAATCTACCACATTACCCACTTTTTTTTCTCATAAGCAAAGGAGTACTGTACACACATGAAATTTTAATACTTACTGTCCAACCTCTGTCCCTCTCTGAAAGACTCTAAAGCAGATGCATAGCTTTTGATGTGATATTCACCTAACCTGACAAGAATAAAGAAATACACAAGAAAACGGTAATTACTTTTCAGTCTAATCCACATTCTCTAGATGGCATGCTGTACTGGTTAAAATGACACATGTAAGAATTTAAGTCACCTAAGAGGTGTGTTTTTGAAATGTTGAGGGTGTTTAGATAATTATCCCAAACTAAACAGCTTTGTACAACCACTGCTTTATTACAGATGAGCTGCAAGCAGCAGGGCATTACATTTATTTATTCACAGTGTTGCAAAAAGCGTGTACAAAACCATAATCCAAACATGACTATCAACCTACAGATTATCACAATATTCACAAAGTACAATAAATTACACATACCCTTTTCTAAGGAGTGCTACAGCATTGTTTGGGTTGAGTTCTAGGGACTTCTTTGCATCTGCAACTGCGTCTGTTGAAAGTCAGTTTAAAGTTGAGAGATGTAATAATAATGTTACAAAAAGAAGGGAATTGTCAGTCTTGTAGTAGTGAAATTTTTTCAGGGTGTACCACGTTAGCTTTCTTAGCTTGCACATAAATCACACCATTTGAACTAAATCTAGCCACAACTGCTATGGATGAACCATTCATGCAGCTGCAGTGCTCTTATGTAAGAAGTAGCATGACTTGCATTTAAGGAAACCCTTTCCTTAGATCCCAAGTGTGAATCAGTTTGTTTGGTTTTTACTGGAAAGAAAAAACAAACCAAACCTTATTCATTTAATCTTTTTCCCAGGCATTATTTACTTATCACATTCCTACCATGACAGAATTCAGTCTCTACCAAGAACATGATGATGGAAGATGCTTACAGTACAAAGCTTGAAATCTGTCTAAGACATCTACTTAAAAAAGGCTGCCAAGATAATACTAGACTGAAACAGAAAGCTGGTGCTCTAGAGTACCCAATTCATTGAAAGCTTTGCTGAAACAAAACAATCAAAGAAAACTACAGAATTATGTACTAACTGTAAAAGCAGAATATTAAGTTACAGATAACACTTTCTTTCATTACTGTATTTGGCCTCAGATTGAAGACATCTTCTTTAAAGAATGTGTTAAAATACACTTGTAAGAGGATTCTTAGTGTTGTCTGAAGATGTTACCAGCATATTTCTGTAGAAGAAGATGAGCATAAGCTCGTTGACAGTAACATTCAGCATCATCTGGATTCTTTCCCAAAGCTGTTGTCAATTCCTGTAAACACACATAAAAAATGAAATGGTACCTCAGAAGTCTCTTTAAAAACACAGTACCAAACTCTGTCAAGCAGGAGACATTTCAGATGATAATAACCTAACTGGCAATTCTGTTTACCTGTTGCTTAGTTCTCAGCTACAAAGCTTAAACATCTGAGCTTGAAGTACAAGGAACCTGCCAATTTTATCAAGTTCAAGCAGCCTGTTTCTTACTGAGAAGGAAACAGGACTTTCAAATGCTTTAGACATGAAATCTAACACACAGATGACCCTTTATATTCCAGAGACATTCCTACAATTCTCAGCATGTTTGTACACAGGATTGCCTGCTGCATTTGAGAGAGTAGTGCAGTATTGAGAATTTGGAAGTCAACATGCAGTATGTTAAGACACTTGTGTGGGGATAACATGCTCAAAGCACTGTAACATAATGAAATAACATGTAACGTATTATTGAGCTTGAGAGATTGTTTCAATTTATGCTGAGCATAAAAGCAGGGGAACAAAATATTTACAGAGCACGGGCCTCATGCCTGCTGCACAATGGAAATAAGCATAAAGTAGTACCTTGTTAGGGGAAATCACTGGGTACATGAATTGAAATAATGATACTTTGCTCTCTGTGAGAACACATGGCTTTTGCACACAGGATAAAACCACAATGACAGCACACACCTGGAAAGAGCATCTCCAACTTTTTCCTTATTGGTGAGAGAAGTTCCTCCTCTTTGCTAGAAGACAGTAAGTTTTCCAAAGGCACTACAGTACATTGCTACAGTACAGTAACTCTGTTTGCTAAGTTGACTTCTACTCACACTTCTACTTGGAATCTAGCAAGTATGAATGTAACTAAGATACAAGCTTTAAACCTGCATAAATATTCATAAAGCAGAGCTGCCAAAACTCTGTCCCACCACGCCAGAGGGAAAAAAAGGAGAGAACTTGCCTTAGATCAGTGTCTTTTTCTATTTAACAGATGTCACATAAACTGTTTATGCCAACTAGAAGTTAAGTGCACATAACAGCTTCTAGCATAGCAAGAGTTCTTACCAGGGTGAGATATACAAACTTTCATATAGGTGCAGCACATAAATCTAAAACCTTGGGGGTCTCTGAAAAAGTGGCAGGCAGTAGAAAACTGTAACTTGATCAAATTGAACTGATACCCTCCTAAGATTTAAAGCCCTTCAAAAGTGATTGTCATTAAGGAAATACTCATGGCTACAGGTATTCCATACAGGAGGGACATGAGGCAACTCACATATTAAAATTGGTTCATATTATGCTGAGAAGTGAAGTACTTCTGACACTCAAAACCAAGCAGGGTCTGACTCTGACACTGAACATTACAGGCACATTGACATGCAGAGTCACTTCCATGACAGATCACATCTCTCTCCAAACATTATTCCCTGTGATTTGACAGGAGCACCGATTAGAAACAGCAACATATGAATGGATTCTCCTACTGAACTAGCCCTAGGAAAGCAAAGCAAACCAAAGCCAAGCATTTTCAACAGTGTGAAACTAGTCTCTTTGTTGGCTTTTTATCAGTAAGTCAGCACACCTCATTCAGCCACGTGCATGGAATAAGTAATTCCTATAAGCTATTTGAGAAGCCCAATAATACTTGACTAGCACCAGGAACTCCAAATTATGGACATCAGCAACAAGCTTAGACTTTGTCCTCCCACTCAAGTATGTTTGCTGCATATTTTGACTCTAAAGGCCCTTACATAAGAACAAATTGCAAATCTATTTCTAAATACACTGGAACATTCTGGTCCCTCCCCGCTAAATGATAATGAGTTTATATGAATTAAAGATACTTTCTGACTCCACATAGTAATCCACCTTTTCAACTTAAAACAAAAAAAAGTCATTGATGAGTTCACAGCTTTATCATTCAGATTGTATTCAAAGATGGATGATGATCCTGCATTTGCACCAGATCCAGATGCAGAAAGCCAAAGCATGCTCTCCAGGAATTAAAAGGAATCAAAAATCCTAGACACAGTGCAAAAATGCCAGGGCAACTGGACACAGTCTAGCCATGTATGGAAGCATTACACAGCAGCACTTACAGAGAATCATCTCCCAGACTAGAAGGACTAAGGACATGCATTAAAAGACCTCACCTAAAACCATGCAAGCATGGTATACCACTTGTAGATCCAAGCTTGTAAGTCAGCAAAATGTTATGGTGCACTACAGGACTTACCAGTTCAGAGACTATGAAGCACCATCTGTCTGCTTAATTCAGGAACTGTAAAAAAGGCCTAACAACTGACACCACTATTACTGTGTCAGATACTAAATAATGCCTACAGAATGTGTTACATAATGTTCTGAAGCACTGAATGAACAAAGAACTGAAATATAAACTAGAAAAGCAAAGCAACTATGTTAATACAGGAAGAAACACAAATGTATATTCTGCCAGTCCTCTTTAATAATTCCAAAGGCCTTTCAGTGTTGGGAATTTTAGGCTTGCTTGCTGGTAGGTTTTTTCACCTCACAGTATTAAACTTAATTTTTTTTTAGCTCTGGAGTTAGTTTTACTATGCCAGATATATTTGGGTTTTAGACGTCATTTATCTTTTGAAAAAACTTTTACAAGTTACAGCATAATCCTCAAGGAACTGAAAAATTTAGCTTCACCATTTTCTTTGTGGAAAGATAATCCTCAGTTCTATTACCTACTCCACTCAAGCAGACCTAACCATTTGCATCCTCTCCCCTTCCAAGAAGTTAAACAGAAATACTGATCCACCCTCCAGTTCTGTCTTCCCATTAACCGTCTGTTTGAAGTAAAAACAACACAAGAAAGTACATTAAAACACGTTAACAGGGAAAACGATAGAACAGGTGAGGTTGGAAGGGACCTCAAAGGCCCACCTCTTCTAACCCTAGGCAGTCTAGAGGGGAGTACCCAGCAACCTGTCCATTCGTGCCTGGAAAGCCAAGTCCAGGGATGGGCGACTCTACCCCCTCCGTGGGGAGGCTGTTCTGGTGAGCGACGGCTCTCACCACAAACAATTTATTTTTTATGTCGAGATGAAATGAAAATCAATCATGGCCCCAGCAAAACGCAGGGAGAGGCAAAAATAGATCAAGGCAGCGTAAAAACTAAGATGAAATACATTTTTCCAATAAGCTTGGGGCATTTTTTAACCACAAATCGCAACTGATGCAGATACGTGAGCTACCATCTACCTAGGCGGAAGAGAAAGTTGGTTTGTTTTGCTTTCCTCCCCCTCTTCGTTTCAGCCACAGAGGTGCCGTGACAGGGCAGCGCTGGGCCCCTCTGCAGCCAGACCTGCCCTGGGTGAGGCTTGGGGGGCACCCCCGGCCCGGCCCGGCCCGGCCCGGCCCTGCCCTGCCCTGCCCTGCCCTGCCCTCACCTGCGCCGCCGCCCCCGGGTCCCGGCCGATGTCCCGGTCCGAGAACCTGCAGAGGAAACACAACGCCGTGAGCGGGGCCGGGGGGGAGGCCGGGCTGGGGTTGGGGGTGGGGCTGGGGTGTGTGCTCACCGCCGAGGGGCCGCTCCCGGCCCCGCTCCCGCCGCCCCCTCCATGGTGCTGCCGCCTCTGGGAAACTTCTGGAGCCGCCGCCACAGGAACCGCCAAGGCCGAGCCGCGCGGGGGCTGCCGGGACGGGGGAGGGCCCGCCCCACGGCACCGCCCCACGGCACCGCCCCACGGCACCGCCCCACGGCACCGCCCGCCCCTCAGCACCGCCCCACGGCACCGCCCGCCCCACAGCACCTCCCCGCAGCACCGCCCCACAGCACCGCCCGCCCCACGGCACCGCCTCTTCCCGGCCTCCCTGCCGAATCCGAAGGGGCCCAGAGGGGTCATCGAGTCCAACCCTGATCCCCGCGCAGGGCCATCCCCGAGAGTCACACCGTGTGCCCAGGACTGTCGCCCAAACGCTCCTCGAGCTCTGCCGGTTTCGGTGCCGTGACCGCTGCCCTGTTCCGCTGCCCAACCACCCTCTGGGGCAGGAACCTGTTTCTAACACCCAACCCCAGCCTCCCCCGACACAACCTTAGGCCATTCCCTCACATTCTGTCACTGGTCACCACAGAGAACAGATCAGTGCCTGCCTCTCTTCATGCTGAACCCCTCAAGATTTGAATCAAACTTTGCAGGTTTTTTCGTTAGTTGTTAATCAGCAGCTCTAGCTGGATCAGTTATGATTAAGCAGCTGCACTGCAAGCATCATATGCTTGACTGATCTTTTGTTTCAAAGGAAAAGGGAGGACAGTCCCAAGGGGAATGGGCTGTGCGGGCAGGAGCCGCCAGGAGTGAAGTCAGCGGAGCTGGGCAGTAACCGGGGAAAGGTCATTCCCACGGTGGGACACCGAGACAATGGATCCGATCCCACTGGCCACCTGCTTGGGAGGAGCCGAGTCGCTCGGAGAAGAACTGCCTGCGGACTCATTAGTGTGAGAAGCGAGAGATCACAGAATCCATTTGGTAGGAAAAGACCGGAGATCATCGAGTCTATGACTAAACACCACCATATCCACGAGACCGTGGCACTGAGTGCCATGTCCCATTCCTTAAACACCTCCAGGGACAGTGCCTCCACCCCGCCCTCCCCCGGGCAGCGCATTCCACTGTCTAATCCCACTTTCTGTGAAGAAATTCTTCCTAATGTCCAACCTGGGTCTGCCCTAGAACAGCTTAAGATACAACTAACCACAGGGGTTAAAGTATCATTAATGAAGAAGTTATATAATCTGTAACCGATGAATGCTGATGCCCCTGTTTGTTAAAATATGTAACTATGAAGTTTTGATAAGCAGAGAGCCAGCCGCTCCGGGGTTACCACCTACCTCCCTGCTTCGCACCAACCAGAATAAATAACAGAAATATCTCACCTCAGTGTGTGAGTTGGCACTGCACACCAGGTACACAGCCCGCATTCAGGACAACAGGAGCATGTCCGGATGGCGGACAGGGCTTTCCAAAGGGAACCTCCTCCTCCCCAGGCTCTCTCCCATGAAACGCCTGAGAGACAAAAAGCCACAAAGGCAGCAGTGACAGGGGAGGGGTGGCTCAAACTCCAAATGTGGGCTCTTTATTTATGAATTACTCCAGCATCTCCTTCCTTTGCCGTACCAAAGAGAGTTTGAAGTACAGATCCACACAAGTGGTACATCAGAGCCTAAGGGATACGAGGAAGGAGTGATTTTCATTTACTGTTTGTTACACAACAGAGTCTGCTGCTGGAGACACCAGTGCTGCTGGAGATTTCTCCACTTCTCCAACTGACATAAACTAGGCTGACAAATCATTTTTCCCATTTAACAGTCACATCTATGGCACGAAGTTCTGTTGGTGAAGCTTAACCTTATGGTGTGATTTCTGCTCCCCCCACCCCCATGTTTCCAGTATATGAAAACAACTTCCCCCCATCTAAGCCCAAACTAATGTCAGTCAAGCCTTATCACTGCAGGTTTTCTAGAACCATGAAATACTTTGTAGTATTTGAAAAAAATCACTATGTTATACTTTGATTAAGCAAACTAGCCTCCCTCTCAATGCTTTCGTCAATCTAACATAGCCCTCAGGATGAGAACTGTTATCAGATATGCTTCTACAACACTAACCCACATTCCTAGCAATATTGCCAGCACTCCCCAGCTGCAGGGAGCACTGCCAGATAAACAAGCACTGGTGTGGGTATGGCCAGCCTTCCTGGAAAGGGGGTGAAGTGCATTGGGTTTGCAGGTAGAAGCCTGACTGCATGGGAGTCAGAGGGAAGAAACATTGAATTAATGGGGCAGCTGTGGCAGAGAACTGCTTGTTTGATAGTTTGTGGAATTACTTCTGTGCAACTAGACCAAACTACCTCTGCCACAGTGCTGCTCCTATTATTTTTTCTAGTACTCATATGCTTAAAGTTATATTTAACCTTATCAACCAATCGATAAAACTCCCACATGAATTCAATGACAGAAAGTCATATTTCCTTTCATTTTATACTGATAGAGTCCTACCAGGCATGTTTACTTTTAATCCACCTTCTGCTGAAACACTGCGATATGCAGGGTTTTGAAGCCCTCATAGTTTGAGCTATCAGCTGTGTTGTGTACAAGGTACAAAGACCTTTGCAATGAATGGCATCCTAGAATTTTGTTCAAAATTTTGGGTTGTTTGTCTGTAATGTACTGGGAATTGATGGAAAAGGAGAAGTTGAAGTCCAGTTCTTGGAGTTAGCTCAACCTTCAGCTGAGCCACAAAAACACACAGTACTGCTGTTTCAAAGGATACCCATAGCATGCTAATTGTGTTCAAGTCTGCTCAGAGCGATGCATGAATTGCTCGTGTCCCACAGCAGACCCACACTGACTAATCACGTTGTCCTGTTTCTCACTGTATTTTGGTTAATTTATGATGATTGTCAAAACATTATAATAATATCAAAACATTTAGGAGTCAATGCAGAAAAATGTTTTTTCCATTTGATTTATTTTCATAATAAACCAATTAAAAATACAAAAGACAAGGACCCAAGCTTCAGTGGGCTCCATCATTTAAAAATTTGTCTTTAAATACAAATTCACTCTGTAATATGAATACATATAACATTAGACCTCTAAACATAATGATCTTATTTGCATCTATTAAAAATTTGTATGGAAACAAATTAGCTGAAAAAACTTCCCTGCAACATTGAATGTACAGTATTTACAATCAAAAAAAGAGAACTCTTAGCAGTTCTAATCTCAAAAAAAACCTGCATAAATTGTATATATTTCATCTCTCTCCCCCCTTACAAAATAATCTGAAGTAAAAAGAAAGATTGTTAAGCTTCATAGTTTCAAAATGGCATGAAACATTTGCACCTGTAGTGATGCCGTTAGCTTCTGTAATTAAATATATCCGATGTTCTCATATAAAATATAGACATGACATTGTCCATTTTCTGAATATATGTTTTGTGTACTCTCAATAGGAGTGTATATTCAATTTTGCACACACAAGAGCCTGTGCTGCAAAAACGCAAGAGGATACCTGGTTATCAAAGTCTAAAACTGATGGAATTCACTAATATGAAACAGATACTCGATCATAAAAATTCAAATGTATGGAATGAAACTGTCTCACTAAAAGTAACTGCTGCTTCAAAAATTAAGTGATACACATACAGATTAAACAGAGAAGGTTACAATAACAATGTAAATCAGCAACAGACTGAAAATGTAATATAAGAAAGAAGTCTGAAACTTTGGCCAACAATCTCTGAAGAAAGTCTTCATAGCATAAAAAAGCATGTTCCTTCATGCCTGTATTTTGAGAAATGAGTAATATGTAATTTTATTTATATGACAACACTTAGCAATTAACAGAAAATCAAAATCCATCCTAAAGCATGAATTCTAACAATTAACTGCAGAAATTAAGTAGCTTTGCAACATCTTGCTTCAAAATCAAATCATATATACATAACTGAAAAGGTCCCATCACATTTATGAAAATAATCATCCACAGGGTCTTTTTTTTAATTATTTAATTATCAATACAAATTGGGGTCCAATGGCTCATTTTCTTGCTTCACTTGCATGTTAGATGGGAAGCCATTTGAACTGGACACGACCATCACAAATGGTTGCTGCTGGAATCTCTGCTCTGATTGCTCAGTATCGTCTGATTTGTCACCCCCTTCCTTCACTGCTTCTTGCACGCCAGCCTGTTTGGTTTCCGGTGCTTTAATAACCGAGGTGATCACTGTGCCTGACGGCTGAGACACCACCTGGGAGCTGCTAGGTGAAAACGACACCACGGGGGTAGTGGCACTGAAGGATGGAGATGAAGCCATGTTGACTGTTCCATTGCAAATTGTCTGCACGCTGCTGGTGAGCACCTGCTGAACTTGTGCTGGGCTCAGCACAATTGAGGAAGGAGGCGAGACTGGCTTCTGAGACTGTACCATGACGTTTTCTTTAAGAACCGTCATGGGTTGTGAAGTAGGAATGGCTTGCAAAATGAATTTTTGGGCTGCTGTTACTGAGGCTGGATCTGTGCTGGCTATCACTGTAGTAAGAGGCACTGTCTGGAGTGTTACAGTATGCAGCTGCTGATTTCCAGGAGAAACTACCACTGGAACCTGGGTTGGATTCTGTAAAGTCCTGTTAAGATTAGAAAAGATTATCGGGTCAGAACACTTTCATGTTGAAAAAAATTGACTGTAGAAAGATCATTTGGCATCATAAACATTTAATTTATCCAGCATTTTCAAAAAAGGTAGCAGTATCTCTCCTAATAAAACAAGAACTGGACGTCACCTCTGAATTCAGTGAGGTGTTCCCAAAATAAAGGTAACCTGCATGGACAACACTGTCATCACCAAACTGAACAGCCTGTCTTTGAGACATTCAGTAGTTCATCAGAAAACCTGGGAATCACATCTAAGACCTCCATCTCAAGCATCAACCAACATCACAAGCATGACCCACTACACATCTGCCATCAGTTTCACAAGTTACCATAAATAATTCACAAATCACAAGCCTAAATAATTCATAAGTCAGGCCTTGATTCTTCTGACATCCATATATATATATATATTTAACTACATGCAAAAGCATCCACATTGCAACAGTAAGTCTGGTCAAGACCTTCTCAGACTCCCAGGACACACAGTCCTCTGTCTGCCAAGCTCATATATGACTTCTAAAACAAGTGAACATGACCTGCTCCCAAAACAACAGCTTAAATTAGGTGTGATTCCATCAGTTGCAGGCTCACAGACTTGGGTGCCACATTACTTTCAACAGATGTACAGCTGCAAGGACAACATTAGAGGGTTAACAGCTGTACTGCTGGAGCACACAGCTACTACAATAGTGACAGTGGTGATAAACAGCTGAAACACACTCCACTCATGCAAATAAAAGCAAAATAAAAAGCCCAAATCACAACATAAATAGTTAGCAAGGAGGGAAAGAGGAAGGGAAAGGTAACTGCTTTGACACCCTCCCACAGCTTGCTCCAGCCCACTGTGCCATGCTGTCTCTGACAACCTTCCTTTCCTTCTGATTGTCATGCAAATTTCTCTTCAACCTTCCTGGTTCTCTTCAGTGTTTTCTCCTACTTGCCCTCTGCCCCTTTTTTGGTCTTAAGCTCTCTCTTGTGTTTACTCAAAGATAAACAAAAATAACTATCTCCTCCTCCCAGCTTATTTCTACCCCTGCTGAAATCACTTTAGATGGAAAGCAATTTACTGTCAACATCTGTACTTTCAAGTCTGTGCACAGTTCTGCCTGCTCTTCCTTCTCAAGACTGGACCTCAGATATGCTGTAAGGGTTGCCTACCATACATCTACATGGAACGTCCTCCTTTCTTGTAGTCCTTCTACCCATGTAGTATCTATTTTTCACAGCTCTGTGAAATCCTACTTGCCAGCATTTAGCCATTGACCAGTCAGCTCTGACTTAGCATATTCAAAACTTGCATTAAAAACCACACTCTGGCTATCACAGTTGCCACAAAAATGTTACCAAAGCAGGACTTACGTGGTGCTGAAGCTATAGGGCAATGTGGATGCAGATAGTCCAACCACACAGGGAGTTGCATTCCCCCTTTCTTAGTGCACCAGCAGCAGAGATAAGTGAAGGAATATATGTAGACAATTTCCCAGGTCCTGCTCAGCTCAGTCCTCTGGGAAAGGCCTCCAGCTGAGCTCCAAAGATTGCTCCAGCAAGAGCACTCCCCAGTAACCCTTTGGGTATCAGGCTCAGAGAACTTGGGTACTCCCCGAGCAGTCTCCAGCTGCTGGCAATCTTTTCCCCAGCTCCCACATGGCTTGGTAATACAAGAAACAAAATTTCCATGTGTAGCTTTCTCTTCCTCCCAAGAAAGAATGTTGCAGTACCCAGCAATGCTGCAATAGCAAAATAAATCCAAATCCTTGCCAACAAAGGTCACACGCACATCTTATCACAGAAGCTATCATCACTAGGACACAAAATTTGATGCCACTGACACCTGAGTCAGTCTTAAGCTCCTTTTTCACACAACTAGAGACAGCCCAAGGAAGAAGCTTGTGGAAACGTGGCTGACGGGAGGTGAAGCACCAGCTACACTGACTGCTCCTTTCAAACTTCTGGAGAACTTTGTGCTGCACTGCAAATACCAACAACTGAGCTTAAAGTGCAAGGCTCAGAACGACAGTACCAAGGCTCACACCAAGTCTGCTAAAGGTTATTAGTGCTAGTTCTCTTTTTTTTTTTCCTCTCCCGCACCCTAACAATTCTCCTGGGACCTTCATAAAAAAGTCACACGTCTGTGTCAGAAGTAGTAATAGGATGAGGGCATCCACTAGCTTCTTTAAAAAATAAAAAAGTAAACTACCTACAGTTAAATAATCTTGCAGTAAAATCAAAGTAAGGTGAAGGAAAGACCACTGACACTTGCCATCAGAAAAGCTTTAAAAATATCAGACTAGATACCAAGTCAGGTCTTTAATCCATGAAGAAACTTACCTGAGCTAGCAGGATTATCATCAACTCAACAGCTGCAGTTTTGAAAGTGGCAGCTGAAGCTGATAGCCAGTGGGTATGCCATCCCAATATTACTTTGAAACGACTTTCTTGTGCTCTAGCTGTTTTGTAAAAAATAAAAGCTCCTAGCTGCTAAAGGTCTCTAAAGGACATCCTTAAAAAAAGTGAACTGGATCTAACCAATGCAGCAAGTACAAAACCAGACCATTTGTCTCAGCACACTGTAATTAGTATCTGCATGTCGATGTTAAGCCATTTTATTTCTCTTGAAAGCCAGTCCCATACCTGTACATCCTACTGGTTTCCTTCAGATGCTTTGTCTTCTCCATCACTCAAGATACAGATACACACACATATAAACCTATACATACATACACAATGTGAACCTGTTACAGGGAACATGTGCAGTAGATGTCTGTACAAGGACACCATAAATATTTATTTATGCTAATGGTGGCCAAGCAAGACATTTGCCTTAAATGTTAAAACTACAGACAGCTATATCTGTTTACTAACTAAAAATCTATCTGCTCAAACTGTTTGCCTTGAATATCATTGGAAAAAAAACCAGCTTGGTTAATAGTTTTGTCTGTTTTACAAAACAAAAAAGTACACGCTAATTAAGGTTCTTTGTTAAGACTGGGCTATATTGGTATTGGTGCTTTGAACTGTGTATTTTGCTATGCTTCAGAATTTCACTGTCATTTTGCTAACACCATTTCTAAGGTGCAAATCTTCAGGTTGATTATTTTAAAAGTTCCTGATGAGGTTTCAAACAGAAAAAGCACATTGAGCAACAGTGAAGAAAAGGAAACACTGCCATAAAACAATCTGGTTACAACTGAGAAAAGAATGACAAAAATTTGAAGTCATTTTAGCTTGGCAGAAAATGACTGTGTATTTCTTGGTGCATTTGTTACTGTTCATGGCCTAAAATTGTGCAATATTTTATTACCTCATCAAGAGGTAACTAGTGATAAAGCAAACAATAAGTGGCAGGCAAGAAAAACAAGTTTATTCATGATAATTTGTGTGAAAATTATGAAATGGAGAAGACACCAAAAAATACTGAAGCTACAAGCCAAGGAAGGTATCAGCAAAGACTGAAGCTACAAGCCAATGTAAACAAAATATTTCACAGCACAGTAAGAAAATGAAACAATGCAATATTAAAAAAATACATAGAGAGAGGTAAGAGAGGAGAATTCCCTCTCCAACATACACATTGCTCAACCTACAGTTATAGGGGAAATGATGGCCTGGGGGTAAACAGGCTAATTTCCAGGGATTTTACCCATGGTACAATTAACTGGTTGCCACAACTCATACAGTCAAGCTAGGAAGCGTAAAGGAGGTGAAGGGCTGAGATGTGCTTATTAGAACCACTTTGGATGTCCAGGCTGAGAGGTGATCTCCTCTGAGTGACTATACAAGGAGCATCAGCCAAATGCTGCTCAGGAGCTCTACTGTTGCTGCAAACTGCTCCACAGCTGCACTTGTGGACATGATCCTCAGTCATCAGCACTCTTATCAATACTTCACCCCAGTGCATTTTCTCATAGCCACCAGCCATTCTACAGCACAAGCCAGGCAGACAGGTGCTGCTAAGCAGTCTAGCAGGAGGTGTCCACAAGGGGCAGAAAGGCACTTGATGCCTTCCTGCCCAGTCTTAACACGGCCTCCTTCAAAGCGATGGCAGTGCAAGTCCTTGTCTAGCACTTTGCCTGAACAACATCTCTTAACGTCATGAGGACAGATGACTCAGCTCTTAAGGTGCCCTTTTTACTGACCCACAGAGTATTACAGTTGTCCTTCTAGAATTTTTCAAAACTGCACAATCACCTGAATTAAAACTCAGGAACTTTGCTACTAACAGAAACCTGCAGAGTCCCCATTTCTTTCAACAGTGCCAAAGACAGGGAAAGAGAGCTCCTATAGATAGCTTCTTACTGTGCAGAAACAAAATTAATCTGACTAGATGATTTTGAGGTCCTTTCTGTCATAAGAAGTTGCCTTCTTGCTTACCACAGAAATTAAATCAGAAGTGCGCTTAAGAAAAGGTCTTTTCAGCTGCAGGAAAATCAAATAAAAATGTTTGGTTATAACCAAAGTCTTTGCTGTGACTTAAGTTGTCCATATTGTTAATGTGTTCTAAGAGACACACCTTGTTGTAAACTAAAGAGAGTTTCATGTAGAAGACCACATCAGTCTATTTCTGACCAACACCTCCCTCAGGAAGGACGTTTTTCTCACCATCCTGAAACCTGGACTGCAGTCAAGTCTTCACTTAAGAGATTACAGAGATCAGCTCTTCATAACTGCCACCTGTTTGCCTTCCTTTGGGGAAGGCTACAGCAGCAGTGAGCCAGATCCAACAGTATCTACTAGGGAGTGGACTGAAGAGGTTTTGCTGCAGGCCTGCCCTTGGAGCACTGATAGAAGACTACTGTTTAACTGCAAACGGAAGCAAAGCAAAGCAGGTGCAGTGATGGTAGCTGATGAGAGGAAAGCATTCCAAATATTTGCCAGAAGCTGTTTGTGATTATCAGTCCTCAGCTGGCACAGTATTCCTTTGCTCATATTCCCCATCGAGTCCCATGGGGACCTAGTGAGCTCTTTACCAAGACTGACACCTGTAGCAGTTTTTATTTAGCATTCCTATAGGAACGGCAGAGGAGTGATGGGCTACAACATCAGCTGATATGATGTACAGATTTAACTCTTGTTCTTATTCAAGAAAAAAGGACTGAAAGTAGATTGTCACTGCAAAATCCCAGTAGGACAGTGCCAGACTGCCTCCCTGTGTCTATGGGGTTATGTGGGCATGAGCAAAGGCAACACAGACAGGGTGCAAAGTATGATTACAGAACATAATGGTGACATTCCCTGTGCAACTTACACAACTTAATGTCTACGTAATGCATGCAGTCAAGACACGTCATTTGACATAGCAGCTCTAATCACATTTTCAGAGTTGATAAACCCCTGCTAGACAAATCTTTTTTGCAGCATCAGCATAGGTGCAAGTCAGACCCACCAATGCATCACAGCCTGGACACAGAAACAGATTATGGAACAACAGCAGAAAGCATGTTTGCTTGGGGTACACACAACTTTCAAAGGTAATTGCCCCTGCTTATGGGGACACTGTGTCAGCAAATTCTTGGTTTCAGCACTGTTCCTACATAGAATGCTGATGCCCTGAAAAAACACAATTCAAGTTCAGCTACTTCTTTCTCCTCTTGAATGAGGATCCTGCTGCTGCAATGCATACTTGTGTCACCTTTGGAAGTAATTTTCTACCTCAAAGGTTGCAAAAAGGTCAAGATGAAAACTGTGGCTGATTCATCACCTGTTCTCCAGTTCAGAAATGAACACAGAGAGCATATCCCATTGGTCTTCTGTGCTCTTTATTAGCTTTTCTTCCAGCTACAGAACTGAGTCAAGATTCTGGTCTTCTAACATGCTCTGTCCAAGCTATCACAATGACAACTTGCAAATACAGAAAAGAAGCAAACTGAATATTGATAGAAATGTTGTGTTTAATACTTGAAGTCTGCTAAAGCATTGTAAAAGGTCTGTCAGCAGTCACCTAATTCCAAGTTTCTTGGTACAGAGAGCTGCCAGCTAGGTGATTCAGCTATGTCCCATACAGTCAAGTAACAGACACATAATTTAAAATTACTCACTATATAATCTTCTCTGAACTGTAAGTAACAAGATAACCTCTTTTCATTACACCTTAAATCACTACTACTCTAGATTAAAGGCAAAGGGAAATGCGTATGTCTTTATCTGCAGCCGTCATCATTTAAGGGAAAAATTTAATTGCCCAAACACAGGCACCTTACAGCCCTGTAGGATGTCCTAGACAAGCTAAGTCCCTAGCCTTACAGCAGACGTACCCTGTCTGGAGCAACAGAGAGGATGCCCTTTACGCTCAGGATGACCCAATGAACAGAGCTGAATCCCATGCCAGTGGCTCCTAATTCCAAGCTAAAACACAACTACTCCAATAACCAGATATTTTGGTTAACCTGTGCCAGTTATTCTGGTTGAAACAGAAGAATTTTACAAGCACTAAAATCAAAGAAACTTTTTCTTCCTTGTAAAAGCTGGCTTATTGGAAAAAGTCAGCAATAAAACACTCATCCAGAGAGGCATTTTTATTTTTGTCTTACCACTGGAAATACATGGTGCCAAACTCGGCTCCCAGTTACACAACTGAAGACTGCAATAACTGTGCTTGCATCCACCAAGCCAGAACAGTTAGATCTGCAGAACAGCAGTGCATTTACAATTCCAAATATTCCCACTGCGGATACTAGATGTTTTCCTCAGTCAGCAAAACCCTGTCAGCGTGACCTGACCCTGCTCCTGCCCTGTTTCCCAAGCTTCAGTTAACACAACACCACAACCTTTCTCTTTAAGCACTAGAGCTGAAGATGAGACATTTATCCTTGGTAAGTAACACTTCTCCTTGTCTCCCCTTCATACATCAGCACTAAAACTTGTATGAAAAACACATCAAAAGATATCTAAAAGCCAAGACCTTTCCACCTCAGAGTAAGATACAAGCTTCGTGCACCTATAAATGAAGTTGCTGCCTCTCTCCTGCGAAGAACCAACCATGGATTTTTATTGGCATGCCCATTTCTTTGAGAAACACCAAGAGGCCCTGGGAAAGGGCTGCACCACTCCCCCAGTGATGCTTTGGGAGCAGTCTGTACCAGGCAACATTGCCTAGTGCAGAAGTCTTCACAACATTCTTCAGAGATGATTCTTTTACAAAGTTCCTCGACAGAGAAGACACATGTTCAGTACTTACTCTCTGAAGGATATGGTTATGTGTTAAGAAACCAATTGTTTTGATCTCAAAGATGCTCAACATTTTCTCTATTTTTTTTTTCCTTCTTACAACACAACAGAGGCAAATTGCTGCAGTTGGAAGACCATTCACTTCCATGATGAAGAGGAGTGAACATTCAAATGAATAAAATTTTAGAACTACACTGGATAAGATAAATTATATGGGTTCAAGATGTTCATGCTTCAAGGCAGAGCCCAACCACTAACCAGTATGCATCAGAAAACCTTTCAAGAATCATTACCAGACCCTACTTGCTGTTTTGCCCAAATGACCTTGCCTATTTACATGCCCCAACCACTGAAGAGCAATTGGCAACCAGTGTTGCTATTTCTCCTCATGCTTTCTGCTATAAAGTGACTCCAACCACAACCCTACAGAGCATGTGCATACATCAGAAGGTCTGTCGACTTTTGGTCTACAGTGGTATTCATACTTGCTGTACATTTTCAAATCATGTAGACCATTCATTTCAAACCTTATAAAAGCCCCACTACAGCAATTCAAACACATTCAACTGCTAGAGATTTATAGCTGTTTGAACAAACAAACCATTGTCTCAGCCTTATTATAACACAAGAAAAAACATGTGCTCCAAAAAAGGTTCAGTGTGTCATTTCACCTCACCAAACTACTTGAAGTTTGCACTTTGAAGCTGAGCAGAAATATATCTGTCATAAATTGTATTTTGAGAGCCTGGAACGGGCAGTGACTATTGCACAGGATTCATCAACACCTTGTTTTGAAGCTTGTCCCATCCTGATGTTTTTCATTTTCCCCCTAACTGCTCAGACCCCTTAATACAATCTTTCTTAATCAACAATACTTCTATACCATTCTGAAAAGGTCTGATGGTTCTTTTTTCCCCCTTCATTTAAGACACTTCGTCATCTTGGTTAAGAAAAGTGCAATTGAAGACTTTGTGGAATAATGTTCTAAGTTGAAAACAATGGATGTGAACCAATGTAATACAGAACACTAAGGCTTTAAGGCATTTATTTAATTTGAACTTCACACATATATCATCTCTACTACTTTTTTCCCCTTAGCTTATTACCCAAGGTCCAATTGTGAAATACTGTAATGTAGTAATTGGATGTCACACTGTCACTGAACAGCTTTCCAAATATTAGGTTGGACTTCTTGCCTGCCTTAAATCTTACAGATACTTCTGTTTGTTGTTACCGTTCTTTATATCATCTATACTACTGATACTGTTTGTGATACATAACCTAGTGTAGGTATAGCCTAGAGCTATTTAACTCTGCAAATTGCTCAACTTTCACCCTATTAATCTTAAACAGTATTGTTCTACTGACTTATATGGTACTGTATAGCCTCAATTATGTCTGTACTTACTTCCTTTCACTATATATTGCCCTTGTCAATTTTTACAAGTAAGTAAATCCTTCATCAACTCTGAAGTCATAGGACTGCACTGGACTTAGTAGCTTCATTCCTAAGCTTTAAAAGCATACAACACATCACCTTGATGCAGATTTTTATTAATTTTCTAAATTAATTTCAAAACTGGATTTTTTTAAATTAAATTTTTCAAAATTACCTTTCACACAAACTTCTAATCAAATGATCTTTCTCCCTTCTATTCTTCAGAAACAAATCATTTGGTCTCATTAGTGTCATTACTTACTTCTTTGATAAAAACGCATGGTTAACCCCAGATAGTACCACTCCAAAACTACCTGTGGCTCTGCATGTAATTTTCAAGGGAAAGAAACGAGAAAGGCAGCATTGCTGCCACTTTGCAGCACAAAATTATAACCATTAACAAAGCAAACCTCAAAAAAAGTTATGATAATTGACTGAGAATGTGCAGCTCCTGAATGGTATCCTGAAGCTTTCCTGGTATAGTGTCAACATCCACAATCACCATACACAACTCTGACATTCCTGGGAGGGGCCTAGATAGCAAAAACATTTGTTTGGTTTAGGTCTTTTGTAGTCAGTATACCAAGACCAACAAGCTCCATCAGGGGATGCCTCAGGCTGGTATAAAACCAGGGTTAAGTGACTGTTTTTAAAGCCTCTTCAATAAGGATGTTGCTACTGAGGGGTAAGTGCAAAAGAGACATGATGCTTAAACACTGTGTAATATTAGCCATCTGACTAACAAATTAAGCATGGAAGCATGACTGTCTCCCAAAATAGTTTGCAGACACACAGCTTCCATAGGATTATTGTGTTAATTGTTTTCTAAAATCAAAATAACTTGTTCTTGTAACGGCAGCAAAATGCTAGAGCAGGCAACATGGAGCTTTCCCTTGCTGTAACTGGGGACAATACAAAGGATTAAAGAGATTACAAAAAATTCTTAAGAAGAAAAATTAAGAAGCAAGAAAGAAAATCTTTCTGAAGGGATTGTGGAGACATGCCATGTTTAATTCAAAAGCAAAGACAGCAAACGGTGTAAAAGCAGAGACATGAAAACACAGTTTCTGCTGTGGGACAAAACTGACTGACAATTTTAAGGAGACGTTGTGTATTTTTCCTCTCTGAAGAATTTGCATCAAGGCTAACACCATGGGAAAGATGCACTTCCCTCCACCAAAGGCAGAGTGTTTACGCGTGTACACATCACAGCATGCTGTAGTCACTCTAAATTCCTAGGATCAGCCATAAAGACATCATTTCACTTCAACCAAACTGGAAGATGAGCGTTTCTTGGAAGCGAAACAAAGAATCTAGTCTTTCTAGCCATCATCCAGTGAATTTATTATTATTCAAATATTTAATTTCTGTAAATTTTCTTACCTTATATTCTGAACCGAGGAATTCAACGATTCATCTGTGCTTCTACTGGTTACAGCTGCATGTCCTTCTGTGAGGGGCTGCAACGGCTGCATTACGTGAACTGTCCGAAAAAGCTGAGCGGGTTGTACTGGCTGCGGAGATTGCATTGTCCTCAAAACTTCTGAAGTCAAGCCAGGTGTCTGCTGCTGTCCAACTTCTACGTGCTCCTTCAGCTTAGCAGGCTTTGTGTTTCCTGTTTTTAGCACTGCAGTTGATCCTCCCTTTGTTCCTGCATTTGCAGACGCTCTAGTTCTGCTTGATTGGTTTCTATTGGCCGCAGCAGTCGAGAGCAGAGTTGAATCTGAAGGTTCAGTGCTAGGGCTTGCATCTTCATCATCAATATAGATGAGATCTTTTGGCATTTCTTTAAATTGGTATACTAAACGCTGACCTTCTACTTTAGCCAGGATTCCTCTTTGGTAATAGTATCTGTTTAAAGCATACAAACATCAAGTTACACAGGTTTTTTTGCCAAAAACAGAACAAAACAAAGCAAAAAAACTCCCAGAAAATAAACACAGTGGTAACAAGCAAGCAAACTTTTAAGTGTCTAGTTTCTTCACTATAAAAAAAGTGGCTAATTTAAAGTGTATTTTTTCCTCAAACAACTTTAATTTACTGGTATTGCACGTCACGTTTTAACTCTAACCTTAAATACCTCTGAGGATAAAAAGAAAAGAACTCCATGACTTGGCAGCTCTGCTATCAACTCATACTCTTTAAAAAGTTGCATGAACCTTTCAATTCTCCTCTTGACTCATACAGTTCTTCCAGTTACCTGAATTCATGCTTAGTCACCAATGAGCGCAGGCAGACATTTTAGCTACAACAAAGCAAAGGGAACAAGACAGGACGGCACTAGGTCTGTTATATTTACAAATTAATATGACAACTTGAAATTACACACAGCAAGGTGAAGGGTGAAGGGAAATGAAAAGAAATGCGTAGCTGCTCAGTTTGACCATTATCAATCAGCAGGTAAGACTGAAGCTTCAAAGATGTCTGCTTATTTTGCACAGTCTTTTATTTATTAGAACCTCCCCAGCCTGATAAGCAGTGACACACAATTCTGTTTTAAAACTGTATACAGTTGAGAAAAGAGATTCAAATTTTATGTAAAAGACTTGCCCCACTCGAAATCTTCAGTCTTTCACTTTGTGCCTGACTGTGAAGATGCAGTCTTTGCTGAAACTGAAAGTGACTGACTTGGAGTTGAGGTTAGTTTTAGTTAACTGACTTATTTGCTGAAATAACTTCTCCATTTCCAAAACTAATAGAATACTATGTTGTTATACAAATTAGATTAGGTATTTAATGCACAAAAACACTAAGGTAACAAAAACAGTCTATTATTAAATATGCACATACCTGAGAGCTCTACCCATTGTTTCATAATTCATATCAGGTTTGTTTTTGTGTTTTCCCCACAACTTGGACACAGCCTTGGAATCTACCAGTTTGAAAATGCCCTTCTCTCTTTGAGTCCATTTGATATACTTAGGACATGTAGCTTTGTCCTGGAGCAGTGCTAGTAAGAACTCCCAGAGATAAATTGTATTTCCTAAAACGAAAGCATTTCAAAATACAAAAAAAAAAAAAAATTAGTTGACCATATTTTATTAATGATGCAAATAATCTTAAAATTAAGAAGCTGGTATATTTACAAATACATTGTAATATATCATCAAGACTAGGAAATAGTGATGGAAGGGCACAGGAGAAGATTCTTGTGAGTTATTATAATCTGTGTGCTCGAACACCCTAGCCACTCTCTCTATACCAGTCAGGTACCAGTCAACCTACAGCTGCCTCATTCCAACCACCAACATCAGACAGCACCTATGTGTCCATTTCCCTTCTGCCTAATCTGGTTATAGAAGCAATCATAATTGCTTTACTTTGAATAGGAACATGTTCAAGTCTATCCTCTAAAAATGCTGGAAAATAAGTTGCTTAAATGTTTTGCTGAATTGAGGTGTTATAATCCTTTAAAAGGCTAAACTAAATCCTTACTTTTAAGAATTAGATTTATATGGGGCAAATATTCAAGGATGAAGTGCAGAAAAAGGTGTATTTTTTCAATCCCGTGAGTGCTTGCACTTGCTGGTAGACAACATTCAAATTTCATTTTACAAACAAGCAGGCACAAACACTCATCACCATTCATGATGGAAACTCATCACATCTGTTCAGTGTTTACCACATATAAAGAAACAGTATTAAAATCACAGATTGTGAATAATTAAGTACAAAATTTGCATATTTTTTTGAAACCACATTTAAGGAGTCTAAACTCAAACGACTAATGAGACCCTTTTTCCTGGTTTTTTTTTTTTAAGTCTTTTGGTGTTTGGCGTTCTTTTGGGAATCTGACACTGCACATAACTTTCTTAGTTGTTAGTCTGAGAAAGTAAGTAAAAACATCTTGTATCATGTCCCATAAGTAGCTGTGCAAAAACACAGCAAGGATAGCATGTGCAAGTTTCCTAAGTTCCACAAAAAACTATGCCCAGCACATCAAAAAGTGACAGGATCTCTATGATAACTTCAGTTTAACCCAGCAGATTTTTTTCAACTTTAACAACCACCAGTTTGATCTTCTTTTCAATAGGAGGTCTCTTAAAAATTGAAATTCCCATAATACTGTATTATCAACTATATTTAGTAAAAATTCATCAAAGTCATCAGCACTGACAGTAGAAAAATGTTAGCAGTTCCTTCAGCAGGTGGAAGCTTGAAAAGTGAGCATTCCTAGGGAAAAAACCATGCCTTTGCCAATGTCTCCCCACTTACATAAAATAGTCTGTTTGCTTTCAGATACCCCGAACACAAAGGTTAAGACTGTCAGACATGAGTGAGAGCATTCCCAGCCACTGATGATCTAATCCAGGGTCCTTTTGTTGTAGTCTGGACTAAAAATGCTCGGCTGCATCAAGGCAACCTGAAAATTTGCCACTGCTTAGCCACTGAAAATCACTATGACAAGGACTGGCTGCAAAATCCAAGTTTGCTTTACTGACAGGCTGGTTATTTAACCTCCTCTGAATCACAGCAGAAGAATAAATATGTAGAAAACTCAGTTTTCCATATGTATCATATCATATAATTGTATGGAGAGCTTGTTATTATAGCATACAAGTTCCCCTTACAGAATAGGCAGCTAGCATGATCTTCCAGTTGATTCCCTGCCGCGGCTGGTCATAGTAGTATGTTTTCTACTTCAGTTCTGTGTTCCACAAAATGCAAAACAAATGCTTCTTATAGCAGGCAGTGGTTTCAGGCAACATGCTCCTTTTTCCTTCCTTCAGAATTAGTGATTTTGTAACAATGGACGAATGTGAATTATGATGTATCCTCACTATCATCGACAGAAACATTAGACTATGCTGCCTTTTAATTTTTGTGGCTACTTCCTTTGAGCACCACATGGAGGTTCCTCTGATACTCTTCTTTCGCTTTTACTTAAAAATCAGGTTTCAATAAAAAAAATAAAGGCAACAAGGTATACTCAACACTGATGGTATTAACATGTTAAAATATTTATTGCTTGCCAACACAATTTTCTTCCTGTTATTGCAGAAAATGCCTCTTCAAAAGAAAAAAAACTCAACATATTCATTTGTCAGTGTAGAGATTTCTCTGACTTCAACAGTCTGACATTCTTACCCCACTACCTTCCAGGGCTTACTGGGCTACTTCCCTGACCAGGACTGCACACATGGAAGCCCATCAGTCCCTAGGCGTACAAGCAGACACCTGTGACACAGGGGAGGCTCATTTCCAGCTCACTGGGGGCACGGCATTAGACTGCCACTCAGACACCAGCCTGGGCACGGGTGTGGGTGTTGGACCCAACAGCAAAGCAACAGAAACGCTGACAAAACTGACAGGCACTACTGAACAGTTCAGTCTGGAGGAGATTATTTACTTCTCCCTTTTAAACAGAGGAGGAATTAAAGAAGTATCAAACCCCCAAGTTTTCTGCCAAAGTCTCCAAGTTGTGTTATAACTTTTCTCAAAATTCAGGGGTTGGTACTTCCTGCTGCCAACTTGCAGCCTCGATTAGCTCCTCATGCAGAATTAGACACACACACAGGTGGAACACGCTTTCAAAGATCATCTGTCAAAACAACCACAGCCCAAGAAACACTAATACAATGCAAAGCACTCCCCAAGACTTCACTGAAAACATAGCAGACCCTGTGGGGGGTTGAAGAGTTTCCAAGAACCCTTGCAATTGAAGTGACAAATACATTTTTCTCCCTAGGAACCAAGTATTTCACCAAGAAATCTTTTGCACTCATCTTTTACTTGCCTTAAAATGAGATGTGAACCACTCCTGAATATAAGACCTGGGTTTACATCATGAGAGAACTAGTGAACTTTTTCTTTTTACAGGTGGCTCAGAAACAACTTCAGCGACAACTCTTTGACTTACCCTTTCCATCTTTGTTTTTCTTTTTCACGGATATGTTTGGAGTTGTAGTAGGGGACTCAGAACGAGATGGTTTCGGTTTCTTCCCTGAAACAAACCACCAGTAAGTCAACTGCAGCTTTAAAAAAAAAAAAAGAGATAAAAAAGAAGAAGGACCTAAAAAGGGAAGAGAGATGTTTCCTCGGGTCAAAGAAGATCCAATTTCTACTTAGTTAGGAACTCACTCCTCTGCTGAACTTCTTCACTTGCTACAGCAGGATTGGACCCTCTATGCTCTTACCATACTTTTAGTAAAGACTAGGATCACTTTCCAGAAGCCCACGTACATTGGAAATTTCTGTGGCTATTTACTCTTAAGAGCACTTAAAACAGACAAGATAAGAAGAATAAGCTATTAACTGTGGGTAAGAGTTTAAACAGGAAAAGCTAGATAAAATACAGAGCACTGTCTTGTTCTCTCATCACCAACCTGGAATTTAGGGACAAAACAAAACTGTTTGCTTGTTTAATCAATTGCAAGTCTCCACTGACAGCATCAAACTACACTGTCATGTGAAACAAACATTTTTTCAATCCTGTAGTTTTTTACACCTTTTTCAAGAGTGGCTGCAGGTGGAGAAAAGTCACTTGTTTATGACAATCAGAAGAACCAGTAACAGGCTCTGAAAAAACCCCTCACATTTTAAAATCACAAGCATGGTGGCTCTCTTTGGTAAGGAAGACTGAAAGGACGAAGTTAGTTACAATTGATTAGAAGAATGCAGAGCATTAATTTGAAAATGTTGCAAAATCAACTACCAAAACATAAGGAAATAAAAAAATCTTAGTCAGGCTGAAATATTTTTCAATATAAAACCTTGAACCTATTCCTTTATTAGTTCTCATTCCCTGCAATGGCAGCTTTTACAGGTAATGTAATTAATCAGAAACCTTCAAAACTTTCTTATGAAATAACAATTTATCTTATCAGGTTTTGCAGTGACCCCTTACTACGCTGATGTTTCCTAAATTACTCATATATTACCTATGATTTTTTGAGAGGCAGAATAGACTAAGCAGACATAAGACTCAGATAAACATATTTCTAGTCCAAATAGCATATTGTCATAATTAAAGATATTAAGAAATATATTTTTTATTTTCCTCTATTTATTGCATTTCAAAAGAATTGACATTCTAAGGAGGCAAGACCAATAGGCCTGTGCAATCCCATACACTATAACTTTCCACTTTTGGTTTTGTTTTTAGGGGCTGCTTTAGTAACAAGACAGCTCTGCTGCATCGCAAGAGTGAGGGTTTTTCACCAGCTCTGGAAAAAAAAAAAAAAAAAGGCGCAGTGCCAGCCTACACTATCTCCTTTGTTCTAGACTTCCAGGCATCTATAAAGAAGTCATAAGAAACATTGGTTTGAGCACTCACCTTTTGATATTAGCAGTCTTGCTAAGCCTGCCTTTGCACCTTTTTCTCTCTTTTTTTGACTGGGCATGGGGGAGGAGGGATAGTTATTTGAGAGAGCTATAGTGAGGAAACTCTAGTAATATCTGGAGTCCTCCTGCCTTTCTTACTTCCATTCAGAGAGGATTCATGACTGAAGACAGGACACAAACACCACCCATCGTTTTGGCCAATAATGTCTTCCTTGATTCAAACGAAGATGGGAGGAAGGAAATCCTACAACATTGTTTTTTTAATATATCATGATATGAAAGGATAAAGAAATACTAGGGTACATTTTTAGCAGTTTTTTTCCACTCACCATTATAGGTTGAAGAAATGTCTACTTTCCCTAAAAAGTCTAGATGCAGTTATTCATGTATGGATCAGCTTCTACTGTACAGGAAGTCCCTCAGGGTAACTTCGGCTACGTGCTTTCCCCGCTTAGAGCTGTGTCACTGGAAGACTCTGTTGGGTGCTCTTTTTGATTCCCTTCTTGAACAGGTGCAAAGGTAGCCATTAAGGACTAGGGAGTGTCATTTCGATGTCACTAACTTAGATCTTATGTCTAAGTAAGTTCAGCTCTTAAGAGAAAATGAAGTGGATGAGATCTCAATTAGGTCATGACTGAACTACTGCTGGTCAACTTCAGGAAACGTAAGTACTGATGCCATGTAATTTATGTACTCCTGATTAGAGATAACCTAGGCTACTAAGTATGAATACTACTGCAACAGCAACTCTGGGCTCTCTTTCTTCAGCCTAGACTACTTCAGGACATCTTATTTGGACAGTCCTCAACCAGAAGCCCAACCAAAACCAGAACTCAGTGAAGAATGTGAAACTTGTTTACAGAAATGTATTGATGTTACTGCTGTATATCTGGGCTAGAGATACTTAAGATGATGGTTTTGGACTACACGATGAGCTATAATCTGCATGCGCTGACTGATACCATCAAAAGAAACAGTTAACAGAGACACACCAGACCTGTTTCCCTTGTTTAAAAGAAGATATTTTTTGAAAGCACATTTAGCACGAGCACGCTTCCTCCTTTGGTTCAATAGAGCATGAATTTATTACTTTTCAGAGTACATCTCTAAATTCCTTTTTAGGAGAGAATTTATAAAGAGGAAGGATGAAGAACGAGCAAGAGCTAAGCCTTACATGGGGTTACCATAATTTTGACTAGCTAATTGAATTTATAATTGATATTTTCACTTTCCTATTTCCATAGCTGCAAAACACTTCAGGTTTGAAATTCATGCCACAAATTAATGTGATATTTAGACAGCAAGATGTTTATCCTGATTAAATATTTTATACCACTCCCTTGCACTGTTTTCAGTGGGTTTTGTTAAGAAAATAATATATATACAAACATAATAAACGGTACATATCTAAAATATTATATAATGTGTATATAATTTACGGGACCACCTACTGCCAGATACCTTCCACAGCAACACAAGAATGAAGGTAGTACAGTAAATTTCCAAGTTGCTTTGTCTGACATCCCTTTGTTTTTCCTGTCATTCTGACCCATAGTTTGGTAGCTCAGTGCTCAGACATTCATGAGTACAAACATCATGCTGAACACATGTTTGGAGTTGAGCAGAGGGGTGGATAGAGCTCTCCTGCTGCAGCAGCAAGGCCCACAAGGAACGGAAGTGAAATCACCTCTTCACTTCTGGAGAATATTTTCTTGGAGGAGCTCTACTTAGCAATGCCATTTTGGCCCAGTTAGCTGGCAATGCTCTGCACTATTCATCCCTTTAAGTTCAGCTGATGGGTTATATATGCTGGAAGTCTATAAAATCTATAAAAACCCTAAAAAATCATGAGTGATAAGGATGGGGCATTTACCACGCCTCAAAACTGACCAAAGGAAGGGAAACAGATTGCACTTTAAAAAAATACTACAGACAAACAAAAAAGAACCCCAAAAGAACCCCACCCCATCACACATCATCCTAAAGTTCGCTACAAAATTAATAACATTTTGCAGCAATTCTTGTACATCAATGCCTTAAAAATTCCCAGACATTTGAAGTAACGTAACACTTCAGTATCACTCTGTCCATACCATGTACCTCATGAACACTCAAATTCACTGAAAACTAGTAGCTAATGAAATACTAAGCATCTTTTCTAGTGTTTTTTGAGTTTTTTTCTGAAACAAACACACACATTTGCTGTGAAGCAACTGATGTTCTAACCTACAGTTAAGGGAGAAGGAAAGAGTGGGAGTAGACAGAAGCACAACACAAAAGAGGGTATGAAAGCACCAAACCAGAGAGGTTAAATGCCTGGCAGACAGCAGCTCCTTGTTTTGACACACACAGAAGTCAACAGTAAAAAAGAAGAAGGAAAGAAAAGAACAAAACAAAACAAAAAAACAGTTTAAAACCCTGTGGTTATCTCACAGTAGTGTGCACAGCACGGTAGATTCCCCAGCAGCACTTTTGGGGCAGCTGCTGGTAAAGCTCCTGTCCACAGCGGTTTCAGTTCAGCTTTCTTAGGGGAATCAGAGACTTCCTGACCCACACACCCATCCCTACAAGACCTTGTGACATACGTGGCACTCAGAAGACTTCCCCAAGATATCCACAGGCCAATATGCTCTCACAGATAGCAACTCCCAACATTTGGAATTAACAGCAAAAGTCGCAGCAAAAACGCACTCTAATTCCAGAGCATGGCTGGGTAGCAGGATCCCTTGTCTGGAAAGCTTCTATTTCACCGGGGAACCTGTTAAAGTCCTCACGCTCTCGGATTAGCCCTAGGATTAGTTCCAGAAACACAATTCCCTTGGTTTATTTTTATTTGTTACAAGAGCACCTAACATCTGCCTGTACTGCATGACTCTCTTTCCCTGTAGCCATCAGCTTCAGACCTCTGATGGGGTCCACATTGAAGCAGAGTGGGAAAACAGGAGCAGAAGATCTGGTTAACACCACTCTTTGGCAGAGCACCAACTGCAATGGAACATCACTACACTGTGTAATTGTAATCATCTACAAATGGGATTATCACTTACTATATCATGCAGCTTTTAAAAAAAATTGAAATCCTTCCTGTTTAAGAAAAGCTAAAAAGCCCTCCTCATTCTCATCCCATATTCTGAACTGATCTAGTATCTTCAGTTGAAGCTAAGTAAGAGCTAATGAAAGTACTTCAGGATTCAGAGCAACAAAAGCGCTATGCCTTGTATTGCAATTCTGCTTTGAAGAAAAATGTTCCCATAAAGAGGAACAAGCAGAGTTTATTGTTTCCTGTCGAATAAGCCATCTTTGCTACCTCTACAACATCATTAGTCTAAGCACCAGTGTACATGCTCACACCACCCAGGAAGAAAATGCTTTCTCTGCATTTCTAGCTGAGCCCACTCAATTATTTTGGCCTGAATGGTTCCAGGTACCCACAGGGGAATGACCATGGCACCCGCTGCTCTCCTACTCCACACTGATGTTCTCCAGTATTATTTTACCTTTTTTCTTCTTTGGTTGTTCATATTCTGGAGTCTCTGGTGATTCAGCATAAGGGTCCTGGGCTTGGTCAACTTCCACCACCTCAGGGATCCCATCAAGTGTGACCGACACGTGTGTAATAGGAGCCACTATATCATCCTCTTCAGTTGCACCAAACATAGTTGCTTAAGGGAAGGGGACAAAAGGAATATTTTCACACAGCCATGAGGGCTTTGAGCAAAAATTTTAACACAGAATAAAATAAAACTATGACACTTAAGGCCTTCAAGGGAGAGAAGACTAGTTCACACTGGAATATGCATGCCAACAACATTTTACACAACAGAAAAATTTAATTATATAACCCACTCCCCCAAAAAGCACAATTATGTGGTGATCCCATATTCATATTCAAGGCAATCTGCAAATGTGTCCTGGTTATAGTGACCAGGACCAGTTTGTCACTGTGGGGGTGTGGCTAAGACTGTGTATTCTACACCCTCTATGTATTTTCTCATGAACAGCTAACAATGGACCATTTGCAGCA
>JAWWEU010000001.1:58208564-58219979 GCA_035583155.1 Acropternis orthonyx | reverse complement strand
TGTTTCTGTGGGTCAAACGGGCTGTTTCCTCTGTAACCTTGTACTTGTTGTGATCTTTTTATTAAATTGTAGTTCTGGCTTGCAGTCTTTTTGTGAATTGGGTTCTTTTTCTGCTGCTGGTTTACCTTAAACCAGCACAGTAAGTTTATGTTCTTTTATTCTGACAGTGTAAACAGACTAATTATCAGCAAAACAAAACACAGCAGTCTAAACCACCCAACTTCATTCATACCTTCCCTCTGTAATTTTTGATTCTGTCCTTTCTTGTTCAACTCTGGCATGGCAATGAAATATTTCATTGCATACAACACTGGATTTCTGATACCCAAACTATGTATGTAAAGGCCACCTGGAAGCTATAAAATCATCTTACCAATTCCATGAAACCACACTGCACTGAATCCCTCCTCCTTTCACAAATAAACAAGGCAAATATAGATTGAATTTTCTTTCATAAAAGACTTACTTATTCTTTTTTCATCCAACATAGGACCAGGGGAGTCCATATTGAGAAGTGCTTCAGCAGCCTCGATTGTTTCCATTGTTTCATCCCCATTATGGCAAGATGCTTCAACTAAAAGCAAAAAAGAAAAAAATAATTCTTAAGAAGCTACAAACTGACTTAGAGCTCAACATGATATTTATTCCTATTTCATTTCCAGAAAAAAAAAAGAAAAAGTGGTAAACATGGTCTTCTACTAGATGAGTAGTAACAGATTAGCTGGGGAGAAAATGCAGACTGCAACAATTTAACTTTTTTAGTACAGTACATTTTTCAGATTGACCCAATGCAAACTCCTTGTTTCTGCCTCTGATACCTCTCTTTGCTGATCAAGCACGTGCAGTAAAACACAGCACTCAAGAACCTAAGAAATATCACTAACACAAACAATATTCCAGAGAATATTATTTAGGAAATACAAAAATTACTAACTTCTTAAGGTGGTCCAAAGTGTTATCCACAGAAAGACATGTATATTTTGTGTCATACACACTAAAACGTGTGGATATCACACTTGAGGACATGATTTAATGGTGAACATGGTGGTGCGCTGCACTGATAGTAGGACTTGACGATCTGAGAAGACTTTTCCAACCCTAATTATTCTACGGTTCTGTGAAAGGAAGTTAATTCCATAAATAAGAGGTGCTCATCAAAACCAGACCGTCATTTAGCCCAGAGGAGAGACAAAAAGATACTCCACAAATTCTATTAGAGAACATACGATCTAAAGGTAGAACTGAATCCTAAACCATTCAAACTCATGGGAATTAAAGGTAGGGCTAATAGGTGCAGGCTCCAAGAACACACTGGAAAGCAAACATGAAACATGAAAAGCAATACAGAGGGTTGGGAAATCTTTCAAAATTTTTGACTTCTGGACAATTCCTCATCAGTGTCAGGAGCGCAGTCATTAGAGAAACCCAAAGCTCTTGAGCTTTAATTTGTAATGCTTAAGGTACGTATGAAGGTCATCTGAGGGTACACATCAAAAACATCCAATAGAATACAATTTTGCAAAATAACAGCTGTCCCAAGAAGATAACACTGGTTTAAGTGTAAGTGTACTTTACCAGAAGATTTTTTCAAAATAATTGTAGCATGAAAAAGTAAGATACGTGGTAGTTCCTGGTACTGTAAACATTTAAAACTGTTTAACACATTCTTTCAGAAATTACTGTCTCTTGGATGGAACTGCATAGGCTGAGCTTCCTTATCCTTTGACATGAATTTGATGCAACTTTGGGGATTTTACATGCATCTATCAAAGTGATAAAAAGGGCTGCATTAGTATTCCCCTCCCTAGGACACCAAGAAACCTCACTTTCTGAGTCTGGTTATGAGTCAGCTTCACACCCCCTCTCCCTGTTTAGCTTTGAGGAATTTTGGGTGGGGCAGTCACAAAAAGAGAAAGAAAAAAAAAGAAGGGAGATATGCACCTTTGAAAACAACCTAATGACCTTGGAACATTTCTTACGTTTCTTTGCACAAAAGCAAGAGTTTTATGCCAGAATTTCTATACTTTAAAAAAAAAACCCTTAAAGATATCAGAGCAACAAGAGAGCACCCAGCTCAGTTAGCAATAAGCAATTCCACAACTGAAAAAAAACAACCATGCAACCAAAAAACCCTGGTTTCACCCCAAATGTTTACAGCTTCAGCAGTCTTATCATTAGGAGAGGGCAAAGATGAATGCTGACATCCATGCATCAGCCCTACCTCCTCCACTCAGCTGCGCTTTACAAAAGCCTCCTTACCTTCTGGATTTTTTCTTTACCTTAGTTCCACCATGCCCCAAGAATAAGAGGCTCAGGCTAAGACAGAATTAAGTAAATGGGTTTTGGGAACCCCTGATCCACAAAGCAACTCACCGTGTTGTCTACAGGACCACCTGCACCCCATATCTTGTAAAGACATTCAGGCAGTTAAGGATCTGCACCTTCTGGCTGACATCTCCGAACAGTCTTAAGAAATGAGAAACACAGAGCCGGGGAGGAGGACAGCATGAAGAGGAAGGGAAGGTATTGAGAATGGACTAAGGTCCCGGCCGGGGAAGCCATAGAGCAAGACAGAGCAGCAAATCACTGACAATTTTGTCAGGCAGCTGGTAGGGTCAAGAGCTCAATCACAGACCAGCTCAGCCCCAACAGCATGCCTAGGGAATTGCCTGGTCAGCTGAGAAGACAGAACATGTACAGTCCATGCAGTCTGCAGACATGCTCATGCTTGGCCTGGTGCTGATGATCATTTCTGGTTCCAAGTTTTATCCGGATGCCAACGTTCCATACCATCTACCAGCACTACCAGACCTCAATAAGGACATCACCCTAAATATAGGCATGCACCACTGCCAAAGCAGCTCTTCTTAGTTCCAACATTGTTTGAGTGGACCGGAAGGTTAACTTGCCATGATTCAGCTCAGCCAAAGCCATGGAGTGTGGCTGGTTTGTGCTGCTGCATACAATTTAAAAGCCTGCAGTGGTACCAGCAGGTTCTCAGTGCTGCAGAAGGGGAGGAGAGAGCTGCTGCTGTCTGCTCTTTCCCCAGCAAGTGCTGTAGGAGGACCAAACCTACTCACTGGCTTTCAGGTACTGCTGTGATGGAGCAGTCACTTTTTCCTTCTGAACAATAGCAGGTGATGCAGAGGTTGCCAGCTTTGCATCACTGTTATGCCATGTGGCTAAACCACGTGTTACACCATCCTTATCCAAGACCAATGAAAGAAACTTAGAACAGCCATATAAATAATGTATAATAGGGTATAATTTGATGATCACAAAAATCATAAGCACATTAAGGAAACTACCCAGCCTGGCCATTCATGAGACTCTCTGGCAGTCTCACTCCCAGTGCCAGACTGTCACTGCTGGAGCTGAAGCCCCTTCATAGCAGGTAGCTCCAGTGAGTGGTGGTGCCCATTTGACTCCTCGCATACCCCATCACACACACTCAGACCAGGTTTCCTTACTGGTGTGACCCCAGGTTTACTATAGCAGAGTCTTAGATGTCTCATTCCACAAAGCCATTTATTCTTGGTACATTAACACAGAAACAGCCCAAGCTGCTGCCCCCGAGGAGGACCCCCAATCAAGGAACCCCTGGGCTTTTATACCCTCACAGTCCAAGTGCACAAGTCTTGCTCTTCTGCTCCATGTCCCTCCACCTCACTGGCATCCCTGGTCTTCCTCTCCTTTGTTACCCAAATGGTCTGCAGTTCCTGGCTCCTGCTGTGTCTCTGTGTCCATTCACCTGGTCGGCTTCACCCATCTTCGTGCCCTGTGTTATGCCAAAGATTGCCAGTTCACAGCCTCTTATCTTGGGCTCCCACCCAGAGCTCAATCTGCTTTCGAGCCAAGCCACCTGGACCAGATGTATTCCTCAACAGGTAGCATCACTATCATTCTGTACACAGACACAGAATGGCAAAAATAAGTTATCTTAACCACTTTAATGCTCCTGCCAACACTCTTCAAAGCCTCTTCTGAGAAGATGACTTCACAAGGTGGTTTAAGACAAGTTAATATTTCTCCATTGTCAAAAAACACAAGAACTGTGGTTCTTCCTCCCATCTCTGTCCCTGGTTCATAATCCAAACTTCTGTCACTTAACACATGCCAGGCTTCACATTTTTTTGATCTCTCAGTGAGACAACTGAGCTTTATAAAATGTCTGAAAAGCTTTTTGGGGTATTGCTGAGTTAGCAAGTTGAATTACAAGAACTCAAGAGCTAATATAAACAAGGTGGGGGGCACCTCACAGAGAAAAATGGAGGACCACCTCTATCCTACTAGCATCAAGCTGCTAATTCACATCCCTCACCATGAGACAGCGCTCAGAGATAACCAACTCAGCTACCAAAGGCAAGCTGGTGTCTCTTCTTTTAGTTTTTGTCTTAATGTTGCAGAATGGCATTCCAATCACTGGAAGTTATGATACAGTCACAGATTTAAGAAGAATTGGAATGAAATGGCTTATTTGTTACACTTGGCAGAGTCAGAGTTGAAAGAACGAGGGAGGGGAGTATAATTTCTGAGAAGTATCAGGTTTCAAATGTTACCTTACATAGGCAGAAGCTTTGTTTAAAAAGGGAAAAAAGAGGGGAAAAAAGTAAAAATGGGGAAGGAAAAAGTGAAAAAGGGGGAAAGAGGGAAATAAAAATACGTGAGGGGGAAATAAGGAAAAAGGGAGGAGACAAAAGGGGAAAACAAAAAAGAGAGGGAAGGGGGGAACCTCATCTAAAAATATCTTCCTAAGTTTTTGTTTATCTAAGCAAGCCACAAATGTAAGCCTCTGCACCTGTATGCCAATTACAGCCCAGTTACTGTGAATCCAGATTCACTATGAATCAGTGTTAGCACAAGGCTTGCCCAAACACAGCTTTCTGCTCTGAAACTATGCCTCATGTTGGAAGTTCCCCATCTCAGTCCAAAGTCCTGCTTTCCTTACTCATGTCTACTGTCTTTTTTGAAATTTTTACACTTCAGGCAATCCTATCCCATTCCCATTGGTTCCCTGGTGACTGGCCGCTCGGGAGAGTGGATAACACAAGTCCTTGTCCATGCCAAGATAAGGGCTGTGCTAGTCACAGCTGTGTTTAAATTCACTGCTGGCTTTACTAGAGACAAAACAAGGGACTGGAGAGCCTCAAAATAATGTCAGAAGAAATCTAAAGTTGCTAAAAGTAGAAAGAGATCCATTAAACATGGGCAGAGCCCCCTTTTACAGAATAGCTGGCTGTTAAATTTAAGCACTTTTCAGTATCAACTCTGAGCTGACTGTTACTGGACACTGGAAAATTCAGTTTAAGAACACAGGTAGTTCAGAAGACCTGCACACCACCCTTCATTTTCTTTTTAAAATAAGGCTTCACTATTGAAAAAGAAAACTACCTCATTGGGGAGGTACATGAAAAAACCCTCTGTTTTTAACCAAACACTACTTGTAATTTCTTTACAAAGTAATTGAAACCATATCTGTTTTTTTACAACTGACATCTCATCAATGCACAATCCTCACAGATTAACACTGTGAAGTTCAGTTTCCACCTAACTACTCCTTTGGATTTCTTTGTACATCACAAATGACCACCAAAGATGGTGGGTTTGTGCATGACTGCTACAGTGTCAGAAAATGTACAAGGCAGATGTTACCAAACTTCTGAACTGGTTATTAAGAACTGTTATCGATATGTGAAAATGCACACGTCCATGCTCCCTATTCAGACTAGGGCACAGGGCACTTATATGCAAATTTTCCGTCCCTCCTCTCTCATTTCCCCCCCAGACTGCCTCAGTGCAGCCACTTCTCTGATCCCATGAAACAATGTCAGAATTGGTGAACAACAATATAGCAGACTTCAATTAACTGTTGTTTTTTCTAAATTAAACTCAACAGACATTGCAAAGTTAGAAGAAAAAATTATAACAATAATTAAAAAAAAAGGTTTCAGAAATAGCATAATCAAGTTAGTTCCTCCTTACTGTGCACCTTATAAACATCATTATCCACATTAATATGATATACAAAGTGTAGCAAATTGTACCAATTGACAATTTGGTCTAGAATTTCTTCCGCACAAAACATTACCCCCTGTATTTTTCAGACAAAAAGAATTTCAATATTCCATTTAGAGATAAATTCCAAGCCAAATGCTCCAATTAATTTTGTTAATCACACTTTATTACATGATTGTTAATCATTTAAAATCCCATAGTATTGGCAACAAACAGACCATAAAATTGCCATCACAGTTTCTTCCAGGGAAAAGCGCTTTTAAAGAGGAGGGTGATAATGGAGGTCTGCCTGTTCATTATAAAAAAATTACAGCGTGAGTGTTACTGTACTAAAAAGCTGGTTGGTAGCCATCTCTCAGCAGGGCTTCATGTGAAACAGATGCTGTTCTTATAGTTTTCTGCAGGTTATAATTTACACTACAGCCAAGTAATCACTGATGTCCAATAGCTGTGCTTGTGAAGGGCTGAAGCTACATGTAGATGAAAAAAACCTACCACTGTTCATTATTCTGCAGATAGATGCCTAAAAACCACATGTTTCAGTTTCATGATGCTTACTGCTAATTTCTGTTAGTCCAGGAGAAAAGTAAAGCTTATTGTACAACAGTCATAAAACAGTACTGTTAAGCTAGTAACTTAAAAACACCTAAATCCTTCACATATTAAGCAGCCATCACTTAGTAACATTTAGTCATTAATGATGGTGGTTTCAGTTTTGTTTTGCTGTGAATTTCAAGCTTATAAATATTTTAGGGTGGAATTAGTACAGTCTTTATAATGCCTGATCCTCTCTCAAAGGCATAATGTGGAAGTGACTGAAAAGACTGATACAAACTTCAAAAGAGCAAAGCCACTCTTCTCACTGTTGAGACCAAACATGCCCATGAAAAAAATCAAGACGAAAACTTCAAAGAAGGGAAGGAGGAAAAAAAAAAAAGCAGCTGAAAAGTAGAGTAGGTGGGAAATTTCAGTTAAGAGTTGCCCCATTTCAGAGGCAGCCTACAGCAAGGTGTGCTTGAACCGGGTCTATCCCATGCAGCAGCTTGCAGCTCAAGCAAGCAGCTGCAGCCACAGCCAATGCTTGCCTGCAGGAGGTGACAGGGGCCTCCTTCCCCCAGGTCCCTTCCTCACCTCCTGTGGGGTGCCTTCACATTCCTGGGCCTCAGACTCTACCCCACTAGAGTCAGGCTGGATAGCTCCCTGCCAGAAACCATGGGCTGGATCTACCAGTGCTGCCTGCTTTCCATCCCAAGTAGGAGCTTTCCAGCAGCAGTGCTGGTCCCTGCCCGGCCTGCATTCACCCACTGTCCAAGAAAACCAACAGCACGCACAGTAGCTAGCAGGATAGAGAATGCGAAACATAATTAGTTAACGTCTCCTTCCCAATAATAATCTCTGCAAAGTGGCAGCTCTCAATTTCTAAGGACTTTGCCTTTAAAGAAAATCACACAGCTTGGACTACAATGGATGATGAGAACAATACTGTACTTGTCTGCCTCCAAAATATCCCAGAAACCTTTGGACACCATTGGTTACATATTTTCAGTTTCTGGCAGCAATTTGCAAACCCTTCTCATGTGACCAGCAACCAAAAAAGAACGTTAACAAGAACATTCACAAATGCGGAGTTTCACAATTACTCGTGCAAGTAAAAATTCACACACAAAATATTACAGTGAATATGGATTCACAAAAATGATCCACTATGAAAATTCACACAGACACATTAAGTGTGCTTAAACAACACAGTGAGGAAATGCCAGTTGCAGTGTGAATAATTAGTATGAACAGCAAGTGAAGAGTTGGCAAGGGGTCTTAAATAATGTTTGAGTATGTAAAACCTTCTTTAATAATAACCTATTTCTATGGTCAAAGTCTATTCACAGATAATTCACTGCTAAGGAAGAAAAAGGAGCCACTATCTTCAGATAAAACCATTTACTGAGAACAGCTCATGTCAATTCCTCTGTGAACCATTCCTCATGTCAAGGTTTGTTGAGTTCTTATTTTCCTTTTGGTACTAAAAGATTGTATCACAGTATCCCTTTGGAAATAAGGTCAAATGCATGAGTGAAACCAGCAAGGTGTCTGCATCCCTGGAGACAGTCCAGGTGTGGAGCCTAGTGGCTGACAGGAGACTGTGAAGTTTCTACCCCACCTTGGAGACTTGTTCTGCAAAAATTATTCAAATACATGCATTAAGTGAGGGGTTGTTTTTTAAAAAAATGTGACATCTTTGAGCTTTCCTCTTGAGAACTGTTTTCTCTTTGGGGATACCTTTTCTAATAGAATTTACATAAAATGTGTATTTTAGCTATTAATAGTTATTAGCGATCCAAAATTAATACTTTGCTGAGCATACTTAGACCAGTAAGTCAAGCTAATGTGCATATTTTATGGCTAATAAAATAGAAAGTTAAAAGTAGCACATCTACTCAAGCTGCATATTCCAGCTTCTTTCTTTTTTCTAATGTTTACTTAGGAACATACTGCCTAACAAATGAGAGCAAATTAAACCTATGAAGAGCAAAGAAAAATCTTGTTGGTACTCTGAGCAGGACTCTGCCTTAAACTCTGGGTGAAGTTGATGGATTCTTCACCATTATCACCTGTGCAACTGGGATTACAAGCCACCTGCTAACAGTATTAATGTCATTGTCTCTTACAGAGTTAAGAGCATTCAAAACAACTATTTATTTTGTTCTCTGTTGGTTTTTTGTCATTATTTCCACCATTAGTCACAATCATCTTGGTGCAAAAATATGGCACAGAAACATTTTTATTGCCAACCTGTGAGGGTGATATCATCATCTTCTATGATTTGCTCTTCTGCGACGTCCAGAGAGTTCTCTGTGATCATGTCATTAGGTTCATCCACACAGGTTAAACCAGAGTAGTTATGTAAGAGTTCTGCACTAGGAACATGCTCCACAATGACAGCAGGGAAAATAGATGGATCACCAAGCTGGAGGGTAGGGGAAGAAAAACAAACAAAAAACCAGCAAAACAATAGTTAGATCACATCCAGTCTAACAACTTGTTAATTAATACTTCAACAGACTTACACCACATCACTTGAATATTAGACTGTCAGGAGGGAGTACCAAAGAACAAGTTGATTTTTAGCACAGGAAACCCAATAGCAGCAGTATTCCACTATGAGCCAGAGGCTGAATATCACTGTAGTATCCAATGTATTGACTTTACTCTAGAATGAAATACCAGACATCCATGACATGATTTTGCAGCACTAAAGCTGACAATACAGAGGAGTGGCACAGCACAGTCAGTCCTAAACCTTGCTGGCAATAATACTGCATGAACAACTTGTTGCAACTTGCTGCTTCATCTTTTGCTCTGCCCATCAAGCTGGGGGCGGAGGAGTCCTGTGGCTGTCAGGACTGGACGAAGCTCTCACGTGCATCAAGTTTTCCTAGAGACATTATCTGAAGATCACTATTTTAGGGGACACTTGCTAAAAGATGAAGGGGTGTAACAGGTGCCATAATACGTTCCCTCTCTAATTCTTATGGCTTCAGTCACTTGATATTACTTACACCTTTCCCCACTTTCCTTCCTAAGTCTACTTTCAGACATTGTCCTGTTGTCTTGATAATTATTTTGCATCAGAGATACAGAAGGGAAGAGGTAGCTGGAAAACAGAAATCAAGCTGACCAGCAATAATCATAAAATGCACACTCTCTGAAAAGGTAACCGTTCAACAGGAAGAGGTTTTCAGAAAATAACATCTACTACAGACACAGTATTTTCCAAAGTGAGTCTTTTAAAATGTCATTTGGAGGAAGAAAGTCATAGCTTGTGATAGAAGAGCAGGTTCAAAGAAAGTCTAGTGTGACTCTAAGGTTCCCTCATTACAAAAATAAAACATGCTATCAGCGTGGTAAGCTTAAAAACAAGAAAACAAATCAAAAAGTTGCTAAACACGTTTCTGAGAAAACCAGTGTATGTACATTTGGTCTCACCTTCCACAGAAAAGCACAGATCACAGAATCATAGAATGACCTGGGTTGGAAAGGACCTTAAAGATCATCCAATTCCAAACCCGCTGCCCTAGGCAGGGACACCTTTTACCATACCAGGTTGCTCAGAGCTCCATCCAACCTTCCCCTGAACACTTCCAGGGATGAGGCATCCACAGCTTCTCTGGGCAAACTGTTCCAGTACCCTTCCACACTCATAGTAAAGAACTTTTTCCTAATATCTAATCTAAACCTGCCCTCTTTTAGTTTGAAGCCATTCCCACCTGTCACTACATGCTCTTGTAGACAGACTCAATCTTTCTTGCAGGCTCCCTTCAGGTACTGAAAGGAAGAGCAGGTAGTTTTATTTAACCACAAAAGGAAAAAATACAAGGAAAAACCCAACCATACGATTATGATCCTGCTTAGGGATTGTTCATGTCTCACTCCTGCCACTACACACACCAACACCAATAGAAAATGGTATCACAGCTATTGGCTCAACACAGACAAGGCTATGGGAGTAAGGTTTCTCCCCTAGGGAAGAGTCTGGACCATAAGTAAGTACTGAAAGTAGAAAGTGCAATTAGAAGTTTTAAAAGGCAGTAATTACCACTTTAAATTGCTCTTTGTGCTGTAAAACATGTCTCAGCAAAAACTGTGGTAAAGGGCAACCAGGATAACAGGAAGAACTAAGAAATAAATCTAGTATTTTAATGGGATTCTATTATGGACAGTCTGCTAAACAAAAAATCCCCAACAAAACCAAAATTTAAAAAAAAACCCCAACAAATAACTGACCAACTCTATTAAACATAAGCTTCAAAAGAGTGCAATATGGTAAGAGATCAATAAAAATGAACAAAGTGCAGACCAGTTAAAGCCCTCTTGTGCAATCATGTTGCCAGATGATAGGCGTATATCAAATCAAGCAATAGGCCAGCTTCTACCCCACACCTCTGTGCCTACCCTCTAACTAACACTGCATTGTGCTGGAGCTGAGAAACCAGAAATCATAGGTGGCCAAGAGGTCCCTGCTGTTCCTCAGAAGGAGTCATGTTCACATTGTGTATCCTCTTTGTTTATTGACCCAAACATCCTTGATCCTATTTGCTTCCAGGCAAGAATAAACAAGTAGATCAGATTAAATAAAAGCCACATCAATAAAAAAAAGATAAAGTACTGTAAAGAGAGAAGCTGTATGCATCAAAAAAAGCTTTATTTTTAACAATATGTTCCATAAGCTACAAGGAAGATGGAAAATGAGTCTTCTTACTGAGATACAATTCATGTTCTATAAATAATGGCCAGACTTCGTGAACGAAGATCTGGGGAAGGGCTGTCCCCACGTGGGTGTGCCCTTCCAGCCTGCACAGTGGATTTTTTAGGTGAGGCACAGCGTGCGCAGAACTGGCCCCA
>JAWWEU010000001.1:58162465-58208464 GCA_035583155.1 Acropternis orthonyx | reverse complement strand
TCTGAGATCTGACGGGATCAGATGGCAGGGAGGCATTTAACTGCCCAGGGGACGGTCCCTACTGAGACTCGAACTCATGCTCTTGGGATTCAGAGTTGAGTGCTAACCATTACGCCACGGGACCGCCCCAATTCATGTTCTAAAAGTAGCTAAAATACCTCAGTTTCAGTAATATGCCATGGTACATAATTTTGACATGTAAGTTACATGTATCATACACTCACAGGCAACTACATTTAAAGGAACATTTAAAAAGGATTACATACAGCTATCCACTCAGGCTCCAGTCACCTGCAAGCAAGAAGAGTACATGCTTTTCAAGTACCTATTCAGTATTCTAGTGAGCAGGTAAAAACTATGGAGTTTAGGTAGGGAAGATGCAAGTAAGAAGACTTGACTCTTCTCATCCTGCTCCAGTTTATAGGCACTAAGCATGAGGTTCATCTCACCTAACTAGCAGTGGTGCAGGCACTTGGACATGAGCTAGGAACCACAGGCTTCCTTCAGAGCCAACAGACAGAAATTATATTTCTAGGCCACAATCTCCCTGCACAGTTTTAGGATCCAGTGTTACAACAGGACGAGTAATGCCCTAAAACGACCTGTTTCTCTGCATTGACTATAAAACAGGGCGGGGGGAGTGGTAGGGAGTGTGTGTTCACTTCTGATGTAGGCAACTGTGTCCCCCATGCTCACAAGCAAATGGCCAGCTTCCTCCCTGCCACATCTTTGAAGCCAAGTGCTCCTTTCTTCCTGCCTCCACTGCTGCACCAGCTCAATAATTGCAGTGTCTACAGCAACATATCAAGTTGCCTGTGCTCAAGATAAGCCTTACCTTAGCTTCCTCTGGACAAAAAAAAAAAATTACTCTGGCTCAGCACCATGATTCTCTAACAACTGATGCTCATGCCACTGACTTGGCCTCCCAGAGGACAAGTTGTAAAACACTGTGCCAGAGTAACAAATGAAACACAGATAAAGCCAATGGATTGTCAAATGTTTTCAGCTCAGTTTCTCAAAGCCCTATTTATATTACACCCTATTTGTCATTTGCTGTGGAACCTAATTGCAAAAGCCCAAACATCCATGTGTTTCTGAAAGACGCTTCATGGCTGACTGAAATGTTTCCTGCGGTATGGAACAGTGCTGCTACCTGCTTCTCAGCAGCAGTCAGTTTGATCCATACAATCAGATGTGCTCTGCTCTGCAAGACTAAACTGTATTTTAATCTTGGGTGTATAGAAATGCCCATTATACACATATTCTGAAATGGTCACTGTGTCTGTCTGCAGGCAGAGAAACTCCCATGGCAGGAGAATATTTCTTGGCTTGAACTCAGTGCTGGACTATCTGAGGAGCCTGCTCACACAATATGCTTCCAAAAGACTGGAGATGAACAAAAAAACATTCACTCATGTCAATACACTTTAAATAAAATTTTCTTTGAATTAATCACAGTTTTGAACTGGAAGAATCAGATTAAATATCACTTCTTGTGGCCTTTTATTTTAAAACTCTTGTTACACCTACTTGCAACTCATACCTTACAATGGTACAGCATATGACTTTCTTTTCTGCCATGGTTTTGAAACAGAAAGGCTGGAACAAATTCTAATATGCTCTTATTGAGAAAAGCATTCACACAACTGCAAATAAATCTAATTTTAAACACATTTTTGCAGAAGTGGTCACCGCTTTTTTGTACAATATTTGTAATTGCTTATGATTTCATTAACAAGCATTTCATTTGGTTTGAAAAGCTAATACCAATGTATGCAGATGTACATGACTGTTGAGAGGTGAAATCTCACCTCAGTACTTCAGTGAAAGTACCTGAATCCCAGAGCATCAAGGGAAACCCTTCTGTAGCTCTGTTTTTGTAACACACAAAAATAACTCTGTACGCATTTGGAACTGCAGAAGAGCCCCTGTTTACTATGGCTCCCTTTGAAGCTAGGATGTAATGAGAGTTACACACAGGGAAAGCACTAAATTAAGAACTAGAAGGTAGTGACTCAATTACGACAAAGTAAATTACCCCTCTAATAGCAGGATCACAAGTAATTTTTTTCTAATACAAAAGTACTTCTGCATGCACTAACCAAAAGGAAGAGTGAAAACTATGCCAAAGTTTTAAAAAAGTCCCAAATTAAAGTGGATAAATCAGCAATGATTTTCAAGAAATAGATACAGAGATCCATAGAAGAACAATTTGTACATTTTTTCCTTTTGCCTACTTCTGCTGCTTCATCTTTCTCATGCAAAATACAGTTAAAACATGACAGCCTAGCTCCGCCAAAGCTTTGACTTGACTTCAACTCATCTCCCAGGTCTGCTGGATACATAAAGGAGTTGAGCTACTGCTGAAACCCTCCCAAATCTTAGACACCAAATTCCTCACTGTAGTTCAGCTATAAACCTGTCCTTTAACAACTCAGAGGAGCGCAAAGCTTCATACAGATGTTGAAGTCCATGGAAAGTCCCATGAGCAGGTTCCTGAAAGCACTGGTCATGTTCCATAACCCCCTGAAAACTGAACCCTGTCTTCCTCAGGGGCCAAGGACAGCAATCTTCCTTCCTGCTATCAAATTCCTGCCAGTGTGTTTGACATGCTGACAAGGTGTTCCTTTTTTACCTCTGAGAATTGTCTCATCAGCTGTCACCAACTGACAGAAGATCAAAACACCATCCTGGTTGTGGAAATTGAAAATAAGGAAGGGGATTTCTTCTGCTTTGGAGGTACTGTCTTCTCATACTACAAGTTTTCTAAGGAAGCAATTGTCCCAGGAATATAGTGACTAGTTTCTAACTGGTGTGGAATAAATTTCGTGCAAGTGAGAGACGGGTAGGAAGAAATGCATGCAATCGATAAGAGAAGCAAAAAGCTACATTGGGGAAAAAAAAAAAAGAGAAAGAAACCTCAGGGGAAAAAAGCCTGTCTTCTTAACCGAAAAACAGAATTCAGCCTCTTAATACAGATGGCTGTTTATCAAAAAAGAGAACAAAAACAAAACAACATGAAAACTAAACAAAACTAGAAGCAATCTTAGCGACTAGAAAATGGTATTCAGTTTTCTCTTGCTGAAGGTTCCCGTGCCAGGGCAGAGGCAGCCTCCTGACTTTAAAGGCACTCTCATGGCCAGCATCTGAGAAATGATTAAGTTCCACACAGGGGTGCTGCAGGCAGATGAATGCTGCTTGCTTTCCTGGGGAGACAACCTCATTACAGATTTCACAACCTGCCTTAAAGTCTTCGTAAAACTGCAAGCGGATAAGGGGGGGAACTTTCTGCAGAAGCTGGAAATAGCCAAAAAAATAAAGACACTGGTCTTGACCAGGTGACTTAATATTTCAGAAACCCGATGGCGACATCAGTGAACGTGGAAGAGCAAACCAAGGTATGAGATGATGGCGCAGAAGTCATGGCCCAGTCTAAGGGCTTGGATCCCTTTCCCTCAGAAGAAGGGAGAAACATCATCCCTCAGAGATACAGAAAAAGTCTTCAGGTACAGGTTACTACACATATCAGAGCCACTTGAGAGAACATCTCCTGACACAGAGCAGTCACTCTGGGAACCATGTTACCACCTTAATGGCTGTAATGATTCAGCTTGTCCCTTGCACCATTTAAAGCTTCCTAGTATGGATCTAACCACTGTGGGTGCTTTTATCCAAGTTATTAAACTAAGAATGTCCTGATCAAATATCACATTAGCTGTAAATCCACAAAGGACTAAATGAAAAGACACCGAGAGAAGAAGCTGCGGACAGGAAGAGAAGCAGGTTGAGGCAGCAGCACTGACTCAGCCAAAGCCTGTATGAGCTCCTGCACAGTTTTATGTGTGCAGTTTCTCCCTCTCTCCCATTCTCTCAACAAAAGCAAACCCAAACAAAGCAAAGCAAAACAAATAAAAACCAAACTCCACAAACAACAACCAACCAAAACTCAAAACAAACAAAAACACAGAAAGGAGGGGGTGAAAAAGCAAAACCTCTATTTTAAGCAGATCTCTGACATGTAGCAGGAGCCAGAAGGGTTATCAGCAGCCTTAGCATAAGCCTCTTGTTCTCATCTCAAAATACGAGCATATTTTCTTCCCATTTCTTTCTCATCATACATCTACTATGTGATAAATGAACCCTCCGAGAAAGAAAAAATTAAAAAAATCATTCTTTTCCAAACCACAAAGGACAAAGCTGATAAGAGCAAGCCTTTCCCATTCACATGGGTCCATGTGATTGAGTCCCTCTCATTGGCATTTGCCACTGAATGCTTACACTTGCAAAGGGACTGTTCATAATTTACGGTTGTTTAACCAAGACTTTAAAAAAAAAAAATTAAACAAAATAGCCATGAATTATGACTTCCCTGAAATACTAAGCAGAGCTGCCACTTAGACCCTGAACCTCCCCCTGCAGCTGTTCCATGTCCCAACAGCTCTTGGCACAACAGAGCTCCTGGCAAAGCCTTGTCAAGAAGAAAAGTACCAAAAGTCCTTGCAACGACAGCTTGTGGGGGCATCACAAAAATAATTATCCAAAGATCAGTTAAATAACACCTCCATATAAACGTTATCTTTTGTATACTGATTGGGGGGGGGGGAGGGGAGGGAAAAGCTTTAGCACTGACAGAGCTAAATTCTTCACCAAATACACAAACTGTGTTAGCCATTCGTAAATACACCTAATCTACCCAGAATTAAAAAACTTTACAAGTAACACTAGTTCCTGTGTGGTAAGAAGAAGATCAATCAAATATAAGCAAGAAGCAGTCTTTTTGGGCTAATGTTGCACTATGAATCCTTTTCTGAACTAAACATTGCCCCAGCTTCCCAGATCTTTACTCCTGCAGGGTCTTTACTCCTGCAGTCTTTGCAGGACTCCCCTTCTACAACTGAATATTCAAGATCTACCTTCATACAGCCAGCTAGCTGACTACCTGCATTTTGATGTCTGAGTCAACCCAGTGATTTAAGAGGAGCTTGCATCTGACTGTTTGCGGTGATGGATTTTCTGCTATGCAGTCTCTGTCTTTGATTTCATCACCTTTAGAGTATGCTACAGGATGCCCTCTTGCCTTAGGCTTCATCTGGAGCAGACTTTAGTGGGGTTATGAGATAAACACTACAGCTGAGTTTGTTCTGAAGCTGGAGAAAGCTCTGTTTAGGGAGGTTTTACCATCCTGTTGAGTGTTCTTTAGTATTTTTAAAGTTTTTCAGGTAAGCATTTGAAGAAATTGCAAAAGGCAGAATGCACAGCTAAACTGAACAAAACCGTATCTGTTCACACATCCCTTCCAGGAACCACACTGAAGTAGCCCTTCCCATCTCAATTCTCCCTCTCCCACTGGCTTGTAAAGTCAAGCCAGCAATGAACAGTCAACAGAGGTAATAAGTAAGGCTCGTTTTTGACTATGCTTGTGCAATTCCCATATCTAAATCCCTAGGCTACCACAAGCTCTGGAAAAATACAGGGAAGGAAGTTACATTACTAATTCCACCCAAAACTGAGTTAGCACTTGAGAAAGACAACACTCAGTTCATTGAAATGATCGCATGACTCTAACAGCAGAAACAGGCCAATGACCCAGCCAGATATTAGGCCATACAGAGAAACAGAGACAAGATTCTAAAATCCGAATTATTTTTTTCTTTAAGAGAGAATAAATGCTTTTCACATTAACAAAAAGAAGAACAGCTTGTCATGGAGTTTCTCAGCCATTTAAGAACTATTTCTCCACAGTACCCAGACACCTAATTTCTCGTCAATAAATGCAAAATCTACTATTAACCACCAGCTATAGAGGAGCCACATGATTTTTACAGTACGAATCCTACACTGAAACTTCAGGACTCACAGGATGTGGTTTAAATCATCAACATCTAACTGAGAGCCTACTCGGGCAGAAACAGGCATATTTTCTCTGCAGTGTGAAAGAAACCAATTTAAATTACATTCAAACTTATTTCTGAATAACTGGCATACAGTAACACAATTTGGAAACAAATCTGTAAATAATAGTGAGGAGGTACATATTGTCTCTTCCAGTCATCTGTAGTGTGACCATTACTTTTATTCAGAATTTTATCCTACCATACTATAGAAGTTGAAGCTACTGTAAAATACCAGAATTTGTGGAATTCTGCATCACACATGCATGGATTCTATTGGCATAAATCACTAAAACAGGAAAAACATTTTTGGAGAAGCATGCCTCGGCAGTACTGCAGAAGTTCTAACATTTCAACTAATTTCTGTTCTGCCCATGCAAGTTACAGGAAGCAACAGGAAGCTTTTGAAACAGCACAAAGATTCTGCTGCAACAATAATGACCTCAGTGTTTCCTTTTTATGTTCTACACCACATTTTTTTCCTCATGTTTAATAATACTCTTAGCACCAACTTATACAAATATGGTTTCTTACACTGTCCCATACCTGCTGCTCATCCTCCATGACGTTGCTGGCAAATTCAAACACAAGTTCATTCTGCTGTACAACTGCTGCCATAATAACGCATTCCCAGGTCTCAGCTCCACATACAAAGAAAAACGTTCTTGAACGCAAAAGACTGGAGAGCGTCACCGAGGTCCAGCTGAGCAGAAAGGCAGGATCACAAAATGAATAGAGTGCCAGTGTTTGTATCCCTTAGATCATCAGTGTTCCTGGGTTCTTCACTTTGCAAAGGGAAACAAACCAAGGCAAATCCTTTCCTGACTTGTTTTTCACACCTTGATAGCCTTTACCACTGTGGAGGGAAAAAATAAAAAAAATTATCATTAAAACATTATTACTTTATGTATCAGAAATAGTAGAATTTGCAATAATGCAATAAAACTGGTCTAAGTCCAAGAAAGTCAGATAATTTTGTGTCTCCAAAATTAATACTTTTGCTGATTAATGTATGTGAATTTTCATTCCCTGAAACAAATTTTGATTCCTGAAACAAAACTGTTCCAGGAAGTAAGCCATCAGTTTCAATGTGTTTAATATTAAAAGTACGAGACTAAGGAAAAGTATCAAAAATTAACAAAAAGAAAATCCATGTTTTCATTTGATTCATATATGCAATTTTCACATTCATTAGCAACGCTCATCTTTACAGTTTATTCACAGTAAAAATACAAACCCCAAACTGACCTACTAGGCTGTAGGATATCTCAAGTATCTATCACCTTTCCTCTTCACACACAGTTCAAATTTAGCAAAGTTGTTATTTTGCAAGTAAAATGCTCTAGGTCTTGAATCCCAGTGTCAGCAATTAAATTCTTTGTACAATACAGAGAGTCCCCAAGTTCCTACATGAAGCAGGTCCTCCGGCTTCATGTTAAAAATGCGCTGTAAACGTAGCCTTATCTCTACCACAGGCTCGCAAGCCACCGGAAGGAAACAGCACTGACCACGTCATGGCAAATTAGAACTGGCAAAAAAACTGCACAGTACAAAGCAGAAAAAAAATAATTCCCAAACCAGAGAATGTAAACAGCTTCAGTGAAGGGATGCGTGCCTACAGCTCCTGTGTTTTCACTTACTCATCAGCGCCAAAGGTACACACGAAAGCTTATGAAGAGGTTGTGCTGCACCACTTTTGGGGACAAAGGCCAGCACAAAACAATCTTCGCATACAACTAAGGTGACCCATATATTAACAAAAAACCCTATTATTTCAAAAGAATAACAGGAACAGGTGTCTAAAATTAGGAACCTAAGAGAGTATGTCGGTGCCTAGGAATTTAAATCCATGTATTTTAGAGGAAGCAAAATGTGGGGTTCCTAGCATTTTGAGCAAAATTCTTTAAACTGCCTCTGATTAAGCGCTGCTGTGACAGAAGAATAAGGGGCAGAGGTCTATCTAGCACATAACCATCCAGAGTGAGATCCCCAGGAAAGGCTCTGGGCAACTTCAGAGCCACTGGTAAGGATTAGCATATGCCTTTGCACAGGAGGTTTAACTTGGCCTTGGTTTTGCAGTAGGCTGAAAATCAAAAAATGAAGGGAATCTTCCGCTCTCTAGTGCCAAGCAATTTAATTAGGGAGGATCATGTCAGAGACTCATACTCCCTCACTCTAGGAAATGTAACAGCTGTTTTTCCTATATACATTGTGGTATTCCCAAATTCCTAAGTAGTGATGGCAGAGCATTCAAGCATTTAAGTCACTAGATCCTACCCTTCTAAGAAATCAGAAAATCCAAGGAGGAAACAGGAGAACCTTCCCAACTTCCAAAGTGTGCTCTAATTAACTGTTAAAAGGCTCATAAGAGTAGCCACAACCCTAAATAGAGAATATTTGCTTTAATGAGAGCTACGTGCTTGAACAGAGAAGGATGTGCTGTAGGAACCATGACTATTCAACCTCAGTCCTTGCCATTTTGCTGGTTGACCTGAACAGTTAACATGGCTTTCTCAATACTTCAGCAGGGTCATGGCACTGAAAGCATTACATGCAACTATATAATCTTGGGTGATTTCCCTAAAAGTAATTATTTGGCCGTGCCTTCTAGAAGATAAGGATAGTTAGGAAATTAGACACACATTACCAGCGCAGTGGGACTAAGCCCAACTTGGCCCATCCTAAACTCCTACCATCCTGTATACCAGCCTGAAAATAAACTACTTAACTACATAATACATAGTTTAATATTTCCTAAGACAGTGATTGAAGTGGGTCAATCTATAGCAACAGGGACATATCAGCTCTTTCAGAAGAGAGGACAGGTATGGAAATTCATTGAAATACAACTTCTATTTTGATTACTGCTTACAAATAAATTGTAACTCTCCAATCAGATTAAATAATATTTTAAGTCACTCCCCCTAATCAGTGAAGAGCAACTTCACTCTAAAGGATCACAAGGCAAATACAAGAACCTCTTCTGTTTCCAAATAGAGACGTTTTTTAAAGTGGGAGTTAACCTAATTGTCCAAGGACAACCAGAGCCAAAATACTGCAAGAGTCTATAACCATAGCCATTACACTAACTTAAGGCAAATACATGATCAAGGAGTACAAGTTCTTAAGATCCAGTAACTTTCTAAGGTCAGTAACAAATAAAGAGTTGATGTAAAATCAGAATAAATTATGAGTTAGAGACACAGGCTATCTAGCAAATATAAGGAAAACTGGAGGTGAAGTCACCCTAAGATAGATTTTAAAAGTTCCCCATGTGCACTGAGAACTGACATTTTCTTCCATTAGTTATTAATTATTCTGTAAAGTATTAATATTTTACAGTAGATACTAGAATACTAAGACACAAACTAAATAGCTAAGATCCAAAAGCTGTGGCAGAAACTTCCTGAGAGTCATAAATAAATATTTCCTTACTTTTTACTTTTTAAAAAAAGAAATAATAAAAGCTTCAATGCAAAACTAATTTCATGATTTAATACCATTTCAGACTGTAGCAGCATAATGCATTTGATCCACACAAACACTACTTAAACCAGTCACACTTTATGCTAACATGAAATTCCTAATCATCTGATAACACTGCCGGAACAGGCATTCAAAAGCTGTTTTACAAATTCTGCTCCGCAGTGATGCAAGAATGTTCCTTCTCCTCTACACCCCCTCCCCAAAACTGCCAAGGCCTCTATAAATATGAAGTTGAACGATGCATTCTTCTTAGACAAAAAGAAACATCTAACCACAACAAGATAAGTGATTGAATAGGCTTTAGTGAGCTTTTATATCTAACCTTATAAAGGTTAGGGACTTAAACTATTATTATTTGCAGGATATTTTTCATTAATTCTGTAGCAGTACACAGTAATAGCAAATTATCTACTGGGCAATAATGGTACAGCACAATAATGCAAAAGTACTTTCCTTTAACCCATATCACTTTCTCTGCCATAGAGAAAACAAGAGCAGCTTTTCACAGAAGCCAGCAGAATTCTAAACCAGCTATATTTTCCCCCCACATCTATTTTTATAAACCATACTTTCATTATGCCAACTATCCCAGAGTCCTGCTGTCTATAGGGTAACACAAACATGGCTATTGTTTTTGATAAATAATGCCACTTATTTCCCTGCCTGGTTTTACATACATCTGTGAGTAGAAAAGCAGTTATTTGCAAACAGCATAAAATGTGTAAATTGTATTCACACTTACAGTAAGCTTGACTACATACAAATAATCCTAGGAGAAAGGGAACCAAGTATATATGACCATAAAATCTTCATCAAATTTTCAGAATTACAGAGGAAATAAAATTTTGCTTTCATTTTTATTAATTGTTGTAAAATATACTATAAAAAGCAGCACTAAGCACCACAATATAAACAAACATCTTAATTTTCCTTAAGCCTTAAAACTAAACTCAAAAATAAATTATTTCAATCCTGTCATCTGGAAATTCCCATCATCCACTGATTTCAACATCTAGAAACAACCTCCTCAGCCTGTCTGTCAAAAAGCACATTGAGTCAATTTAACCCTTGGTACATGCACTCTGGTATCCCAGAACATATGTGGTAGGATTTCTTCCAGCTAGACATGACAACATTTTTCCCACCACTCTTCACCATATACCCTGCACTTAATCCTAGCCCTGTTGAGCCAGTTCAACAAAGCTTGTAAGAAATGCTTCTAAACCCCGCATTTTTGGTCACAACAGTGAAGTTGCAATACTGCAGCTAGGCTCCAACTTGGAAGTAACGAAGCCACAATTTCTCCTTCAACTCCTGAGCCAATACAGCCCATAGTACCACTGTGACAATACAAGCCAGTCTAGCCCACACTACCTCAGCATTCGAGCATTGTAGCGCAGAACACTGAAATAACATAATGGCACCACACTGGAGCATGCATCAAAGCACCAGACACAAATCCAAAAATTTGCTGAAGAATCTCAGCTATGAACTTGGAAGGCTCGAGTCTTGGTACTAAGAGCATTCTGGCTGAGCTGAAAGATGTCTCCAGCAAGCTGTTGGATCCAGTCCCATTTAAGGTTACTAAAGATGACTGTAATCATCCTGCACTGCCTTTTTCTTAAGATTAGTAAGATCATTTGTGCATTTCAAATAAGAACCAGCTTAGCTGCCTTAAGATTAAAATGCAGATCTGAATCCTCTCTTAATGATGAAACAACTCATTCAGCACAGGGACAAATGACTTGAGATTGGAATTTCCCACTGATTTCCTAAAACAGTCTGCAGCATTAGCTCTAGCCTAGAAATGCCAAAGTTGTGACTTAACAGAAAAGCAAAGCTGAACTTCCTCCTCAACACCATCTTTGATGCAGGAAGAAGAGGTGAGTGAATGAGAGGAAAGGGAAGATTAAAGACGTCACCTGGAAATTTTGAACAGAAGTACTGAAAACCATCTCAGATGAGGTCAGACAAACACATGGACGGTAACCACGCCATTTCACTCAAGTTTCTGACTCCATTCTACCAGTGGAGGTTAAGGATGGATCAACCCAGAATCCAACTATGCAGAGTGGCATCTCCTTAAGATACCATACAAGTATCATCGTAGAGTCAGGTTTTCTTTAAATAGGGGGGCAAAGCTCAATGGTATCGCAGTTCTCTCAATACAGAAATCCCAAACCCACAATGACCTCTATGTATAGTCCAGGCTAGGCAAAAAATGTTAACAATATAGTCTACTGTGCCATTCTTCATGGATTAATTATTCCTATTCAGCAATATTACAAAATTGCACAGAACAGAGGCTTTGAACCCTGTCCTTAGACCCAGGGCACCTGCAGTTGGCAAAATGACAAGCAAGAAGTTAATATATGTCACTTGGCACAAGAAGTTTCTGAAGGGTCAGTACTTCAACTACTCACACAAATTAAAGGAGATAAGGAAACAACATAGTAAGAGGGTAGCACGGAGGAAGGAAAGAAACAACATAAGGAACAGACTCAAATCTTCTGAGAGCATCCATGCTGCCTAGGGCAAACTGTGCAAATAGCAGCTGACATAATAAAAGCCAACACAGTGACCTTTGCTGAGCTTTCATTAAGGACAAAGAAATCATTGGTATCAATAAACCCCTGTTTTGCAGCCCGGCGGGAAACCAGCTTGTGTCACCACAGGCTCTCAGTACATATACAGCAAGGAGGACAGAGAATAAGAGGATTCATCTGTTAAATATAAGCAAGCATAAAACCCCAAAAATGACACACAATTCAGTCAATAAAGTGAAATTAATCCCCTCGACCATAAATTTCACATAAAACCAGATTTACTCTAAAGAGAGCAAAAAGCACAAATGCAAGCAACAAGCTCTTTGCCATCACACACAAAAAAAAATAAATCACATTTTTATCTTCCCCCACCCCCCCCCACCTACCTCTTCTAGCCTGAATATTTAATTTAGGGCAAGACTCCTTTCCAGACTATTAACAGTAACAACTCCAGCATTGTTTATAGACTCCCCCACCCCTGACACCCCTTTCTTCCTATATCCTGTGTTCCCTGATACTTTTTAAGTCCCTTTCATTTAGCACATTTATGTAACACAGCTGTTGTACACAAACCCAGCAAACTGGCAGAGCACTGCTGGGAAAGCTGAAAAAAATTACAACATGGTTTAGACTTTTTTTGTCTGTATCCTCTCCTGCCAGCATGTTTGATATGTCAAGGTAGTCCCAAACCAGTGTGGGCATGTAGACATGGAGCACTGTAATTGATTTATGCTGCAGCATCAAAAGATCAGACTACCATGACCAGGCCAGTCCTAAAGAGCAAACTAAAAGAAACTGAGGCGAAAAAGGCCCTCCCCAACTTTACTACTGAAGCTCTGGAGCTCAGAATAAGGTGTCTGAACATCTGCTAAGAGCAAGCCTCCCTAATCTGATCAGGCAAGAAGACCACACTGGGTTTTAGTCACCTCTCTGCAAAGTGTGTGCTCCAGCAAAGTAGAGCAAACTCAACAGGAAAAGTTAGCTGTAGCTTGCCCTAAAGCAAGGGAGCAAGGGCACTTCAGTGGGAATAGAGAGTCCAAATCCTCTCTCTTACTTCACCATTCTCCCAGGATGAAGATAACTGAATCCTGCATTTTCATAGGTTGGCTGCATGGTATAAGAAGAGGCTAGGGAGATGGGATATAACAACTCCATCCCACCCCTCCTCCTGAAATTGTGTCAGAGATTGGACTTCCTTCCCACCTTGCCTGCTGCACTCCAGCCCACTCCCAGCCCTCCTTCCCTCTTCATCAGATCAAAACTGTTCAGTGGATTTGGCACATTAGACACGTGAAAGAGAAGACAAGGGCAAATTTTCAGAAGTGGTTATATGACCTAGCCACCTTGGCTACTCATACAGCTTTGAAATTTTTCAGATTTAATTTGGGTTACTAAAGTCTCAGCTCACAGTAAAACCACAGTGCTTGAACTACAGTTAGATAAAAGCCATGAAAATGTTGCTTCATAGCACAGCCTCTGCTCTACATGCCTGCACACACACACATCAGCTGCAGTTACATGAATGTGCTTTATACGCACATGCATATGCATTGATATATACACCAAAACATATAAATGAAATGCCAGCCCTTCTACTGACTTTACTTTTTACTTTTGGTGCAGCTATTTTGACTACCAAAGATGCAAAAACCCCACAGCCTCCCACATCTTAACAGAACAATGGGATACACAAAAGTACTGCTTCCCTTCTTCCAGATCAGTCACTTCCACCCACTGCTGCTACTCACCACCTCAGTACTGCTGGGAAAGTATTTAGCTTGAGCTTCCTCTCATCCACCGAAAGCCAAACAAACAAGATGAACTGGGCTGCCCCTAAAAAGGGCAGTGTCCCCCAGGCAGTGGGCAGGGAGCTCACACAGTCTGTCAAGCCTGCAAGAATTCAGCAGTCTGCCAGTCTGAGGAACACAGTAGCACTAACATCTCAGGGCAGCAATAACATCTTGGTCTTGGAAAGATAACATCTGTGTCATTATTGTCAAAAAAGGGAGAGGTGTGCGTGCAAGTCAGGCCTTCACCACCTGAAAAACACTGGCCACAAGCACACCATCACACCAAGCTTCCTGGCAACCAACAGCATGACTGCCAGTCTTTCTAAGAACTTCTCTGTATAGGGCTATCTAAAGGTCACTTATCCTAACAACCATCAGGTTTTGTTATGAAGAATATTTCTGAAAGCATGGCCTTGTTAAACAATGTAATAGGGATCCAACGGCCAGATGAAAACCTGAGATTCGTAGCCAAGACCTACTTCTCCTCTTGCTACTGCATAATGGTACAGGTGCATGCTAATGTCCAGTAAATGCACAGGTAGTGTGGTTTGCTGGTCCAAAACTCTTTGCAATCACTAACTTGGTCTGTCCTTTGATTCTGTTTCTGTAGGTAATTCATCACTATTGGTAAAGAGAAGGAAAAAATCAGGTGCTCATATTTCCAAGCTGATAAAATGAGAACAAGGAGACATTCAATTAAGTTGAGAAGCAACTAGTTTTGAAAAGATGAAAGGAAAGCAATTAAAAATGCATCAGCCTAGAAGTACTTCATCAAACTCCTTGCTACAGACATGACAGAATTTAAAAGCTCAGGAAAATTGTAAAATGTTTTAAAAACAGCTCACTGTAATTAGAACAAACCAGTCCCATTAGAAGGAGTTCTTTTTAAACAATGAAAAAGAGCTGTCATAATACACGACAAGCGTTCAGTAATGCAGATTGCAATCATACATCTCTAAATGCAGGATTTTGCTGTCATTTTTTTCCTGGTAACTGCTCACTTCTGCATTAATATATTCTCCACCGGAAAAATAATAACATATTAAACACTCAAAAATCAGAATACATGGGCTACAAGTTTGACATGACACTGCAAGTATCCACTTAGTCTAGCTCATCAAGAGGTAAGTGATACTGCTTATGGAGAGAAAGGAAAACAAAAGCTCTCTCATTACTTCCTCTCCTACAACAATTAGTACATGTTACTTTATCCAATAGTAAATTTGCAGAGCCAGGAGTGGTCTTATGTCTCAAAATAAGATAACCAAATTAACGTTACTATCAAATATATCTTACTAATTTTCATACTGCACAAAATCTCAAAGAAACAGGTATAAAAAAAGACAGTGAAAACAGTAAATTGATGAAATCTCAAATCCGGTTCAGAAATTTCTGCAAACCAAACTAATTACTCCAGTGACACAGAATAAATATTTTTAAAAGGCACCCTTAAGTGGTTTCCAGCATTTAACAGCACCTTTTATGGAGCATTAAGACCACAATCTTATAAGCAATTATAACAATAAAGCCACAGATAAGTCAAATCTCACTGATTTCAAAGGAAAAGAGTCTCAGTACAGAGAAAGGTGAAGGGCTGAGCACCAAGAGGGCTAAAACAGGATATGAGAAAACTTGTAAAAGAGGTGTAGGAGGGGTGGGGACTGTTTGACCATGAAAGGTTTTGCTCTTTTGATTAACACATACACTCAGTGGCAGTGAGAGGAAGAAGGATCAGGGAAACTAAATATAATTGCTTTGGCTAAGTGCCAAACTTAACAAATTACCAGTTGCCAATCTGTACCAAATACTGACATAAAACTGTCAATTGCTCTCTAAAAACTACTTTGCCCATAAATTAGTAACTCAGGCATTATTTTTAAATCATCTGCAGGTAAAAGCTAAGTTTACTGAAGAGAAATGGATGGCCAAAACCAATTACTTTCCTTTTTTTTTTAGCTGCAATATAAATGCACACAAAATACATCCAATAAGCGGAAAGGAAAAAAAAAAAAAAAGGAAAAAAAAAAGAAGAAAAACAACCACCAGCCAGTGGAGATCAGGTTCAAGTTAAAAGTTTCTTATTCCAGGGAACCTCTTCCAGCCAAGCCTCAGTAATTCTAGATTAGGGAGATAAACTCCCACAGGACTTTTTCAGCATTCTGCAGAAGTTGCTACAGGACCCAGTTCAGTAAAAAACCCTATTACAACTTCTGCAACACAGATTTTTAGCATTCTGTGCATTTCCTTTTGCATACAATTTTTTAAAAACTTTTCCAACTGGACTGTCAAGCACAACAAACAAAAATAGTTAAAGAAGTTCAAAATTATTCTCTGATATAGCCATAGAAATGCTACATGATTTGCATTTCTATGCTTGAGTGTTTGAGCAGTTTCAGAAATCTGAATTTAACTGATATGCACCAGCTAGAAAGAGGCACAAACTACTCCCCAAAGACCTTGCTGAAGCCTCTCCTTTCCCAAACACACAGACATGGACTTCGGGCCACTGTTAGGTACTTTACTCTTGTCAGCAATGCATACATTCAAGGCTGCATTCAACAACTGCCAGGTTGAGAAGCGTAAAGGGTCTTACCTTTGCAATGTCTTTAAAGAATCTGTATGAATACAGTGCAGATTAGGCAATGTTTCAGTTGTTTGCCTCTCATTTGCTGTCAGCTGTCAGCAATATGAACAATCAAAAGCCTTTGGAGCAGGCTGGTATTAGTCAGCTAGACTTGAATTTCCAGTTCTTTTACATTGCTGTCTATTTTCCTCCATTAGGCTAGCCTGTCCTACCCTGGTATCAGATTACACGGAGCCAACCTTTATAGCACCTTGCAAAACAGTTGAACATATCACATACCTAAGTCTGCCTGTACCTGTTGCCCTCACATTTTAACCCTTTCTACCAACAGGACAAACATTTGTTGTAGAATATATCACCTAAAAAACATTTGCAGCAGAGGAGTCCTTTTTCCTTCTTACCTCACAGCCACAGGACAGCGTGAGATTTTGTTTTACAAACTGCAGAACACAATCAGGCTATGCTGATAACAGAGGCTCCAAGATGCCTGCAAGGACAAACCTGGAGACCCTACCTCCAACAGGAGGCCTGGCCTAGAAGCACTTGCTGCTTATTTTAGGTCTGAGAAACCCCAAACCTCATGCTGGGCTCAAGATCATCTAATTCCACCAGTTCTGTGCCTCCCTTCAGACCCCACTGCCACAGAAGGAACCAGGCAGGTGCATTCACAGCATGTGACTGGCATGGCACATGCAGATGGCATTTCCAGCCCACGGCCTGCCCAACACCACTGGCTTCCTTCTGTCCAGCCAGGATCCGGTGATACCCTGGGCTTGGCTCTTCCACCTTCTCCCCAGTGGCATTTGGCCCAACTTCCCTTTGTGCTGCTAATCCTATTTCCACAGTCTGGGGTCTGCAATTTAGACAGTCAATGCTGAAAAAATGGGAGCAGCGATTTCTCTCTTTACACATGATGCATGGCCATCAGCTGAGATGGTGGTGCTTCAGAGGACTGCACAAGGTATTTCATGTGTTCCTGTATGACAGGTACCTTAGCTTTCCTACACACTCATCATGCATCTTGGAATTAAACAGAGTTTTAACAAATAAAGATGTATATTCTTACAACTCACCCAGGGTCCATTTTGGTACTTGTTCAGCCACAACCACTGAGAATACTTCTTAGAAGTTCTTGTTAAAATAATTTGATGAGTGAACTAAGGCAAGTAGTACTGTGAATTTTTTGGTTTTAAGGGCTTGTGGAGAGTCCAATATTATTAATAACACAGCAGTTTATTTATGAGGTTGGGACAGGTGAGGCACATCTCCATCTACAGATATGTCAGAAAAATTAAGGCACATCTACTGTCAAAATCACAAAGCTGATATTTGCTTTAAGCTTTCATACAGATTCCAAAAAAATACCAAAAAGCAACAAAAAAGCCCAACCCAAGAGTAGTAACAATACCTCCTAACATAAGACAAGCAGAAATACTTGATTCAGAAGTATGTAGAAACAGGAACGAAAGGTAATTTAAAAAGAAGTACAAAGTACCAAACCATACCTACAGTTGTGCAGATGATAAGGAACAGCTGCAGACAGGGATGTCTGAGTTGTCACTCAAACTTCTGAACTCCCTCCCACTAACTTCCAGGTCTGATGAGTCTGGGGTATTTTTTTTTTTGCTTTTCTAATATAACTGTACACAGTTTTACAGCATGAGAGCATTCAACTTTATTTTTGGCTTAATCAGGTTGTTTACTGTAGCTCAGATAGCATTCACGTTAAGAAGAATTCATGCAGGCCATGACAGACTTGGTCATTTAAATGAGACACTCAAACAAACTCCCCAGCTTTAAGACAGTCTCACGAGGCATGTGGTTTGTTACTTCTTTCCAAGGTGAAATCTTCTGTCTGATTTCCAGTGTATCATATTTTACAGACCACTGTAGCTACAACTTACGTGTCATCTGCAGGCCTAATAAAAAAATATTCAAAGTTATAGAAAATTATAGAATGAGGGAACTAAGCTTTTAAACTTGCAGGCAGAAAGGCAAAGGCTAATTTAGGGTGGAAGGCTGTAACTGTGTATTTTCCCTCAGTACGAGTCACAGCTCTGAGCAGGTACATGCTTTCTGCATGGGTAATTCGTACCAGTGTTCCTGGTCACAGCTCACTACAGCAAAAGACAAAAAGGAACAAAATACTCCAGTTTGCTCAAGTAAACCTAATTAGTAAGATCTCGTGCACCATGCAGGAAAGGGAGTGAAGTCACCTGCTGACCAGTTTGATCTGAACTCAATGAATACTCTCAAAACATTAGCTTAAAACTGAACTGGAGGTTGGAAACAACTAACATACAAACAACACTGAGAGACAGAGGGAGGGACATGGCCTTGGTTAGAAAAAGTGAACATTACATAGCCAGATGGACATCAAAAATCAAAACAAAGAAAAAAAAAAGAAAAAATACACACAAAAAACCCCACTGAAACAAAAAACTCGCAACAACAAACAAACAAACAAAAAAAAAAAAACCAGCAGAAAACCACAAAACCTTAGGCTCCTGCTGTAACTTGTTTGGTACACAAACCACCTTGTTACTAGAGAGCCAATTACTTATGGGTGTGGAGCACATAGCACAAAGAGTTCTATGTGCAGGTTATCCCAATAATCTTGTCCAATATAGACACGCTGAATATCTCCCCATTGTACCTGGAAAAAGGAATAGAACTGGCTTGACTCTGAGCCTTCAAACCTGCAAAGAGATTGTAGATTTGAGTTTTTTATCTCCAGTTTTTGTCTTCATCTTTCCTTCTTTGCCACTATTAGCACCTTTAGCATTACTCACTTGATATGCTTTATGAATAACATTTTGAGAGGCAAATGCTTATCTGCTGTTCTTATTTCACTCTTGCATATGTTTGTCTTATTTCAGCCAGCTTTTCAAAAGATAATAATCTACATCAGAAACTCCCTGAATCGTTGTGCTGTTTTCATAGAATCACAGAATTGTTGGGGTGAGAAGGGACCTTTAAAGATTATTTAGTTCAACTCCCTGCATGGGCCAGGGACACCTCCCACTAGACCAGATTGCTCCAAGCCCTATCCCAGCCTGGCCTTGAACACAGCTTCTCTGGGCAACCTGTGACATTGTCTCATCAACCTCATAAAAAAATTCTTCCTTATGTCCAGTCTGAACCTACCCTCTGTCAATTTATAACTGTTGTCCCTTGCCCTGTCACTACAGGCCCTGCTAAAAAGTTTGTCACCATCTTTCTTATAAGCCCCCTTTACACATACTGACAGACTACAATAAAGTCTCCCTGGAGCCTTCTCTGGGCTGAAAAACCTCCACTCCATCCCTCCGACAACCTCTGTGGCCCGCCTCTGGAGCTGCCCCAACAAGTCCATGCCACTGCTGTGCTGAGGACCCCAGAGCTGGGATGCAGTACTCCAGGTGGGGTATCCCAAGGGAAGGGTAAAGGGCTGACCTGCTGGCCATGATGCTTTTGATGCAGCCAAGGATGTGAGTTGGCTTTCTGGGCTGCAAGTGCACATTTTCAGGTCATGTCCAGCTTTTCATCCACCAATACCTGGACTTGGAGTATGGTGGTGTCTTTGCCTTTTAAGCCTACACAGAAAGAGTCTTGAATCAACTGGCTGCCTTTTTAAAACAATGCCCTTCATCTACTTGTTCAATATTACTCTTCCCCAAAAGCCACTGCTGGGTTAAACCAATGAGGTGCTGAAGGTTGCCAAAACTGGAGAAGGAGAATTAACAGTATGAAGAGTACAGGCATTTCTGCTGTACCAAACATCTGTCCAGGATATAACATGCTACAGACCTGAGTCATTTTAATGTCTGCAGAAAAAACCTTAGGTAAAGAACCAAACAGAGAATACTGCATCTAAAATCATGCCTTTAAAAACTCTGTGAGACTTACACAGTTGTAGTGGAGAACATTCACTCAAGCCATAATTAACACTTTTGGTAACACTTTTTAAACTTCCAATTTTAATGCACTCTGAAATGCAATGTATTCATTCAGGTTATTCTGCAAGAAGCATATGCTTCATGATGTTTACCATAATTACAATAATAAATACATTAACTTGCAGCTATGTAGGATAAGACAGAAACTAATATTCCCATGCCATTTGTACCATTTTCTTTTTACAAATCAGCATAGCTTAAATTTTGTGTTCTAAAGTATTTGCATGGAGTGGGATTAAGAAGGGAGACTGTCTGGGGCATTTCAAACCAGTGAACTTGGCTATGAAGAGATTATAAATTATCTCCTGATTTGTAGCTAGACTAACAGTTCTCACCATGGGGTTTCGAGCGCTGATGAAACATAACTAAAACACCAACAAGATTAAAATAAAAAAAGCCAAAAGCTTTCTCTTAAGAGTGCTGTGGAAAAGGAGCGGGGTCTGCAAAGGTCTCTCCAGGGAAGGCAGTGTCTGACAGGCCGTATTTCTCATTTCATAATGTCTGGGGAAGTGTTCGCTCTGAAGCCTAAGTCACTCTCATATGAGCACACACCTGCTCCTGGGAGACACAGGAATTCACTGCTAATGAACTTGACACAGAATTTATGAGTGTCACGTGAAAACACCTACAGAACTGGGGTACTCTGGAAACTTTTAGAGCTCCCACAAACCAAGTGTAGAGAAATTCAAACCTCACCTCTTCCTCATTTCATCATTCAAGTTCCTGTGCCTTTTTGCAGAACTAAACCAGGCATCAGAGGTGGCTGCTGCACATGTGCCTGCTGCACATGTGCCTGTGCTATCCAGCTGTAGCCCCCACCACAGGGCCCTGTGAACCAGCCTGACTCCCCAGCTGTGAGGAGAAGTAAGGCAGCAGAGCTGGGGAGAACCAAATCACCCGGAGAAAACACAGAATTGCCTCGTCATCTTGGGCCAAGTTGTGTGCCCAACTTGGTCTCATTCTGCAAAAGGAAGTAGCGCAACCTCACCACAGCCACTGGCTCACAAACCTGGAGAGCCCTTTCTACCTCCCCTCAGCTCTGCAAAGTGAGCAATACAGGCATTATGGACATGCCCTCTCTCTCAGGTGCTGTCTGACTGGAGCTGCTGCACAAGTCCACCTGTACCTCCCAAAAGAGAAACCCTGGTGGTGTCACACGGAGCAGAAGCATTGAGAAGACATGCACCCACACAGCTTCTACCATCAGGACACAATTTTCTCCTAAGGCAGCCGTTCCCCTTTTGACCCACAAGAGTAAGATTGTTACTACTTTTCCTTCACCCTAAGAATCTCAACCATGTTCAGAAGAAAGGACTTAGGTTTCCCTAAGTTTTCCCTACAATCAATGGGAGGAAAGGTGGGCTGCATCTCCTGGAGATGAAAGGCCCTTCCTTGGATCACTTATCTGACTTGTCTAAACTATCAGGAGTTAACACAGGCCACGGTGCACAGAAACACAGAATGGTTTGTATTGGAAGGACCTTTAGAGATCATCCAAGTCCAATCCTGCTGCCATGAGCAGGAACATCTGTCACTAGATCACACTGCACATAGCCCCATCCAAGCTGAGCTTGAACGCATCCAGGGATGGGGCATCCACAACTGCTCTGAGCAACCTGTGCCAGTGCCTCACCACCGTCATCGTCAAAAACATCTTCCTTATGTCCAACCCAAATCTATCCTCTTTCAAAACCACTGACCCTTTTCCTGGCACTACAAGCTTTGTTAAAATGTCTCTATCTTTCTTAGTAAGTCCCATTTATACATAGAAAGGCTGCAATAAGGTCTCTCTGGAGTCTCCTCTTCTCCAGGCCAAAACAGGCCCCAACTCAGTCTTTCTTCACAGGATAGGTGTTCCAGCCCTCTGAAGATTTTCATTTAGATCTCTGGGAAAACAAGCATACAGTGTATCTGAAGTAAGCATTCCAGCTTTTCCTGCAGCACATCAACCTCATCATGCAGGAAGCTCCACAGCAAACATCGTATCTGTTATGAAAACTTCCAAATTATTGTATCAGCCAGAGATAAAATCATTCTGCCTACCACTTCTACTCTACTCTTTCTTCTCCCAGCACAACATTCAATCTGTACAGGTAGGAGAAAAAAAATGGGGGGGGGGGAACACCCCACACCAAAAAAACCCCCCCAAAATTAAACAAAAACACACAAACAAAGAATAAGGGAAAGTTGAAGTTGAAGTGGAAGCTTAACTAGAACAATAAACAAAGTAACACAGAGAGAGGTTGCTTTATGTAGCTTCTAATCCACCCTTTAATTTATCTTCCACTTTCCTTTTTTCTTCTTCTTCTCTGTTGTCTTCTTTTCTGTTGTCTAACATTTCATCTTCTGTGAAGTCTCAGTGGTTTGCTGTGACCATAGATACAATGAATTAATATCAGAATTGTGAGAGGGTGGGTAAAAATCCCCAAACCTATGCTTTTTTTTCAAGAAGCCATAGCCCTCAGGCAGTTTTGTGGAGGTTTTACTATGTGTTCCTCCCGGGGGGTTGTGCCCCATTTGTACCTTTCCTCTCTCAAACAAGACAGTACTGAGAAAAATGATGCTCAAAACTGAAAGGGAAAAAGGTCAGCAGAAGCATCCTGTTGCTGTGAAAGGCTTAGAGCGCAGCTATGTTAGAAGTGTGAGAGCTGGTGCCTTTCAGAGAGGCAAAATGCTGAGTTTTACCCTTGTGGTGCTGGTTCCTGGCCCTGCAGAAACACAGAGTACCAGAAGCTCCGAGCTCAGTGCCTGCCTCTGTGAAAACAGCCTTTCTGCTGTATGCAGAACTTCTCGTGCAAGGTGTGATGCACAGTGCCTCATAACCCAAGACAAGTCAGGAGAAAAAAACCCAAACAACAAGGAAAAAAAACCCTCAAAACTCCTTACCCATCCAATCTTACTGCCCCTTCAAACTTTCTATGCCCCTCAGGCCAAGACTCTCCATTTTAAAGAGCACATAGGACAGGAACATTTTATCACATGGCAAGAGATCTCTACTCAATGCTGGCTAGTCAACTAACACATTCTAAGGGAAAACCCCAGTATTCTGGGAGCTTCACTGTCATATGAGGAAGAAAAGAGCATCAAATCGAACAAAAAGATTGAAATGCATCCGGACTTTCAGTTCTAAAATAATTTTGATGTGGAGAGTACTTGGTTCTCTAAAATCTGATGGTGGGATAGATATTATTTGAGTTCTAGCTTCCAAAAATTAACTATGTTATAATAAAGTGCGTATCTTCAGAAATTACGCAACCTACTTAAAAAACATTACATCTTTTAGAATATGAAGGTTTTATGTGCCTTTTCTGTGCACTTGTAGAAAGTTGTTTAACTGAAAACCAGAGTTGTCTCAAAACCACAAAGAACCCCAAGTGTACTGAAATGAAAAAATAATTAAAAAGAAAAAAAAAATCACTCCAAATATCACAGATTTTTCAACAAAAACTCCTCACGTCGAGTAACTCCCCAAAAGGCAATTATCTCCCTAAAAAGATTTTGGTGAAATTGCAGGACTTGATGTCCAATATTCCTGCTTCTCACATGCATTTAAAAACTGTCACACTTGTAGCTGTGAAAAACAAAACACTGGACCTCAGCTCTCACTGTGTTAGGATAACTCTTGTGGTAACTCATTTAAAATTCATGCTTTAAGAGTTCAAGTACTGCTTTCTGTGGAACTAATTAAATTCTGACCTTTCCTCTCAGGTGTCTAAAGCAGGGGCTGGGACAGATAGCGAAGCCAAAGCACAGAGGCACGAGTGTGCTCTTGAGGAGACAGTCAGTTACTCAATGGCAGCCTGGGGCAGAGAGCGGGGCTGTCATCTCTGGGTGCATCTGCTCCTCGCTCGTGGTTTAACTGACAGGAAGCACAGAGATACCAGGGACCAGCAACGAGTGTTTCCTGCCTGCACAGACAAGTCTGCCCTCCGTGCACGCATGTCCTCCTGCACACTCCATGGCGTCGCGTGAGGGGCAGAAACTCTGAGACACCTTTTAAAAAAAACAGGAAAAAAAATGAAGCAAATTAAGCCCATGCACAGAAAGTCAGCCAGCTTGATGGGTAAAAAGTAATCAGGCCCCAGAAGGCCACCAAAGCAGGGTATGTGGCACCTTCTCATCTGGCATGGCTGAGGACAACAGGCAAGCCAGCTCTGGAGGTTTGAGTCTGGTCTTCCTCAAACAGGCTTGTACACTGCCAAGAAACCAAGTTACTTTACTTAACAGACAAAATATTTTAAGATTTCTTCCTGAAATCTTCAGCAATGAACCACAATCAGTAGCAAAAAAACCCACTGTCAAATACAGCACCAGCATTTTTTAGGGCCACCAGTAGAAAAGGGGACAGGTTAAATGCTCTACAGGGCTTATCCAACACTCATACCTAGAGTAACACACCTATTAGTCTACTGCAAAATTGAAATGCTGAAGAAGCATTCTGCACCCACACGGTAAGCACAAAACCCAATTGCTAGACAAAGCAGAACTTCTGTGAAAACCAGAAAGTCCAACTACAATTTCTATGGTATCTATCTGCGAAGCAATAGGCTATACACAGTCCTCTATAAGTAATCTTGTCCTCAGTCTTAGATTTCCCTATACTACTATCTGTCAAAAAATATCTTCTCCCTAGTCAGCCCAAAAACTATACTTTCAGATAAAATGAGAAATTATTAAAATGGCCTCATATCCTTCTTCCACCAATGGTCAACTGGTGGTATAAAACTGAGGAAAACCAATTTTGAGCTGTTATCTGCAGGCCAACTAAAGCAACAGAAGACATGTCACTAACATGATTAAGTTGGGAAATACATCAACCAGTACGAAGTTACCAGATTTAACACTATTATGTGCTGCTATAGTCTAGAAGCATTTTCTGTATACAGTTAAAAGCAGTAAAAAAGTCTTCACTGGATTTAATGGGGATTCTGGCATTTTACCCTTCATGAAAACAAGGTGCTCCATCCTAACCTGCTCTCCATCCCCATCCTGAAACAGTTCAGAATAAAAATGTCTTCACGTGGTGAGTGGCACTGATAGTAAACAGCCATCTCAAAGTCAGAGGTCTGCAATTTCCTGTAAATTACCAAGCTCAAAATTCTCATTTCTAACCGAGAAACCTACTCCACGAGTAGGTCCTCTGATAGATCAGACTTTGTCCACACAGCTTTCACATGCTCCCATCTGAGCACTGTGACCACCTGCATTATTCAACAGAACTTCAAAAGACAAAACTACATTGCTTTACATCGCTGAGCGCTTGACCCCTTTATGCCTTGAAAGTCAGAATGAAAGCCCTAAACCAGGACCCATCAGACACTAAGAGAAAACTCATTTCGGCAGCATTTCTCACATCCACTTAAGACACATGTACCACCCTTGACAAGTACTCAAGTAATCCCAATCAGCCAAGAAATTTTTAAAAAGACAGTAAAAGTAATGGTTGCTCAAAAGCCTTTCTGATCAAAAAAGCCTTGCAGCATGATCTGAGCCTTACAAAATTTTGCTGGACTGGCAAAAGAGAACTGAAAAAAAAAAAGTATTTTCCATCTCAGATTCCAATAATACTACATAGCCAACAGCATTTTGCTGATTTGCTTCATACTTTTTAAGTCATGTTGGTCATATCTTGCAACATGTACTGGCAGGATTCAGTGTTTTCCTGGGAAAACCAGGGTGGCAGATGCTGTAACTGGTCCAGAAACAGTTTACTCTCAAGTTGGATATTCTTTTTAACCCTGAAAGTTCATCTGTGTTCTGCTACAGAATAAGATATTTTCATGGTGTATTACTACTGTACTAGCTCTAAGCATAACCCATACAAAAATTTATGTTTACAAGCATAATGATATCTATTATATTGATTATACATTATTAACTTAGCCAGAAATTTAATATAAAAAAGTACAGGGCTAGAATAAGGGTGTGGGTGTTCTTTCATAATTGATTTTGAGGCACCTCAAGATCATCTAAGTTTTCCAGCTCTGTATAGTTTAAGCAAAAATGAAAAGGTAAATGTTGAGGTATTTACACTAATAAAAACAAAACGAAAATCAGGATGTCTTAGTTCCTGGAAAAATGAAAATTTATTCCTCAGGACTGCTGCTGCATGACACCAGCAAGGCACCCACACGCTCCAAACAGCCTGCCCCTGCATTTGTTCCTCTGACTCAGTTACAGCTAATGTGGGAGAAGTGGTCTCCACAAAACTGCTTTTCCTGCAGAACAGCTATGAGTCAACTTGTCTCATGTCTCTGCAACTAGGAGACTCACTGCCTCACTATCGGTGTGCTTTCTGGGGAGGTAGGAGGGACCACACCTCACCAAAACACTATGAAAAGAGGAGCATAAGTAAAACTGAGCTGAGTGACAACCACTGACCAGGCTCCCTGGCCAGCAAGAAAGAAACTGCCTTCACAGACTTCTATTTGTTTTAACCAGCTTCCACAGAGGGAAATATGACTTTTAATTCTACTGTGTCCCTTTAATAAACACCCCAAAGAAGACATTTTCCAGATAACTGAGGAATTTTTTACAGTGTTGACTTACCAAGCACAGCACAATAACCAGCTATTCTGTTTGCACTACAAGGCAGTACAGTGCAATGAGTTAATAATTTATCACAGCATTGCTCATGGCAACTGACCATAATCAACTTGTAAAATTCTTCTTCATTCTTACATTTTCAGTCTCAGCAAGAATATGGCATCCTTAGAACTTCAACTCCGTCTGAACACTTTCTAGCTGAGGTAAGACTTCAATCTTCCCAAACACCTGCTTTCCTCCTGGATTGTTTCAGGCTCAGAGCAAAAGTCACCATTTCATTTCAATAACTTGATTTTGCAGACAGGAATAACTAGAATATTTTTAAACAAAGCAAGAAGTTAACATTCTTTCAAAACTGCAGCAGTGCAGTGCTCATCCCTGCGTTGCCTTCCCCTTCTCCTCCCAGAAAGAAAAAGAACAAAAAAGCCCAAGTTCTTCCCTCCACCAAAAGCTTTTATTTGCACATGATCCCCAAATAACAAGCAAACACCTTTCCCTCCCATTTTACACTATTGAGACTTATGCCCCTACATAATTTTGGGCAATACCTAATTTATTAGTTAATACACTCTTCCTCTCCTTCAGAAGCATATAGATGTGGTTTTCAGACAATTTGTTTGGAAAACAAGTTTTTAACAGAGTTTTGATGTGACATGTAGGAGAGTTAGTTAACCACCATAATTATCACTTTGTTGTAGGTTTGGTCATGGAAAATGGTCCTCTTCCAAGGACAACTGTGCTACTTCATCCTCCCCCTTACTTCTCAACCCCAGCTCTTACAATCTTCACAGCTCTACCATTCCAAAATCAATCCCTAACCTGCTTCAGTCAACCAGCCCAGCAACTTCCTGTGGTGTGGACACCTGACCTGCCAGCTTGGCTCATCTTGGCTGAACCAGATAAGGAAGGGGTGGCTCATACAAACAGTTTGGACTGCAGATATGAGGGGAGAGCAGTGAAGCACAAGGCAACAACCTATGCTGTCAGTGACGAACACTGATGGTGGCACTCAAGCAGCACTGAGGTAGCTGGATGAGTGCTCCTGCCAAGGAATGATCATGCCCACCTCTGACTATTTCACTAAAGGCACATTTTAAATTAGATTAGACTGGTGCAAGTTCATATGCTCACAAAAACGTATGTTCTAGAATTTAAATTGCAACTTTACATCAACTACTGCAGCTTACTGTTGAGTCTTACCTAAGGGCACGCTAAGGGCCTGGGCAGAAGCTAAATGAGCTGTTTAAGGAATTACAACCCATCACCTTCAGGACAATTCATTATCCGAGCAAAACCTGCTTGGCCCAAAGCTCCCTTCTGTGCTTCAGGGCACATCCACGCAAACCACTGGTGCATGGGTTTGATGGGATGTGCCACTAAGCCATACAGATGCTGCCTTTACTTAGGAGTGAAAATGAGCAGCTGGTATGAGACTGAAGAAACTTCAGTGTGCACACACCAGCTCTGTAAGCACATGGTGTGTGAAAATACCAGGGACAGCACTAAGGCACTAGCATCATTCTCCCATCTAGTCAGTAACAGGCTTGTTCATTACAGACAGTGTAACAGGTTCTCCCAAGGCAGCCTCTGGCAGAAAGCAAGCTGCTTTCTCCCTGCAGTGGAGATTTCACCACTTCTAGAGATTCTCATGTAAGGCAGAAAAAATTAACCCATTAACTGATTTTATTTCTTTTTTTTTTTCCTGCCATGCTGCATCTGTGTAGCATGTATGGATCAGTCGTTCTGGGTTTCTTCGCTCAGGACAGCAGCTATATAACTCAGCCAGCTATTTGCTAGTAATACAGTAATAACTATAGTAATAACTGCTACCACCTCTCCCCTCAAATACACACATTTTAAATCACCATATACCAATAAATGCCATCACAGCCTTTCTGTTTACCAAGTCTGGAAGTACAAATTAACAAAATGCTTCCTAAGTCCACCTGAACACAGAGTACCTGTAAAAGATGCTTTAAATATTACAAATATTAGAATCTAGACACCCAATCTCAATGCACCCATTCTAACCATGTGGCTACAAAAGCATGAAACCTTTTCTGCAAATATCCCTATTATTTTGAAACAAAAAATTTGCAAGCCCAAGGTCTTATTTTGTAGTTTGGCAAAAATTTTCCAGCATTTCTTACTGCTGAGAATTATTTCAAGTCTATTACCACTGAAACAACATTTAATACAGTTCATTTGAAGGACCATATTAAAAGACAATTAGCTTTTAATAAAAGCAAATGGTAGAATGTTGCATTACATCAAGCATTTGTAATCAGACATATGTATTTCAGAAGCACACATTTAGGAAAATATACCAAGAACAACTTTCTTCTTGATTTCTTCTCAGGAAATCTCTCCACAGTCCATTTTTAAATGGTCTAAATTAACGGCTTTCTATGTAAGAATCACAGAATTATAGAGTAGTTTTGGTTGGAAGAGACCTTGAAAGGTTATCTAGTCTATCCCCCACTACAGTGAACAGAGACACCCTCAGCTAGATCAGGTTGCTCAGATTACAGTCCCTTCAGGCAAATTAAAACTGTATTTCACTTAGTTACTTCAAAAGCAACTTATTTCATTGTTGCTTTTAACTGATACTAAAAGAAATACCTTTTTTCCACAGAAAAGGACCAGCACTTTTAAAAATGCCACAAGCCATCCTCAGCAGACAAATTTCAGACTGTTTCTCAACACAGAAAGTTTCATTTTCATTCATATGTCTAAACCACCTTTTTTAAAAAGAAAAGCCCCTAAATAGGCACTTCCTCTCTACAGTTCCTTCTTTTCTCTTTTTGAAATAAATATAAGTTGGTTGGTTTTTAAAAAAAAATCCAAACAACAGGATGGCCTCTCAGCAGCACATCACCAAGAGCACCTGTAGCCCTTTGCAGGCCTCATGGAGCCCTTGACAAGGTGGTTCAGAGAAACTGTGAGACAGGAAGCAAGTTCTTGCAATGTGTGCAGATTGCCACCCTTTGCCCTCCATGGCATGTAAGCTTCACAATTATTTTCATGATAGCTATTATTCTCACATGCATGTTTAATTTACAGGCATGGTGACAAAGTCTGAATAGCTACAAAGAGTAAATAAGTTTACGGAGGCTCTGGAGAGGGAAGGGAATAACAGCAAACGTACCAAGAGAGTGGGAGGGGATAAAACACCACCTCCGAGGGCAAAGTCAGGCAAATTCTGTCTTCAACAGTCAAAGTGCAAGTCCTGGTGCCTTCAAGACACAGTTTTCGTGAAAGCTCTTCCTAAGAGGGTCATCTTCTGGTTGGAAAGACAGCCTCCACTAAAAACAAACCAAGTCATCACATCCTTGGGACACTATTCTTGTTAGCTCCAAAATTACGTAGTGCAGCACACATAGCACACACAAAGAGCAGAAAATTAACAGTATCCTCCTTGTCAACTTGCTTTTAATTTGAAATTCAGTCTGGTTGAAAGAGCAAGTTAAACATTAATTTCCCGACAGTGGTCAGCTCTGGGTATCACAAACTGTAAATGTAGTTTCACAGTTGTATTTTGCTGCTTCTTTCCCTAGCTGCAACATAAAACTGAATAGACATCCAGTTAGCTGGGAAGTGGAGAACAGCAGAAGTGACCTGATAGGAAGATCAGAAAAGCAAGGTAGTTTTCTTCTAACCTGGAAGCTTTATTAACTCTGTCAAAAGACCTCATGAAAAGCAAATGTAACTCTAGAGGAACATACAGCATGACAAAACAGTATATGCAGCTACAATATATAAACATGTTTCTTTCTCTCAACAGCAAACAATTTCAATCAACCAAACTCACCCCTTTCTTTCAATTCTCAAACTCAGTGTCAGGTGGGATGACATTTATACTGAGCTTGCTTATGAAGTCAAACCACTACCATGCAAGAAGGTGAAGCAGACGCGGAAAGAACTCACAAATGAAGCGATAAGATAGTACTCTAACAGTAACATTCAAGAAGTGCAGAACATTACTCTCAAAATAAAAAATGTATTTGGTATATTCACACAGAAATGTTGACGATGAGTTAAATATAGGGTGTTCCAGAAATTGGCTAAAATGCCTAATTATAGAAGCAGATAGTGACATTGAATCCATCTAAAACCAACTCTTTCCCACAATTTCCAACCTATGTATTTATCCTTCCTAGTACTAGCAAATTATCTTAATCATAATATCCTTTCCCCCAAGAGAGAGAGAAATATTTTTTACATGCATATTTAAGAATTGGAAGTTCTTTCCAGGCTAACAAAACTACTATCAGTTTCACATTCAAGCCTGAACCTAGAACAAGTCACACGTGACCCAAGAGGAGTGATCTCTTTAAGGACAAGCAAATGAACTGAGAGCTCTGACCCTCTGAAGGTAACTGGTAGGTACTGAAGGCCTAAAGCACATTAAGGTAAGAATGCATAAACTTCAGCCCCTATCTAATAGGATCCTTTCAGCACAAACACTGAGAGAGTGGGAGGCTTTGCCACAGGACAAGTCCGTATTGAAGAATAAATTGGTTTTATGTCTACACAGATGAGTCACATCAGGTCAGGAAAGTGCAAATGTCCAGAGTCTTTCTCATGGCTGCTGCCGACTTATGATAAGAAAAAGACTTAAAATTTCAGCATATATGGTCTCTGTCCACTGCTTTATCTGTGAAGAAACATTTAAGTACAATTTAAGGAAGCAAATAACTTCTAAAACACATCAGTGGCATTAAAATGATAAGCACAGTAAATCACTGACATATGGTAGCAAAGTTTCAGCACTTATAGTGCAGACTGTAACCAAGGCTGGAAAGGTGAACTCCACCTCCTGCCACTCCTGTGCTGAATCACCCCTGTGGGGGAAAGTCCTTGCTTCTCCTCGCACACTCAACAGAACTCCAGCAAGCTACCAAAACTGTCAGTGAAAACAAAATCTGCAAGCAAAAGCTGAGAAATTTTTGCTAACACTTGCAAGAAGTGAAAGCTGCTTTGGAGATCAAAGCTTCTCCTCTGACACAAAGGGAAATCCTCAATTTTCCTTAAATAGTCTTTTCTATCAGCTCACCAAACATAGTTTCCCCCTTTGAATACGGCTGTGCTGAAAGAGAGAAAAGGATAACCTTACAGACCTCATGTATTTGGGGTGTTTAATACATGAAGTGTCCAAGAGTAACGCACACAACTGAAGTACGAGTTTGCAGCAATACCAAAATATCAGGCTATACCAGGCCAACAACATTCTTCAAATCTGGACGTTTACTTTTTTTTTTTCTCATTTAAGTCCAAGGCCACAGACTTGACAATTCCAATATTCAAGAGATGAAAAAAGAGTGCATTAGAAAACAGACACTTCTGTAAAAGCACGGATCTGGAAAAAATGTTCACGCTAAGTGCCATCTAATACCACTCCCGTGGCTCATCTGTCAACAACCACAGACTCAATCCAAACTGAAAGATCCCTGCCTTAGGGTGTGTGAGGGGGAATTTTTTTTTTTTTGGGAGACAAACTCAGGCATATGAATCAACAAAAACTAACACCATTTCCCTGTACCTTCTAATCCACTTATCTGCCCTCTAGATCTGTCCAAGCAGTCATCTGTAAGTCTTGGAGGACTTTCAGATCACTTTTTCCTAGCTCCATCACTGTACCACAGACACTTCTGCAACCCTGGCAAAGTTCTTGCACAGCAGCAAGACAGACTGAACATGGCAGCTTTTGCCTTCAAAGAGGAACTGCTTCTCTGTGAAGCCCTAGTTGAGAGAAAGTAGCAGCAGCTACTTATCCTTTAGCACACAAAAAACCTTCTGCCCAAGATAAGCAGCTGCAGTTTGGGAGCCGACTTAAAAAACTTCAGTTTTTAAGGTTGGATGTCTCAACAGGGTCCAGTGCAGAAGAAAGCAGGGGAGAAAAGAGATAAGGAAAGGAAGGGTCATGTTCTGCCAGTTCCCAGCACGGAACCCTAAGATCTGAAAATAAACATCATGATGAGAAAAAGAAAGACGCAAATATGTTTAAGAATTTTTCAGAAAAAAACTATCACTAACTCAAAACAATTTTTTCCAAGTAGTTCCTCTGTAGTTTATCAGTTTCTCTGTGATTTTTCAAAGTGAAAAAATGCACCAAATAAATCTCCCAAACTCTTGCAAAACTTGTTGCTTTCAGAAAGAAAAAATGCAAAATTTAAAATAAAAAGATGGTGAAAACACACTGTACTGTAAGGTGCAGAAGGCAGATATGGGTGAACACCGGAAAGGCTGAAGACAAGAGACAGCCTCACCCAAAACATGATCATTTACTTCATGGTTGCCTCCCTCTCTACCTCCCCTGCAACCCCATCACAGTATTAAGCAAGACTCCATTACACTTCTCAGATACAGGCTCCATACAGCAAACGAACCTGGAAAGTATTCCCCTGTGTGCAACAGTTTGAGTGCCCTGTACTTTAATTTTCAGTAAGAAGATACTGAATTTGATTCTTCAAGTGGAAGACTGAAATATAGGGTCCAAAGCTACATACTCAGACAAAACTTTAAAAGAAGAACATTTCTGTTCAACAAAGAAGGTGAAAACACTGATTCTTTTCCAAAATACTGTGCTAGAGTTCAGAAGTACATAATTAGGAGAATCAAGGTGGTTTTCCTCCACAGAAAGTTCAAGAAGCCATTTGACACACCGCAATTACCTCCAGGATTTTCTTCTTCCATTAAGAGTACCATTAAGCTTATTTTATAATTGGTCTGCCATGTACACCATACCCATTGCTTTCATTTCTTAATCATTTTCAGGAAAAGGTGAGTGTACGAGCCTACGTAACAACTTGACTTCTGTTTCAAAACGACAGCGCAGCGGCTGCGGCTGTATGAGCCTGTTTGGGCAGAAACAGCACCCCAGTTCGGGGTCGCGGGCGCAGCGAGGGCTCTGTGTGGGCGATGACCAGCCTGCCATTTTAGAGCCGCTCGGGAGCACCCGGGGCGAGCAGCGGTGCGAAGGTGTCCGCTGCCGGGGGGCTGTCAGCCGGGGCGCGGCCCGGGGCCGCGCGGCTCCGGAGCGAGCACAGCCCGCCGGACTCGGGCCAGCACCCCGCCCGGCACCCCGCCGGCCCCAGGGGCGGCCAGACTCCGAAACTCCACGCAGCTCCGAGCCGGCTGCCGCACGGGAGCGGCGCGCTGCTCCGAGAGGCGCGGGGGCAGCGGGGTGCCCTCTGCCCGCAGCAACAGGCTCCGCTGCAGCGGCTCCCGGCGCGGCTGCCCCCGAGCTGCCCTTACTCACGGCCCGGTTTACTCATGTTTCGGTTCCCCCCGGTGCGGCGCTCTCCCAGCGGCTCCCTCTGCCCCGCGGCGCTGCCCCGCTCCCGGCCCCCCGCCCGGGCAGCACGTACCGCCCGCCCGGGGTCCACCGCGCCGCCCCGGCCTCCCGGCGGCTCCGTGCAGCTAAAATGGCTCCTGCCGGGCGGGGGAAGTGGTGCCCGACCCCGGCCGGTGAGTCACCGCGGGGCCGGGCGGCTCTGCTGGGAACGGCGCGACACGCCCCGTGCCGGGCCGGGGCGTGAGGGGGAACGGGCAGCGCCGCCGCCCCGAGCCCGCCTCGTGTGCGGGGCGAGCCCGGCACCGCCCGCCCAGGGTCCTGCCCAGCATCCCACCCCGCCCTCCCGCCGCGGCACAGAGTCAGTCAGGTTGGAAAAGACCTCCGAGATCATCGGGTCCAACCTTTGCCCTGACACCACCGTGCCGACTACACCGTGGCACTGAGTGCCACCTCCGGGCTTTTCTTGAACGCCTCCAGGGACAGTGACTCCACCGCCGCCTCAGACAGCCCATTTCAGCATCTAATCACGCCTTCTGTGAAGAAATTCTTCCCTACGTCCAGCCTAAACCTCCTCCAGAGCAGCTTAAGTCTGTGTCCTCTCCTCTAGTCCTAAATTAAATAAAAAAACGTGTCTCTTTGGAACATCTGGTATTTTCTACCAATGTCACCTTGCTCATGCCGAACTAGTTAGCCCCTGAAAAAAAAAAAAAAAGTGAAACTTAGAAGGGCCCAAGTTTCTCGGGAAATTTAGTTAAAGTGCAGTGTCCAACGAAGCACTGACACGCAGCGGGTGCCAGAGCCAGGGCTCTCTGGATCCCCAGTAAATTTTTGATACGCTTTTTGTGTTCCTTAAACAAACCCTTGTGACCAGTAAACAAGTACGCGAAAAGCCGCCCAGCCCACGGCAGCGTAAGTGCTTGGGATGGGCTCTGTGAACACACTGGGCACTCCTAAAGGCCTGACAGACACGAAACGTTAAAAACACGGCACAGAGGGTGAGCACAGAGCTACTGCCACTTTGCTTCGGTGTGAAGGGTAAGCGCACACTCTGTGTGCAGACTGGCACATGCACTGGTTTTCCACAAATTGCCAGAAGGGCAGAGCCAGAGCAGCATGCCGGCCATAAGGGAAGGCATGGCACAGGGACAGAAGCCCACGCAGCCGACAAGAGAGTGTAACTGCAGGTCACGGAGCTGGGAGGCAAGGAAGCAGCAGAGGCAACCTTACAGGGAGCAGGGAAGGCCTGAGTAAAAACCTGGAGCTCCTTCCAGCAAACACACAGAAATAAATCCAATGTTCTAAAGTGCAGCTGCCATTAACACTCCCAGTAATAATGAAACTGGTCCCACAAGTAGTGTGCTGAGCAAAACTCAGTTTTATGCACATAACCAACTACTGGTTATGTTTAACTACCGAGAAGAACATTTTGGGGTTACTTCCAAGCAATTTAGTTCCTATGATAGCTGCATGGCACTTAAAGGCAAAATTTGGTCCCAGTTTACTGTTTAAAGAGCCATTACCCATATACTATTTTATTAGATATAATTTATAATCTTATTTTTGAAGCCTGCTTTAGTGGAAGATCTGAAAAAAGAAGAAGCAGCATTTTTTATGACTTACTAATTAAAAGTATCAATTACTAAAGTATCTTCACTACAGCTCTTTATCAAAATATATCTTAATTTGTATTTCTCAGTTGAAAAAAGACCACAAGGAAGAAACAGTGTGTTGTTACTTTAGCTGCTATATATTTTCCACCTCTTGCAACAGATGTATATTCCTTCTCTCCAACAACTTAAGACTAATCCAGTCTTACATCTTAAAAGCTGCTTTTTTTTTGTGCTGCAAAATCCTTTGGAAATCATGGGGTGTGGAGGGAAGAAATCTGACCCAGGTGCACAGCAGTTACAAGGAACTGTAACATTGGCACAGGGAGAGTGCCATTTTAATTATTAAAGAAATTCTAATAGTTATGTTCTAGGGGGGAAAGAAACAACACAGTCTTATCCAGGCAATCAACCACATTGAAAAATCATTTCGCAGTGATGTATGAGCATAAGCTATGAAAACATTTTGCTGTTTCTAAGCTAAATCTGAAAGCAGTATTTTTTTAAAAGCTTATGTAGAACATAAACGTATTTAGCAAGAGAGAATACAGGTGGATGTTCATCCCTGGAACTGTATCGAGTTTCTTGCTAATTATAATTTTGGTTTGAAGAATAAGTGACCTTGCCCATTGCTGGGATGAGTATTTCCATGAAACTTAGATCACTGTTTGCCCAAAAGACATAGCTAGACACTGACCAACAGCACAGCTAAAGCCAACTTAAACAGCTTTAGCTCTCCACTCCATCCCAGCCTTATATTCTTCACACCGAGCTACTCCCCCCACTGTTTCCCAGAGCAAATATTTATGCAGCCGCACAGCATGGCAAAGGGTGGAACCCACCAGCAGAAAAGTTAAGACTGCACAAATAAATAAATAATACATAATACAATTTTCACGTTGCTGTTGGCCCCAGCTCCCAGAAAAACACATGCCAAATCACACCACAAGGGGGGCAGTGCAACCAAGTGGGCTTGGGGTAGCAGAGATCTGGAAGTGGCTCTCACTTCTGCTGGCCTCAAGCATGACCCCAAGCAAGCTGCTTCTCTTTTAATGCCCTGGTTTGGTAATCACTGCCCTCCTTTGTAACTGGCTTTGAAAGCTACAGGTCTGCAAGGAAGGGATGCTTCACCAGGAGGCAGGGGAGCGGACCACAGCGGCACTCCTGCACAAGGGGCAGCATGAGACTCTTCAGCTATGTGGGGACAGACCAGAACGATGCACGCTGGAGGTACCCTGGCCTCCACCCGAAAGATACACATTTTAGTGTCTTAGAAACAACTCAAGGAGGAGGTTTGTGGCTGTGCTCAGCTTTCACTTTTGCATGGGGACTGGGGGGGAGAAAATATTGTTTTGTATTGAAGGTAGCAGAAAAATTAAATCCAAAAACTCTTTGGTTTCTATTTTTCTGTTATTATACACAAGTTCACCACATGAGAAGCCCTACCAAGTCCCCATTTATGTGAGACCCTGTGGTACCATTCCTAAACTAGCCTTCACCCAGGTCACCAAGAAACACTAGTAGCACTGCTACGACATTTTAATATAATAAATATAATGGACATCTATCACGGTGTTACTGTCCTGGTACTTTGGGTTTGTGGACCAGCACCTCCTACTGTGGGAGGTGCCATATAAACATAAACACAGACTGACGCTCTTGTGGGTTTCTAAAGCTGCCAGCTGCATAATGAACTAAATATTTACACATGGAGAAATTGCATCAGGAAATTATATGGTAATTTACTCCTATTCCCAAGGGAAGTGTCTGATAGGACATTATGTACAGAAAAATTCTTATTACTGTGTTATTTTATAACTTAATCACAAATTCAGATCACACACTTCTGATATTTTTAAGACAACTGTTTCCCATCTACAAACTTGAATTTCCAGAGATTTCAACAAAAAAGCATCTCAAAGAAGAAATGTGGAACCCAGGGTTCCAGGTACCTGGAGTGCATCCCATGCAGCCATCAGTTCTTAATTTGCAATTTAAAGGTATGGTTCAGTGTTGTTTTAGTGCCTGCTGAGTATAGGCTGAAAATAGAGCACAGTGAATTTGAGAGAAAACAGTCTACTTTTTCACTGTATTGATCTTCTGAACTGTAATTGAATTGTAGGAAAGGAAAGGTGATGGTAAACAAAGGGCATATGAAAAGGCTGCTATACTTTTCAAAAGTTGAGAGGGAAGGTATCCTGGCCATCCTGTGCTTAACTGGAATCCTTCAGATAGTAAATGTCGTTTTCTTTCAAAACACACAAGGAAGTGTTTCTCAAGTCTGTGGTCGCACAAGCCTCCAGAAATTATGCCTAGGTACTAGAAGGGGCAAGGATGGTGTCTGAAATGAAATGGATCCACAACCAGGCACTAGGCAGCTTTAACTTCATCCATTTTATGTTTCAAACTTTGCCTCCGGTGTTTCTGAGTGAAGGCAAATTCAGTAAGGTGGCTGCACAGCAGCATCACACACAGCTACAACCCCCTGCCCTTGAACAAACTCTTCTTGGATCACCTCTAACGAATCCCTAGGTCACATCCCAGTGATGACAAGCCTCTAGGAAAATATACTTATATAGTCACTTTTTCTTGTTCTTTGAAGTTCCTTCCTTCCTCCTTTTGTTATAGGTTTGCCTCTGCTGAGAAGTAATGCTCCTCAGTATTTCTGAGAATGCTTTAACATGTGGGTATATTGTCCTTTCTACTGACAAGCAAGCTTTAGAGGGAAAGAATTGCAAAAATTCAGGTAGTAGATACAGCCCTGACTAAAGATAATCTCTGATCCACTCTCAGCCAGAAGTGACAGGCTCCAGCTTCTCTCTGGCACTTCTCTAGCAACCCCAACCACACTTTTCCCTTCCCATCTTATCTCCTTGCGCTGGCTCTGGTCCATGTGGTACCTGTTAAACCTTTCACTGATCCTACTAAATGCATTACTGTGGCAGAAAGCTGACTGCACTGCACTGGGTGGGAAATACTGCTCTTGAACCAGCTCAGACTGTGATGAGCACTGCCAGCAAAGGAATGGGACCTCCCTCTGTGGGTGGTAATGAACTACTAGACTGGGCCAGCACTCAGGTAAATTTTCACCCTAAGACTCACATGACTGTACCGTAGTCACACACACACACACAAAAAAAAAAGGCATTTACTTGGGGGATGCTCTAGGCAGAGAGGAGGGACAGAGGTGCTGCTTAACCTACAGCTGTCTGACTTGAGCTAGCTCATGTTCTGCTCTGCCTCTGCATGCTACTTGCCTGTTTGTTTTGGAAAGTGCGCTGAAAGTCATTTAACATCCTATAAATACCCCTGCCAGAAGGTGTGACAGAAGTCACACTTGTGAACCCAGAGCTCTAAGGCAAGTCACCTAAAGAAATAAAGACAGTCTCAGTCAGCTTTAGACCTCACAAAAATCATGAAACAAAAATAATTAAACCATTATTTGCAAATATTTGCAAAATACATGCAATGCTACCCAGTTTTCTCAGGTGACAGACAGGAGAAATCATTGTGCCTCACCTAATGTTATCACTAACCACAGTCAGACAGATAGTTAAGGCTCCTATATCCTGAAATCCAACTCACTTTAATTTGGTACTCTCCAGTTCTTCGTTCGGTCACTAAACTTATCCAAAAAGGCCAGTATATTTTATATCTTTGACTATCACCTCTAGACCCAGTTCCTGCACAGACCCTACAACAAATAAGGCAACTACCCAGAAGGAAATAAGCAGAGAAATATATTGTATACCAACAAATGGGTAACTCTATCTGAATTTATTTTTTTTAACCTAGAAGAGCTTACTGCTTGAAAAGGCAGAAACCACTTCTGAAACAAGGTAGAAGATTGTGTCATTCTAATTAAGGCTCAAGTACAGCTTTGCACCATAAAGGAACACTATTTTATATACAGAACACTTGCAACAAACAAAGCTAAAATGAACTCAGTTTTGTATGGTAATAATTACTGGATATCCCAAGCGAACCAGCAAGGGCATGGCAGTATCATCTTTTTATCCCAAATTCTCATACAGTACGTGTGCGAGCCCTGAAAATTCCTATAATATACACTAACATACAAGGTTATACGAGCCTGACTGCAGTAAGATTATGCTAGATCCTTAACTTTGCAAAGGAAATGATAGCTTGGATGTACAGCTGGTTTGAAAGACAAGTATTAGGTTGCCTATCTATTTCTGTGGATTTGCACTGACAACAAAGCTTTTATGCAAATACAGATTTCCTGCTATTGTGCAAGAAAAACACAAAGGTGAGGGGATACAAGGCATAAAGTAAAATTGATAAATACTGCTAAAATTCAAAAATATACAAATGAAAGAAACATTCAGATTTTCCAAGAGTAAGAAACAATCTTCCCAGGAAGACAGTTTTGATTCTTGAAGTAGAACAGCACTGAACATCATCCCACAAGCTTCAGATTCCCCACTAGTATACTCCTTCACAGCCATGTTGCATTAACATGATGATTTTATTTGCTTTGTAGTCCTTGCAAGGACAGTTGTTAAGAATACAAGCTCAATCTGCAACTATTAGATGTTACTAGACTAGTAGTTCTAAACTTAGCCTTTGCTCTTTTTCTTTCTTACACACACAAACCCAGAACTATTTGTAAACATGTTGTTCTGTGGGGTTTTTTTGATGTCAGCATGTTGTAATCCCTGATACAAGACAAAAAATAAAAATATAAAAATTAAAAAAAAAAATTGGGCATACGAACAAATAGAAATATATACCAAGTGAAACTATGTTGCAAATACACCCAGAATGAACATAAAACCAAGGATTGGGTGGGTTTTATGTAGTCAGTGGGTTCTTAACTGGGGCACTTTGTAGCTGGCTGAGGAATCATCATTAAAAAGCTATCACTATTTTTTTCCTCTCCTCATTCTGTGAGTCACTCATTACATTTCTGGATGTTGCAACACATTCATGAATAATAAACAGATACTGGGAAGAAGAAAAAAATCCCAAGTGTTCACACTGAATTTTTTAATGTCTGTATTTATCACTATAAAAATCAAGAATGAAGCTGAGATTTGTAGGAGTTTCTATGTAAGAAACGCTATTAATCAGAGACAAAGTATTTGGTACACCCAGCAACAAGCACACAGACACGCACCAAAGTTATAGCACAGTGGTGTTAGTATTGCTGTTATTGTTTGGCCTTTATACAGAGAGAGAGGACAGGGGAGAGGGGGAGGGATCATAATGTTCCCCATCAAACCCTCTCCTGAGAGGGAACAGCCAGGCACCGCCCTTAGCTAGACAGTTCTGGGCCCAAAGCTGCACTTCTGCAGCTGCCTTTTTTTTCTTTTTTTTTTTCTTAAATGAATTTTCTTTTAAAGACTAGAGAGTTACATTGTGGAGGCCGCACAGTCCCAGAAAGTCAGCCATGCTATAGGAAATTATTGTTGACATCCTAAAGAAGTACCAGGGAATTATTTATTCACATTTGTGTTTTAGACAATAACAAAAAGAGCTTCCAGAATTTGCACGTGTCAGGGTGGTTGCTGCAAGGTTTTCCACTGCTCCAGTCAGATGGAAAACCGTTCGCTTCTCTTCCCATTTTTGTTATCCTTTCAATCCCGCCACCCTATGCAGGCCACACTGACTACCTCACACACTTGTGCTGACTCCCTGTGTGGATGCAGACCAAATTTATGGAATTAAAGGAAATCCAGATAAACATCATTTTTAGAAAAAAGTTGAGCTAGAGTTCCACGAGTATTTTAGATGCTTACAAGAATGCAACAAGGTACTTTTCTACACTGCTCAGGATGTGAACAAAAAGAAAAGGAAAGTGTGTTTATTACTGCCCTTCCAGTTGCTCTAATTAATGGAAAAAAAGATAAAAGTGGTAACTTGGAGAGGCAGGAGAAAGAAAATAAATTGTACAAAAAGTAAGCTCATGTGAATGAATCAATTTTCCATTGCGACTTACTCAGGTAGAGACCTGGCTATTAAAGAACAGTTAGCTAGAAACACAACTCACTTACTTGCTTGTTCAGGAAATAATACCTTTAGTAGCAGGCTTACCTATCCAAATACATGCTACATTAACCAATCAGTGAATACATAAATCATGGAGAAGAGAAAAATAAAATAAAGATCATAGGACACAAAAAGGAGGGGTATTGCAGAGCTTGGCAGTGCAGTGAAGGCGAACTGGCTGGAAGGCCAACGTTTTGATCTCTCAGCTACATTTTCAGTCGCACAAACAGCAGCTTCCACCTCTATGTTCATCTTCAGCCAGGCAAGCAGTCCTACCAGCAAATCCTGTAAGATTACAATCCTGTGGATTACTCCAAAAAACCAAACCATCACCTCAGCTATTGTCACTTGCCCATAAAAGCGAGGTACAGCAGTCAGACACATCCTAGAAGATTTCACTGCACACAGGCAAGGAGGCTCAGTTTCAGAGAACTGCTGCTACTACGATGCCAGGAATCATGTTTCTTAGTTCTGTGGTTTAGGTAGCCCAAAACCAAAATTGGGAACCAGAGGCTAAGAGAACAAGAAGACATTATGGCAGGCACAGTTTCACAGATGTGACTTTCCTCCTGCTTTCTACTAACAGACGTCATTCTCTTATTAGTGGAGGGAGCTCAGTATTCTCCTCAAGCGACTTGTCATAAAGACCTAGTATCCTCAGTACTCCATTCAAAGTATTATATATACATTTATGTTTATTATTTTAGTCTAATATTGCCAATCTAGCATTTCAGTATATATGTTTAACCTTATAATCCATTTTGTCCTGCATTTATGGAGGGTCCATCAGCTTAAAAGATGTGTGTCCTGTGGAAAACATTCCACTAGAGGGAACTGATTTCAACTCCCTCTACCATCAAAGGACAAGATACCCAATGTGAGGAAGCACTCACATTCTAGGATGGTAGCCTAAATTCAGTGTTTCATCCACTGCTTCTCTGTAACTAATTTTAGTTCTTGAACTTTTCCTTTAAATGCTCCCCAGTTTTAGCAAGACAGATTAGAAATGTCTTCCAGCTTTGCCTATCAGACAAAAATATACCACTTGTGACTGTGATCACAGAAGTCTTCCTGTGAGAGTAACTGAAGTGTAACATCAAACTAATTTAATATTCAGAATAACAATAATTAAAACAATAAGGCAGCGGTCAATGATCTCATTCGGGAAGAAGAAAAAGTAGAGAAAATTACTTTTTTAGTTTTTTTTTTTTTCATTAATTGCTCTCATCCTCAGGCCTGTTGGTTTTAGGATATGATCCCTTGTTGCTTTGCACAAGCAAGGAGCAGCTTACTCCCTGCTACTCTGCTTTATGATAAAATGAAACTCCCCTATCCTAAACAAGCACCCTTTAATTCTTTTATTGTTAATCCTTACTTACATGCAGCAGACTGCTGGTTCCCCAGAAGACCCCAAATAATCTATATAAGGTATCCTGTGGTTCCAGGTGATTATAACAGGGTTCAGTACATTAATTCTACTTACTTTCTCAAAATATACTAAATTTCCCCTTTCTAGTCAAGTATATTACATTATCCAGTGGATGTTTTCAAAGCTACCCAAGCATATAATTTGTTCACCTCTTGGGCAAAAGTCAGATCTGGAGGTATAGGAATTATGCAACAAAATTATACAGCACATTGGAAAATTCACTTGTAGGATTAAATGCCAAGTAGCAACACCAGACAGCAAATTGAAAAAAAATGCTTCCTGCACCATCAGAAAAGGCACATTTGCACTTTTGGTGGAAGAGCAGCTGGATACCACACCAGGGCAAAAACAGAGAAGAGACCACCATGCTTTGGGTTCAAATGACCAGGAAACAACTCATGTTTATGGGCAGAAAAGAGCAGGCTGAAGATCTGATCTGAAGATCTGCAGATCAGTGTTTGTACAGTACAGAAGTGTTAATCTGCATAGACAAGACAAAACAGATGAATCAAGGAAATAGAATATAATTATTCAGTAACTGTGTTGACACTTCAATTTTAAAACAATTGCCCCTTGTCCTGTACTATCTGCTTACATGAAAAGTCCCTCTCCCTCCTTTTTATGAGTCCCCTTAAGGTACTGGAAGGCCATGTTAAGTTCTCCTTGGAGCTTTCTCTTCTCCCAGCTCCCTTTGCCTGTCTTTGTAGAACAGGTGTTACAGCCCTCTGATCATCTTTGTGACCCTCCTCTAGACCCTCTCAAACAGATCCATGTCTTTCTTTTGCTGAGAATCCCAGAGCTGGATGCAGCACACCAGGTGGGATCTTGCAGAGGAGTAGAATCACTTCCCTTGATCTGCTGGTCACACTTCTTTTGCTGCAGATGAGGATGCAGTTTGCCTTCTGGGCTGCACGCGCACATTTGTTGGCTCACGGCCAGCTTTTCATCCACAAGGAGCCTCATGTCCTTCTCCGCAGGGCTGCTCTCATTTTGTTTTGTTATGAAGCTCCTCTCTGGCACGCCATCCAACATGACAGAATCATAGAATTATTTGAGTTGGAAGGCACCTTCAAAGATCATCTAGTCCACCCTCTCTACCATGGACAGGGACATCTCACACTAGAGCAGGTTGCTCAAAGCCCCACCCAACCTTACTTTGAACGCTTTTTCATTCACACAGTCTCTGAACCTGAGCAGAGCAGAAATACACATTTGCTGGCTCTGCCTGCACAAGCCCCGAAAAGACGACTACTCGTCATCCATTTATTTTCAGTTTTATTAAACACACTTTGTACTTAAAGTACAAAGACTTGAAATCCTCTAGGGGAAAAAAAAAATCAATACTGAGATAAGATAGATCTGTGACAGGCTGCTAATTCATATACTCTTTTTCCCCATATCCCTGATGGGGGTCTTACTGCCTCAGTTTCCTCATCACTTTCTGCTTGGGTCTGATCACTGGCACCAACCATCAGCTAGCAAGAGGACCTCACTCCCCAGAGAGTTGCTCAGGGCTTTCTGTATCTTCTTACTTGTTTGCATAGCACAGTAAAGTAAGCCCAGACTTAAAGGAACTGTATAAAAGGAATTGGAAGATACTGAGCTTGAGTTCTTGCTCGTATGCAACTGGAAAAACTCTGGTGCTTCATTGATGGCTACTATTCACTTAGAAAATTGATCATTACTTAGGTGAAAAAACTGCCTGTCCACACTTTGTTCTCTTTATGTCCTCAAAACCATATCATGCTAACACAATGTTCGGGAGATGAGGGGAATGACATTTAAGCTGTAAATACAGATGGCTGCTCTTCAATGTTATTTGGCAGAAGTGTTCAGATTTGAGCCCATTTTCCTCACATTTAATAAAAGGTAACACTTTGTTCTTAAAAAGGACACAAAAAAATCCTTCAGTAAACAAATGTTGTCTAAGTTGGATGAGAGGAATGCAAATTTCTCACTATGGGTAATGAATTAAACTCAACATTCTGTAGGCACCGATCTAGTTATTCTATAGAAGTTTAAATTATCACAACTTTACCAGTGGGACTATTCACAGTTTCTTCTGCATCTTGTTTCCCTGGCTCATATCCTTAGAGTTAGAAGGAGAACACTAGTTTGAACTGTCTTTTTCTATTTCCTTCCCTTCTAGTCGGTTTTACCTTATTTTCTTTCATTTCCATCTCTATTCCCTATTCTTCAGGCATATAAATGAACATTGAAGACACATTTTGTAATAAAGATGGAAAAAAATTATTGTGGTGGCTCTACAGAGCAGGCGCATGGAGACATCTGGTTTTAAGCCACCCAAGGTCTGACCATGTTTCAGTCAGAATTCACATACAATTGTCATTTCTTCCCTGTTTATCTGGAGTTGGTAAGTAATTTATTTTTTCTGGCAGACGAAACAAGTAACCCAAAAAAAGTATTTTCCCCAGAATAGTGAAAAAAAAAACAAAACAAAGACCTTGAGAATTTTTATTTCTACTTGTCTTCAGTTCAGTAACAAACTGAAAGACAAGGACATGATTTAAAAATCTGACTGGGTAAGAAAGGGAGCACATACAACAAAGGACCAGTGACAGTGTTCATAAAGCCATCTTCACTTATCAGTCCTCCAATTTCTTTAAAACAGTATCCAAATTCTGTGGTTTCCCTAATAGTTCTCATTTAGGATAGGTCTCTCTGCTAAAAGGCAGTCATTCTGCAAATGTGATTGCAGTACTATACAAAGGAACCACAATTGTGCATTTTCCTCCTTAAACCCTACCTGTATAAATACTTCTACCTATTGAAACACTGTTATGGGTTTAAAATCTTGGAATTTTTCTTTCATCTACCAACCCTGCACCTCAGAGGGATCACCTTCTGTCTCC
>JAWWEU010000001.1:58121480-58153151 GCA_035583155.1 Acropternis orthonyx | reverse complement strand
GCTCGAACCCGCGGCCCCGAGGGCTGCCCCCACCGCGGGGCTGGGTCGGCACTCACCGAGCGGCGGCGGCTCCCGGTGCCGGACGGGGCGGCTCCCCCTGGGCGCTCCGGGGCGAGGGAGGAGCGGGAGGTGGGGACGGGCGGGGGCGGGGAGCGCGGGCTGAGCCCTCCCGGCTGCCGTCGCCGCGCTGCCTCCCTGTGCCGCCACCGCCCCGGCCCGCGCAGGGAGCCGAGCGGAGGCAACGACAGCGGTGCTGGTGCTGGCGGGGGAGCGACCATGTGAGTGCCGGGGCCCGGGGGAGGAGCGGACACAGCCCTCGCCCTGCGGGCCGGCGGGGCCGGGCGGGCGCCCTCAGGCAGGCCATGTGGGGGCCGGGGCCGGCGGGGCTGTGGCGGTGCCCCGGCGGCGACCCCCGCCCCGCTCAGACGGGGTTTTCCCCGTCGCTCCGGTCACTCTGCTCCTTCCGTCTTCGGGGTGTTTGTTCCTGCTGCGCTTTCGCCCCCTTATCTCCCCGGCACAGGCCGGGCCGGGTCGCCTCCCGCCGGCGGGGACCCGCTGTCCCGCACAGCGGGGAGGGCTGGGGGCCCGCATCCCCCCGACCCCCTGGCTCCCCCACTGTCTCCATCCCCCCTGCCCCTCCCCATTCTCCCCGCCTTTCCGTTCTCCCTGCACTCCCCCTTCCTTCCCCTCTCTCCTTGTCCCCCCCACACACCGCAATCCCTCTCCCTTCCCCTTCTTCCCCAGGTCCCCCCACCATGCGGCCTCCGGGGCGAACCCTGCGGAAGAGAAGCCTCTGTGTCTTTTACCTGGCCCTCGCTACCTCCTTAAAGTCTTTCATTAGGAAATTTGCGTTAATACCTGACCGTGTGTGTGTGTGGCTAAAAATCCAAGCTGAGGTTTTTAGTAAGTGAGAATAGCATATGATTGGCATTTGCTCGATTATTTTACCTTTCAATATATCCTATCTTCCCTGCTGAAAAAAATAAATCTTAACTTGGTCAAATATTTCTTCAGAGGTCTGTCAGTGGGGCAGTATTTGATAGTGAGCTGTGTGAGCCTGTCTTGCAGACTGGTACTATGTACAGCAGTGCTCTTAATTTTAGATATTGCTAAAATTATACCTGAACAATTTCTTGACCCAGTTTACATTGCTGTTTTTTTTCCTGTCTTCTAATTCTTATCTCATTCTTCCTGACATATCCTCCTTCTGCATCTACAGCAGCAGACCTCTGCTCACGGTAGATACCTGTGACTTCAGATACTTAAGTTTTGAAGGCAGACTGAGGCAGTTTGGTTTAGGTTCCCTGTATAAGGAAGAAAAACACACCTAAGCAAGTTCAATTTGCTTCTCAAGTGTCTCTTCAGGGTGGAAAGAGTGATATTTTGGATATGACAGTTTCCATCTATTGAAATGGAGAACTGGGACAATGCTATCTCATTATTTAAACAACTGAAGTTAGGGGAGATGACCTGGAGAATTGAAGCTCCATACATGCAGAAGGCTGCCTTCCCTGATATCCTTGTCACTGTTGCATATTACTAAAATTGTTAGTGGCATTTGAAGTAGTTGAGTCACTATTCCTGGAGGTATTTAAAAGACATGTAAATCTGTCACTTAGGGACACGGTTTAGTGGTGGATTTGGCAGTGCTGTGTTAAGGTTTGGACTTGATGACCTTAGAGGTCTTTTCCAACTTAAACAATTATGTGATTCCATAATTTACTATTTAGAAAAGAGGTCTGGTAAAGCAGATTGATGGAAATGATCTTTGATGCCAATACAGGTCAGACTGAGCAGCTTCTGCAGACTCTGCTCTCCATGGAAAATTGTGATTTGTAGGTAGTTCAGAGGAGTCTAACATAGTAAGAAAAAGAAGCAGCCACTTGTAAACTAGAATTGACAAAAGAGTTGCAAAAAATACAGTTGACTTGAAAGCCAGAAGAACAAAGTCATTCAGAGAATTGCCACGTTTCATGTGGATGAAACTCACATTCAGTACTACTCTGTATGAGCCTACGTAGAGACATGTATTCTGTCATCTATTGGAAAGCCAACAAGCTGAAGTTAGGTAGAAGGAGAGTCCCATGTATTCACAGTATCAGGGATGCTATTTATTTTAGTCCTTATTTTTAAATACCATTTTTTAAAAAAATTATATTTAAGGGTATGTATCTAAGAAGATGTTTTAAGGTAGGATTAGTGCACCGTGAGTGAATGGAGTTGCTGTGTATTATGTGAGTGTGAGCCATGGCACTGGGACCTACTTCACAGTACAAGAAAACGTTTCTGACCTTCTTCCTTGCCAGGCTTAGCATTGCATTTTTAGATCTCACCAATACTGGGATATTTGAATTGGAGTTAACTGTTCTGGAATGGCTTCCCATGTGGAGGAGAGTCTATTGTAAAACATAGGTGATTTTTTTTTCTTACGTTCTTTCTATGTCTTTCCATTACAGAACTATTACTTCTCTTTAGAAGGACACAGTATTCCCAAACAGTATTCAGAAATAGTTACAAATTCTGCGTCCTGTTGGGTGACTGTTATAAAGCAGCCACAGCATCTACTCTGAGTTTTTGTAGGAGTCAAGAACATGAATCTTACTTACTTCACACACCTGTATTCAAGAAGATGATGCACACCACAGCTGTTTGGGGCTCAAACCTGCAGAAAGCTGCAAGATACTAACTTCCTGTAAAGTCTTTAGAGGTTGTAGATACTCAAACCAAAGAGAGTGCTGAGCCTGTGCCTTATGGTTTTTTACCGCCTGAAGGCTTATAGTTTGGACAGATATGTCCCTGGTACAAGCTCCCCTGCATCCCTGCCAGATTTCAAGTCTGTTTTAGAACAGAGATATTCAAAGCAAATGCTTCCAGATTTTGTTTGCACAACCAAATTCTTTTTTATTGTGTTCAGAACCACCCAAACCAGTTGTTTCTCCTCCTCCTCTACTAAATTTCAGTATGTGGTAGGAACAAAATCCTCCAGCCCAGTCTTCAAGTAAAGTTTGGCAAAGCTGTCTCAGCTGAAGATAGCTGCTTTATGAGGGTTTCTTAAGCTACCCTATATAAGGAAAGCTATTTGCATCACCTGGTAAAGCATGAATAATATAGTAACTTGTGAGGAGAAGCAGCTTGCAAGTAGATGGTTTGGGGCCCTGGACCCCAGTACTGCTGGAGTTACTCTGCAGGTTACACTCTTGAGAGAACCTGTTATCCTTTATGTGCTCCCAAACGCAGTTCCTGTGCTGGAGTGCATAACCCAGTCTCTGCAGCATAGGCTGCGTGATTCTCATGGCTCCAGAAGTGAATTATGCAAAGTAAAAATACTCGAGTTTTCATGTTTTCACTCTGACTTTAATCATTTCCATGTCTTTTGGAATGACAAATGGGGCAGGGACTGTTAATGCAAAGTTGTTACTTGTTCTTCCCCAACTTCTCACTCCCTCTAAAATTTTAAATGAAACATTTTCACTGATCTGGTTTAACTTTCAGGTTTGTGGCTGGAGTCTTTGAAGCAGTTGCCGCATCTCACCGAAGTGGGGTCTTACTCCTTTCCAAATACTCCTCTTTGGTTTGCTCTCACCAAAGCACCATTGGGGCTTTGCAGGCTTTGCTGTTGTTACAATGGCTGATGTTATTACACGGGTATTTCTGCTGAGCTTACTTTTTTTTCCAGTGGTGTGAACTCAAGTGGAAAATCTTTAGGAGAATTATGTGGTATATAAGATTCCTCATGCTCATAAGTCATAAAATTAACACTGTAAGTTGCACAATTAATTTCATTAATTATGAAATGTAGGATTTAAAGTTCCTAGGAGATCTGGTTTTTTGCAGAGTTCCATTTACATTTATTTTATATGTAACAATAGAGAGCCAGCTTCAGTTTTTATCAAAACCAACAGACAATGAGGACAAAAGGCTTCTGTCATCAAAATCTGGTTTTGTACTGAAGCCACAGGTGTGCCCTCAGGTTCTGCAGCATGATTACCCTACATGTGGCTACAGTGGTTTGCAGCAGATGTGATGTCCAGTATCATTTACGAAAGAAATCAGTGAAAAATATGGCTGTGAAAATACAGCTTATGAAACTCTCAGGTTTTGACTTGTGGTGGGTGCAGTTGTACAGTCTTAATTTTAGCACTTACGCTTGATTCTGTTAAAGACAAAGAGCCTCCTGTGTTAAGTTAGACTTGGAAGTAGGCAGAGATTCCTGAACATCCAAGACATGCAGTGAGGCTTTTTTACAGTTTATGAGTTTTATATCAGAATTGATCCGTTGCCTTAGGAAGGTTAACCCTGCATTTAGCTGGAAGTTTGTCATAGATTATGTTGAAGAATTTCGAGACAATTTAGGAGCTGTAGGTCAAATAGGAAAAAGGATCTTAAGGTATTCCTGAGCTCTGAATTTCTTCCTTCTGCTCATCTGGTTTTTCAGCCAGAGCATTTGATTTCTCAGGCTTTGGCCCTAGTACATTCCTAGTACATTTGATGTAAGTCACAAAAAAAGTCTTACACTTTTAAATAATTGTAGCCTCTTGGTAATTGTATTTTTACATTAACCATTGGGAGGAGAGCTTATTTTGATACCTGCTTAAATTTTAGGTGTTGAGTCAACCAGAGCTGTTTCTGTAATTAAAGATTGCATATACCATAAAGATTGAGGGTACTGTTGTGGTTTTATTGAATAAGAATGTCAGGAAGTGTTTTCCTTGAACTTTGTCCATTGATCTTCAGACAGAAGACAAAGATTAATTTTTTTAATGTTCAGTGTAATTTTGAATTGTGGTTTGTTTGTTTTTATTTTGTCCCTCATTCTTTCTCATTTTAATTTAAAAACATAGAAGTCTGTTGCTCAATTGTGTTCTGTTGAACCAAAGCATTGCATCTCTTGCTGCAAGCCTATGAGAAATATCATTGTTTCTGCACAAGCCTTATATGACAGAAAGTGTTTTTTGATGAAGAAACAGCCATTGGAGCAGTTGTTTATTTTGTTGTTAAATGCTTTTATATACTAGCTTTTGAGCTCTGAAGAGTTTACCCGAAGTTTCCTCACTTACCTAATTGCATGATTCAGAAATACATTTTTACACTGAAGCATCCAAACAATTTACTGCCATGTCTGTGACCCCACAGGTCAGAATCTAGTCTAGGATTCATTCCCCGCAGTAGTTCAGCATTGTGCAGAACTGCAGCTTTGTGTTGCTGAGTTCACTGTGTACAGTATCCAAAGTAGACTTTGGCATTAAATCTAAAGTTTCATGCTTAGAAACACCTATGGTATGCATTTTTATGGAAGATAGTGCAAGTTGCACTTTTCTGATTGTTCTGTGTTCAATTGGGTCATCTAGAGCTGCTTGTTTATCCCTGGCTTGCTTTGTCTTGTATTGCTGATTCTCACAACACAACCTCCATTATAAAAAATTTTCTGTCTTTGGGGGTCAGATGGGCAGAGTCCCAATACTGAACTGTGATTTATGGAACACAGTAGTCAATATAGCTACTCTCACTGGCTCTCCAGACTTTGTTAAAAAAAAAAAAAACACAAAAACCAAACAAACAAAAACCCATCAAAAACCAAACCAACCAAACAAACAAATCCAAAGAAAAAAACAAGCAAAAAACACCCCACCTCTTAGCATTCCATTACCCAAAGAAGAGTAAATTTAGTTTCTGAAGATACATATATATATTTCATATATATGAAAACCTATGGCTTTGGTTATTGTGTCAGATTATACATCTTTTTTTTCTTTCCCCAGGGCCGATTACTGGAAATCTCAGCCAAAAAAATTCTGCGATTACTGCAAGTGCTGGATAGCAGACAACAGACCTGTACGATGGTCTACCGTACTATGTCAATTATTTTAAAAGACTAGGAATTTGAATTCCAGGCTTTTAACATCACTTTTTGATACTAGTCTATTGATGCATGAAATTTGTTTTTTAAAAATGCCTTTGTAATACTTGTGGTACTTAAAATATATCACATGAGAGCCAGATACCTGCATACAAGATGGTGTGTGCAGTTCTACCTGGTAGTACAGATAAGAACTACAGTATCTGGCCCTGCTTTTTCTCTGAGTTCTGTAACTTAACATTTGATCTGTCTTGAAACTTTGTCTGTGCCTGTTTCTCACTTTCATGTGCAAGTAGAAAGCAAAACCTGGCATATGTACTATTTATATGTGATAGGTGTGGTACAGCCAGCGCTCTTGAGCATTTAAAGCAGGTTTCTTTCATTTCACAGAGCTCACAGAAACATTCCTGCGTTACAGAAAGCAGTTTCTGACTTGCAGATGTCTTCTACAGACTACTAGACCCATTGGTTTCTTACTTAGAAACAAGTTTTGCATTCCTCATTGGATGCCAGAAATACTCCTAGAGCTGAGCTTCATCTTGCTTACAGTAAGATACCCCAGTTCACTAGCTCACATGAACTGCAGGTATCTTCTTGGAGTCAGTGAAGAGAAATACATGTAAAGGAAGGAATGTGAGTAACTTAGAAAGTCTGTCTTCAAATGAGATGAGTCATCCCTGGATGTGCATCCTCTGCATGTCAGTTTGTTCAAAGAAATTTTAGGGTTTAGGGTTACTAGGTCAGGCACCTAACATCTGAACACCTAAATGAGCTCAGATGTTTTGTTGTGAGAACCACATGAGGATTTCCACTGCCGTACCTGTAGGGAGCTTCTGAACTCCTTCCATCTCCTACTGGCTTCAGTGTTCCTGGCAGCCTTTTGGCTTGCAGGCTGTTCTGCTGTCCTTAGTTACCCAACTCTCCCACTTTGCCTTTTCTTTCTTCTCTCTCTTTCTCAGGTTTGTGGACCTGCAGTTCAAGTTAATGAGATATTTGTGAAGTGTAGCATTATCTAATTAAGGGTGGTAGCTATTATTTGGAACACTAAATAACCCATGTTGTTTTTAAAGGTTTGCATGAGAACAGGGTTAAAAACCAAAAATCAAGGTGACACTTGGAAGGATAGCATGAAGAGGGAGCCCAGATTCCCTGTTACTTGTCTCTGCATGCTGAACAGTATTATTTGAAAAAAATTTAAATCTTATACATACACTGAGATTTTATGATACCATGTAGAGTGTTACTGATTTTTCATTATTTTTGTGTTGAGCGTTTCTCAGTGTTCCTGTATTCCAGCCATGTTATAGCTGTAGTTTTTGTTGTGAGTGTTCTCAGAATAGGTTACATTTAGGCTTGTTCAACTAAGCTTAGTCTAGTCTAACTAAATTTTAATTAACTAAAATTAACTATTTTAAAATTGTATGATACATATTATTTTTCTTGGCTTTTTCTCACTTTGAAGAGCATTGAGTTTCATGAAAGAGGAAAGAATCATAAAGAAAATGTGGCAAAAAGAATTAGTGAGGTAACTCACATATCTTAACTCAAATATCTTAAATGTTTTTTTTTTACTCTCTCTTATCAGAATTGTTTAATTTATTCTCTTGGGGGTTTTTTTTGTTTTGTTTTAGATTAAAAAGAAAAGCTTGGAAAAGGCAAAAGAAGAAGAAAACATGTCAAAAGAATTTGCGGCAATGGAGGAGGCTGCAATGAAAGCATATCAAGAGGATATGAAAAGGCTTGGTATTAAGCCAGGTAGCTGCCAAAAGATTAAAGGCAGAATTGAAAGAATATTGAATAGGAAAGTTTTGTCTTAAAATAGGCTTAAGAACATGAGAGGAGGCCTCCAGGACTGTGTTTGCTCATTAAAAAAAAACTAAAGAGAGAAGTCTGCAAATTGCCAGTAGTAGAAGTTGCAGTACAGAAGGTTTTTAGCTAAGGTGTCTTCTGATCCATGGAACAATCAAATTTGGAGTAGAAAAATTAAACAGTGTGATAACAAAAAAATAGGCTGTAGTTGGTGCTTTGAATCAACAGTGCAGCTTCCCTTGATTAATTTTATGTTTCACTTTTGCCAGTTGGAGTCAGAAGTTCTGTGAGTAGGAGAGACTGGGTTCCCACTCATGTCCAGCAGTAGAGATGAGAATCTCTTACTCAGTTTGCAGTTCAGCAAGTACCTTACTTTTGTCCATATGAAGACATATTATCCTTTAAAAAAAAGTTTGTAGTTTCAAGCTCCTGTACAAGCCATCTTTTTCATAACTCTTTTAGTTTGCCTTTTGTTGTTTGGTTAGAGCTCATTGGTCCTTATGGTTTTTCTCTTTGTTACTCATCTTTTTAAATTTGGACTTTATGACACTATAGTGCTACAGGGTAGGAGTCTTTAAATATGGTCTTTCAAGTGTACATGCTATGAATATGATACTAATGGTTGTCATGCATTAGTAAAAACACTCATAAGAACAAAACTTCCTATTTTCTGTTGTGCAAGAGTTACTCATATTTAAGTTCAGATTATTACTCTTTTTTTAAAAGGGATTACTATTTTCTTTAAGATGATGTAGGTCCCAGCTCGACACCGAATAAAACACAGAGTAACACAGTGGAAACTAAAGGAAAGAAAGAAAAGAAAGAGAAGAAGGAAAAGAAAGAAAAGAAAAAAAAGGCATCTCAGGATGCCTCAATGGCACTAAAAACTGAAATGAAGGAGTGGGTGCAAGGACTGTCTCCCGAAGGCTATACGTATTACTACAACACAAAAACTGGAGGTAAAATCTTGTGGGGAGCAAATGCAGACACAGTTATTGGATCAAGTGAGAAACATCTACCTGCATTTCTTTACTCTTCTGCTCTTTCAGTAGTAAGCTGATTATTAAAATGTGAACGATTTGATGAAGTTTTGATGCTTAACATTCAAGACATAGGCATCCAGAATTCTAGACTGGTTTTGCTGTTGATTAGTAATGGAAGAATGTAGTAATTCCAGAGTTTCTGGAAATGTTTAGCCTGTCAGAGGTTAAGTGTACAAAAGATAGCGGTGTTCTTCCTAAAGAAGTTTTCTGATCAGGAAAGTGAAATAAACTGATTGTTTCTTTCCACATTTACAGGACTTACCTAACTGACTTCTCTTGAGGAGCTATGTGTTGTGATCTACTATAGACCATAAAAGGCCAGCCTCTTTTATGATTAATGAGAATGTTACAAACTGTTTCTTATATATTTAAGAACTGACATTAGTATTTATTGTAGTCTTTCCTCATACAAGGTAACTTCCAAAAGGTAAAAATCTTATGCTTTTAGTTTTCTTCTGGCCTAACATTTGAAAAAAACAAAAAACAAAACCTTTTTTCTTTTCTTCACCAAAATTCCAGTATCTGTGTATCAGCCATAACAATAGAGTCTGGAGGGTCGTTAGTTTCAGTAAAACCAGGTGTAATTGTGATTTATTTTTCATACCATAGTTTGTTCAAGGTTTATTCATATTCCAGTGAAAGGTATCTATATTATTTTTTTATATGTGTGCACACATCAGTGTTTTATCTTTTAGATCTGGTTTTATTAAAGATTAGTAAACATAAACAGGATTGAATGATGGGTGAAATATGCTTTTGTTTTTTAAGAATCACAGTGGGAGAAACCTAAAGGATTCCAAGGCAACTCTCAAAACTCACAAACGGTAATCAAATACTATTATTCATACATTTTTTTGTCCTTGTAAACACTTAACAGAAATAATCTAAGCAATTTGCAAGTCTTTTGATGGCGGAAATTGTTTGGCCTTTATAAACTTAGGAAAATATAATTTGAATATGTAGAATCATTTATGATGAACTGAAATTTTACTGTACAAATCTTATTTGGCTAATTTGTCTATCTGGGAAGAGAAGTGATAGCAGTAGTTGAGTTCTTGCAGAATATGCTTTTTTTATTATGCTTAAGCCCATAAAATTGAAAGGTTTGGGGAAATTCTGAATAAATTCCGTTAAACCTCTTGTGAATGAGATGTAATTTAAAAAATCTTACATATTTGAAACAGGTAAGTGTCCTTCATCTTACGAAACATTGAGATTGCATTGGCAGGAAGTTAAAAAAAAAGAGTGCCTATTTTTTGTGTTTGCTTTAGGATACAGTTATGTAATAATTTATGTTTTCCCTTGGTTTCTTATGATCATGGAACCTGTATACAAGCAATTATTTAGCATATTTAGTAATTTAATGTGTTACTCTATTTTCCTTATATGACGCACAGGGAAACTTGCAAAATAGCCCAAAGACAGAAAGATTTCTTATTATTAATGAGCTTTCCCTGGATGCATACCACTCCAGGATTTTTGTGCTTTGTAGCATTAAACCCAGGATTTTTCCAAGTCTCCTGTTAAGTGATGTTATGTTTCCCAATTTTCAAGATAGGTGTCATATATACACTATGATTTAATATAAGCTTAGTTTAGTTTGCCAGTGTTGGATTTCACATTAGAGTTCAAAAAAGCCTGGTGTTTTCAGAGTGTTTGACATTCAGTAGCTCTATATTGTTGGCATCACGTGCTACTCTGGCTTTCTGATTCCCTTCTCCTTTGCTTTTGCACAACTTGTTAATCAGCACTTCAACTTTATCTTTTCAGTCAAGGCATAGCATTGCAATATTTATAAGCCAGTCTTACTGTAGCCTTCCAGAGAAAGAGGCAGTCCTGAAGCTAATCTTGTATGGTCCTTGGTGCATGTTTACCCTGGCAGTGAACTAGCTTAGGGAGTGAAGGCATCAGAGTTTAGGTTAGTGCTCTGTAGGCTTATTTCCTTGCCATCAGCTCTCTGGATAATCAGAGAAATGCCAGTGTGGGGATAGCAGATTGGGGGGAGAAGGCACTCCCTTCTTGGCAACAAATTGAAGTTAGCTCAGCCCAGCTATATCACAAACACACACCTTCAGCCTTGGATATCTCTCTAATGCCACATGGCTGTATCTTGCCATTCCTCCCTTACCCTGCTTGGTGACTTTGTGCTGTCTTGAGTTATTTTCGCTACAGCTAAAAACAGGCATTTGATTGCTCCCTTATTTAGTCTGAGCTAAACACATTGGGAATGTTCCAGATCTCTAACAAGGACTCACTGCCCAGAAATTGAAGGGCATGCTTTTGCAGTATGTTGTGCGAGTGAGATTCAGGGGCCCGTCTGGTTTTACAGCACATTACATTGCGGCTCGGACTTCGTAAGAGTGGGGAGAACAGAGTAATGAAGAGACCTATGACCAGTTAGATTGACATTGTGCTTGTTAGCATGTGTGTCGTAGGATACTTAGTGTGCCTAGCATCCAATATTTGCTGAAAACCTACAGCCACCAGGTCTAAAATGCTTAGAATCTAACTCTTAACCAAAAGAACAAGTTGTACTTAAGACCAATTTTTTGTCCTCTTTCTCCTTACATAGAAGAGATATTCCTTTTGGCTCTTTTCTTGAAATGAGCACAGTGAAAGTTTGGAAGGCAAAACCTTGAGAAACCTTGCTTACTGAAGGCTTTTTTGCCTTTGCTTGCTCTAAACCTACTGGTGCATTTTTTTCCTGTTTACAGAATGGGTGTAAGAACTTTAACTTCTGATTTCATTGTGTTTAAAAAAACGCCAAAAAAATCCTTTTATTAAGAGTATTAAGCAAATGTATAGGCATGTGTGTGCAAAAGTCTGTATGCATGTGTCTGTATACACACACATATAGACATTTTTTAATGCCAAAATAAAGTATGGTGAAGCTGCACGGATGTTCTGCCCAGCACAGGGGAGTGGGCAGTATGAGTACTTAAGGCGCAATGAAGTAGTTGTATGTGTAAGTGTAGCTGAAAATCAGGTTCTTAAGGAAGATATTAGGTCATGGATAATGATTGATTATGTAGCTATAGTGATTCTGAAAAAAACCCAAATTACATTATATGTTCAAAAAGATATGCCAGCAAGTTGTGCCACATTTTATATGTATTTATGAATCAGGAGGGGAAAACAGTCCTTTGTTGAAATGAGTGCTTTACTAAAGAAGTAAAATCATTGGCGTGCATTCATGCAGAGTTTGGTTCTATGTTTGTGGTAAAGATCTATTTTGGGATAAGTTTTTGTTTGTTTGTTTAATTTGTGATAGTATTTATTGGTATTGGGTTTTTTGCAACCCTCACAAAGATCTGAGTCTTCCAGAGAATTTTTTCATCAATCTCCACTAAAGACAATAACATAAATAAGAAATTACAGCCTCAGGGGTGAATACTTTGGATAATAAAAAAACATGTAAAATAATAGCCTATATAATAATTTCATCTCTATGGCAACATTTACTATACAGGCGCATACTGATTATCCACTGTTTGAAAAATAATTGTGCATTTGCAGTATTTTAAGTTATGGAATTTAGTCTCCTTTGAGTCAAAGGATATACTTTCTAACTGTGTTAGGGGTTCAAGCTTTAAACCAGTAAAATGATCACAGACAGGGGTTCAATAATCTTACAAGTGATGCTTTGGCTGGTTCTGAAAACTTTTTTTCATTAGCTGCTGTATCTTTTTCTTAGGGAGCAGACTGGGTAGAAGGTGTCACTGAAGATGGTCATACCTATTACTATAACACACAAACTGGAGGTAAGGAGAGAGCTCTGTTATGCTCTGTTTCAGGAGAGAGGGTTTTCAGAGAAGCTTTTTGGTTTGCAAATAACTGCATTTTAAGGCCATTACTAAGTTTTGTATTTTTTAAGCTGCAGTCTTAGTTAAAGTGTACTTGTTGCTTAAGTCAGTGTTAGCTTTATAGCTGTGTTGTCAGAGTGTATAAATTCGTGCTTCATGTGTTTTTTAGACATTCAACTTGTAACGCTAAACAAAGCATTCTTCTTTTCTATATATGTATTGAAATTACAGTTAGGAAACTAGAAAGGGGATTTTGTTTTGATGGTATGTAGGACTAAATAAGAATCTCCTAAAATTTTCATCTTGCTGACATAGCATTGATAAGAGTCCAGAATCTTACCTCCTACTTCTTTTCCCCCTTTTTTTTATCCCTACATGGGGAACTTTGTGGCAAGTCCCTCAGAGTAGCATCTGTTTTCTAAATCTGTTTGAATCATTTTAAGGTCAGTGATGCCTCTCGGGAGAGGAAGTGATTTTTATGCTGGCTGTGAGTTTTTCTTCTGCTGTTGGGTATGAAGTGGCATTCCTAATGATGCCAAGAACAGAAAAAAACCCACCCAACTAAAACCTTTCAGTTTTTCAAGCAGCCACTCCCCTGCCCCAACAATTCGTGATTTCTTCTTTGGAAGGGGAAAGATGTTGGGTATTTTTAAACATTGCCTTCTATGTTCAGATGCATTTTATGCATTTGGGTGTGTTTATTTTTTAAGTTCTTCAGAAACATATGGCACTTGTGAAGAATGTGTTTATAGTCATTGTATTTGCTAAAATTTTGGCTTGCAAGATTTTAAATGGATCCCTTACTTTTATATAGCTATAAGTGTCTTGGAAATGCTTGAGAGTTACCTGTCAGTTCTGCTAACAGTAATCCCACCCTCTGAAGACAGGGCAAATTTTTAATTGATGTAAATAGTCGTAATTGTCTCATCTCAGAAATGTAACTTAGCAGACTGACACCTCTAGGCTTAGCACTATGGGTCATGCTTTGGGAGACTACACCTTACTCCACTGGCTGTATGTGACACCTAGGAAAGTGAACTTCACATTTACTGATGGAAAAACAGATGACAGCAGTATCCTCAAGATGCTGTGATGTTCATGCAAAGTCATTTGTTGCCAGTTTCTTACACCTTTAATTCTTCAAGACACATCTAGGTGTTGTTTGCAGTTAGGGATTTCCTTGGAAATTGATAAAATGATTGGAAAAATAGTAGTTTTATTGCATCTGAAAACTTATATAAAATTATAGATTCAAAGTTGGCCCACTTTTGCTAAACTAAAACCAATTTTATGACCATTGAGTCAACTTTTATTTAAATATTTGCTTGCCGTATATTTACCGGAATACTACATTTTAATTAATACTACCTTGAAAGTGAGGATATGTATATACACATCCTGTATGTACATTCATGTATTTCCAGGTTGATGTTTGTGTTTCCTTATTTGCTTGTCAGCTCTTTTAATTAGAGACCTAACGTTACTAAGCAAAGGAGCACATGGAAGAGGTTTATCTGCCTGGAGACCTGAGGCTTGCAGTTATCATTCTTTACTTTATCCTGTCTTTGTAATCAGTGAAAAACTCGTATCAAATAGGCACATCTAGAGGGCAATTAATTTATTTGTCTGCGTTGTGTAAGGATGAGGGGAACGACAGTCTTGTGGACTGTGGTTCGCCAAGTGTGAGAGCTAATTGAAACAAGCTTTATCAACAGTGAACTCAGCTGTCATGGCTGTATATCTGCTGGGAAGTGAAATGTTATCTTTCTAATTATGTTTATTAAAACAAACATACCCAACAAAGGCAAAAGCCTTGTGCTAAATTATTTGCTGTATTTTTGAGTAAGGCAGCACCGTTTCTGAAAGGTAATGTTGTTGAAGCAACAACAGATCGAAATGAGAAGCATAAATAATCTAGTTGTTCAAATATCTTGGGCAGTATCCACATGGGAGAAACCGGATGGTTTTGTTTCATCTTCAAATGGGAAGAGTCGACATGACAAGCATTCTGAAGAGCCTGCAGAAACAGCATCTGAATCAGACTCAGAAGATAGTGAAAATGAAGCAGAGAGTTCAGAAACAAACTTCAAGGTAATTTTTCTTCAGATTTATATTATATACATCATCTTATACTAGAAAATTATTGCTGTATCTTTTATCTCTTGTAATAGGCTGTAGTCATTGAAATGAGATTAAATCGTATGACTGAAAGTAAAATTTTGCACTTCTTTAAATAGTAAAATACATTTTTGTTCAATTATTTGGCTCATTAGTGGCACTGTTCCAGAAGAGAAAGCATGTTCTTTCCTTCAACTCATGAGAAGTATCTTGAATTCTTCAAGAAATGTGATGTTCTCTGAGAAAGGTCACTTCATCTTTCTGAAATAATATACAAAATGGGTTGGATTTCAGTGTGAAGATGACTTCAACCCTTTGTTGGTAAACGTGACTGCCAATGGACCTTCAGGGAATGCTTTGGACCAAAAATGGCATGGTCATAGTTTCCTTATTAAATTGAGAAAAAACATTGAAGCACATAGTACAACATAGACAGGTGTTAATTCTAAAATACAGGTTTTTCTATCACTGTGTGTCATTATAAACTACTACAAGGTATTAGCCATGAAGTGTGTATCTGCATGTATATCAAGCTGCATGTGAAATTTTTTCTTTTTTTTTTTTAAGACATGATAAGCTTTGTTTTTAAGCAAGTTTGAATTGGCTACTCCTTGCTAACTTCAGCCTTGGTAGATGGGATTTTCCAACTTGAATTTTTTATAACATTTAAGAATTTTTTATCAACTTTATGTGATGAAAGCTCTAGAACAATTTGCAGATTACAATATGAATTTGTTTCAAGTTACTCATGGTTGAAAAGTATGAATAGTAGATAACAGTAAATAAAAGATGTAAAATAAAGCTACGTTGTGTTTTTATTTAGGCATTTGTGCTTAAGGTGGGTTTTTTCCTCTTTAGAGGAAAGGAGATAATGGTGAGGAATCAGAGGAAGGGAAAAAATCTCCTAAAGCTAAAAAGTTAAGTCCATACGGGAAGTGGCGAGAAGTTAAGTCAGAAGAAACTGTGGATAAAGAGGAGAGTACATCGGCTTCCCAAGAAACCTCCAGTGATGGATCTAACAAGACCAACCCTTATGGAAAATGGAAAGCACTTAAGGAAGTAGGAGAAGAACAAGAAAAAGAAGAGGAACCAGAGTAAGTATCTTTTTATCATGGTTGTTTCCATAATGTTGTTTTCAAGAGCCTTTTCTTCTGAATTCTGGCAGAATTATCACAGCAGTGATTGGAAACGTTGCCCAAATACAATTCTTTCTGCCATGATTATTTTCAGTAATAGCTTTCCATTGCAGATATCAATGGTGTTTTGGTTTTAGTGTAGAAGTTCACCATAAGTATAATGTAAATTAAAGTGATTGAAGAATTCTAGTCATACATAATTCTTTCAGAATCTGAGTATCAAATATTTAAATATTGTTACTCCAAGATTATGCTCCTTAACATCATCTCCTTCAGCAATCTGGTTCAGCTGCCTCAGGAGCTCTTATGACTGCTTTTTCAATGGCTTCCAGCCTTGGAACAGTATAGGCAGCTTTCCTGGGCCCTCCAGCTTTCAGGTGAAATTCTGTTTCTTTCTCACGAGTAACTAGTTGGGCAGACTCCACCTGGAGTTTGAGATCTGTCTTGGTCTTCTAGGACCACCAGCAACTTTGCCTTGAGCCTAGTGGGTTAGCATTGCTTTGAATTCTTTCTCGTGAGATCAGTAGTTGCTGACATAATGAGTGTGCTTTTCTAGACTCCAAGCAATTTCTACCTACAGCCGGTATGTTTGTCTGAGTTACTCCCACAAGCAGTGCATCATTTCTCCCTTTATGTTGTTGTACTAACTCTAAACTGTTCACTTGAAGGACATAGTCTAGAAGACACTTCAAATTTTTTATCTTTCACCCAGTATTGCAGTAAAAGACTTGGTTCAACTGTTTTCTTGTTCCCTTATTTTTCTCATTTCAAAGTGAAGTTAAGCAAAACCAAAACAAAATCCTCTAAAACCTTTTCTGCTGTTACAATGGGTAAGTCCTGAAGACTATTTTAAGGTGTGATGAGAGGCACTTTCTCTAATGATTTTTACGTGGGAGATGAAAGACAAAGTATGTCTAATGTAGTTGTGCCGATTTTAAATCTCGAAGCTCTCCCTCCCTCTCCCATGTCCAAGCAATGAACTGTGGATGTCCTCATGATGTGCATCTGCTCAGGAGGGTTACTTTTGTTTTACTGCATAGCACTTGATCTGGCTCTTCTTTTTTTTTCTTATCGTGAAGCATGCTGTCTTTTATTGCCATTCTGTTGTGGGTCCATCTAGGAGTCTGGTGAAAATTAGTTCATAGGAGAATGAAAACAGTCTTCTTCCTTATACTTACTCCATTCTCCAAGTTTTGACACTGTTCAGACTAAATTAATCACCAGTATACTTCCTTGGAGATTATAATGTTCATGTAGCACCTCCTGTGTTGGACCAGCTAACTGCTCCTTGACTCCTGAGCTGAAAAATTCTCCTGGGGTTTTGCAAAGCACTGTCTAGTATAAAGTACTTCCAGCTACTGAACCTTACAGATGAGTCTGTGTATGAACACGCAGGCCTGAGATAAACACGTCAATAAGACAAATGCAGTTGTTCATTATTTCATTTGAATTGAGTTTAGGCACAGTGCCAACCACTTTCAGAAGGTTTATATTTTCAGGATATGGCAACAATCTCATTTCCTTGACATGCTTGACTTGCAATCATTCTTGTGGCTTTTGTTTGGGTGCTTGAGCTGATCCATGTCTTCCTTGAGCAAAGGACTTGAAAGTAGATACAGTACACGAGCTGACATCAGACTAACTCTTGCCAGTACTGAAAGTATTCTTGCATGGATTGGCCAATGTGTATCTCTTTGCAGCAGTGTTACGCTGGTGTGAGTCCTGACGGGCTTGGGATTTAGGTAACTGTCTGCAAACTGTTCGGTTCTTCTCCATCATATGTTTCTTTGTGCTACAGGTTATCCTTGTGGAACACAGTCTTTTGCTGTTGACCCCTTAAAACCAGTTGATGATGTCTTTGGTTTGTTCATATCAGTATGTTCAGGATCAGCTGCGATCCTGGCCTCCAAAGCTGCCTCTCCCAATTTGGGGTCACTGATTGCTTTGGTAATCTTGTCCCCTCTTGTGTCATGAGAACGAGCATTTGAACAAAACTACTCAATCATATTTTGGCAGTGAGCCACTGCTAATTACTCACTGACTACTGTCTTTCAATATTCTTAAATTTACTGACACGCAGCCTTGTATCTTTTGCAGGACTGTTTCCATGATGAGTGCTTGGGCCATGCTATAAGCTACGCAAAGAATGAGATGTTAGTTTGTTACTTTTTGTGGCAGCCCACACAGAAAAAACAAAGAATACAGCTTTTTATCTTGATGCCTGTCATGATTGTGACTAGAAGACTTGCATCTAGCTGAAAGCTGCTTTGACAAATAAAAATAGTTGTTACTGTCTGCAGTACACCATGTTGTTTTACCCATATAGATTAACCCTTTTATATTTTCCTCTTTCCTCCTAGTGAAAAAGTGGATCTGGAGCTTCCAAGTACAGAGAGTGACAATGTAGCACCCCCAGTGCTAGAGGTTCCAGAAGAGGAAACAGTGATATTTAAAGAGAAGACAGTCACCTCCCTTGGAGACCTGACAGAAGGGGTGCCAACATTTAAAAAGAGAAAATTTGAAAATGGAAAATCTAGAAACTTAAGACAAAGACTAAGTGATCAGTAATACTTAACAAATCATTTTAGATTCTACTTAAGCTAGAGTGAATCAAAAGTTTAATATTTTAAATAGGCTTTTATAAAGAAATTGTTGGATAGAAATTAAGGATTTATAAGTATTAAAACATATATGAGTTGTAATATTTTTTTATTTTATTTTGGTGTGATTGGTTTTGGAATGGAAGTTTGTGTTATATTACTTGCAATATTGTAAATATATGTACTTTTTAACCATACCATCTAAGTTCTGTTTTCTCTGTGTATGCCATTTTAAATGCATTGCATAAGGTTTTTTACTCCTTTTCTAAGTATGTCAGAATGTAGTAATCCTTAATAGGGCAAAAATGAAGCAGACTTTTTATTTTTGCAGAGGAACTGGATCAATAGCATGTACCAGAGAGTAAAATCATCCCCCAATATTGTTTAAGTGAAGTAGTTTCCCACTAATGAATAAATATATTATGCTCACTAACCTTTGGCTGGTCGCTTGCCAAAGAGTAGGTGGTGAGACTGCCAACATTTCAAACTGATCATTTGAAAGCTGTTTATAGAGGAGTTAGTCACATCATTGCCACCTATTCCAAATTATGTTCTGAAAAATTATTTCTGTATGTGCATGATAAATATATTAAACGTCTGCAGAAGGTTTAAACCTGATGAATTCTAACTTGTAGACATTTCTGTGACATCTTTCTGTTGTATTTTGCTTTATTGTTGTCTACTTGATTTTTTCCTTCCTTTTTCTCATCAAGTTGTTGTTTTTTTTTTTTTTTTTTTTTTTTTTTTTTTTTTTTTTTTGGTCTTGCTTTATTTTTTTCTCTTTCCAAGCAAAGAAACACTTGCCTGATATTTTAATGAAAAAAATACTCTAGAGACTTGGTCCTGCTACAGCATACAGGACCCTTTTTAAGGTAGATGTGTTTTGTCTGTTGATAAGAAGAGTGTGTTGCATAGTTGTAGTGTTTGATAAGCTGAGAGAGGCTAAGTGTTATTGAAGCTTCATCGTTCTCAGTACCACAGGAGAGGAAAACAAAAGATCAGTAGAGCTGATGGCTGTACTGTCCAAGATGACTTGGACATTTTCTTAAGGATTGTAGATTTGATTTCTTCACTTGGTGGGATTGGTCTGCATTTAGCATTACCATCTGCCTGTGTCAGAATACAGGTGCACTCATTGCTTCTCTGGAAATCAAACAGTGGACCGTAAATAATTAATCCATTAAAAACTGTCTCTATTCCTAAAGCTCATGGTGTTTTGTTCAGGAGAACCTTAGTCAAAAAAAGAGAGGTGAAGTTAAGAGTGTTGTCAAGAGTCCAACCAAATAGAGTTGGTAACTGCTGAGTTTGAATTTAAGAAAACAATTGTTAATCTCTCGAATCAATGAAGAAAGGAGTGCAAGACAGGAAATCTGATTTATCGTGTGTTACAGTGGAAGGTGAAGTCTTTTTTTTTAGTCTGTGACATTTGTTTTATGTGTAGAAGATAATTAAGTATTGTATTTAATCCTGTGTGTTTCCTTAGCTTCATCAGGGTTGTTGTATGTTTTCTGATATTTGTTCTGAGAAATTTGAAAGTTTCCTGTAATATCTGGCCCTGGATTGTCATTTAAAAATGAAGGACATGCGCTGCATGCTTTCACAGTCATAGTACAGGAATGTACTCCACATGAAAGACCTCAAAAGGCTAGAACAGAAGTGTCTTTCCTGCCAAGGAGAGGTAGTCAGGTTTCTTAATCAGATTTTTCAGGTTTTTTCGTATTTGAATGCTACTCTGGCAGCTAGGAGCCTGCTCTAATTTAGTCTCCTTGTTTGTGACTAGTTTACACTCTTCCTCCCAATTTACACAAGTACTGTCCTTGAGCTAAACAGCTTTTCTTCATCTTGAATCCATCACGTGTTCTTGCTTCAAAATCACAAGAAGTGTCCTTGTGTGACAGGACCTTCAGTGCTCCACCAGCACTTCTCTTCATCCATTCCAGCCTGAGTCTGCCTAGACTAGATTTGCCTCAGTGAGTTTGCCTGGGCTAGTTTGCCTAGAATAAGGCCATGTGTGATGTCACTAATACTCAGCATATTGGAAGTAACTCTTGGTACGTCCCTAGACCGTATTTGCCTTTCATGTGACCACATCGCACTGTCTGCCATGGGTGTCCTGTGACTTAGCAGTACAATCAGCTCTCTCTACTCCTTTGCCATTGCCAGCTGCTGAATTAACAGTCATGCTTTCCTTTCAAGTACAATTTTTTTTCCATACAATTTTTTTTTTTAGTGCTGTATTCATCCTCCTTCTATTACTCCAAGCCTAACGTATATACATTTAATTGCAATTTCTGAAAAAGTATTATATTGTTTATTAGTACAGTTTTATCCAGTAGTATAGGGGTTTTTTGTAGGCTCCACTTTTAATATCCTTTAAGATGAGGACATATTTCCTCTTTTATTGAGGTTCCAAAAATACTAGCATCTTTCTTTTAAAATGTTTTGTCACATTGAAGTCCCAGGTGATCATTTAAGATACCCGTAACTCAATCTCTTGAGTAGATGTTTAAAAAAATCTGAAAATGAGTGTTCAAAACTTTTTTCCATGTGGAGTTGCTGTTTGTTGTAATATGAACCAAAGGTCTTTGTACTGTGTTAAATAGACAAGCCAAACGTTAGGAAAAGAGATTAAAAGTTTTCTTTGTTCACTGCTAGTAAAGTTAGTTTAAATACCCTATGCTTGGTTTTGCTGATGTGACTTCTCTAAGCCTGCATTTCACAAAGAAATACAGCACTTTGCTCTCTACTACCTCTGAAAGTCAGAGACCAGTTTATTCTTTGTTTCTGAGTGTAAATTATAAAAAAGGCCAGTTGAGTTAAATTTGATATACCCAAAGCCACTGTTTAATTTTGCACCATGCTGTCATTCAATTTTCCTTATTGTGTATCTAAGCCAAATATTTTCTGTTCTACGCAAAAACACTGTCTTGTGTGAGATTTAAGGCAGACACTGCTTTTTCAGGACATCTGTTTTGCACAGATCCCTCTCCCTTCTGTGCTATCTCCCTGCAAAAGCTTCTGCTTTTGGAATTTGCTGTACGAATCCTCTAGGTATTGCCACAGTTACCCTCCTCATCTGGTAATCCTTCCTTGGGCTGCACTGGCTTTTGACAAAGGAATGTTCCTTTTACTGTTTCAGATGAGTGTTTTCTGACTAATCCATTTTTTATCCTGCAGCATGTTTTTATCTGCTTTTATTGCAAGCTCCTTGAGTGATGACTACATCCTTGATTTTATAGGCTGTCATTAGCAATATGAGAAGGAGAGTCAGAGAGAAAGGGGGAGTCACTGCAATTTCTGATGATGATTCCTGTTATGTGGTTTCGAGCAAGTCAGTTCATTGCTCTGTATTTTTCTTTCCTTGCCTCATATTTTCACCTGCCTTGTCTGTTTAGAAGCAAACACACTGCATATACAGAAAAAAGAAAATTATTTTGTTGGGCATTTGCTCTGCCAGGAACTGTGCACAGACCTGCTCAATTTTACCCATGTTACAGAACAATCCCTGTTCCTATTTAGGCTAAAACAAATTTTAACCCTTCACCTGGGGATTTTTAGATTGAAATCCAGATGTTCCCAGTTTTGCTTGACCCTCATAGATAAAGTGTGCTGCAGCATCATCCAGTCCCAATATTCAGATTTAGAAGGTGGAAGGGTTGGTCATGACATGGATCTGAGTTAAATTCACTAACCTGTGCATGTATAAAAACAATTCTCCTTTTTTTTTTTCTTTTCTTCCCTGAAAGAGATTTTATTTCAGTGCAAATTTTGGCATCTCAGAAAGGGAGCAACAAACTACTTCACACTGCTTGATTTCCTTGATTTGCTTTTTGAGTTGTGCCTCCCCTGTTTTAGTACTTTTCCTATTATTGCTGTCTTCCTCGATCATCTTCTTCCAGTATTCCCAGCTATGCAAATGTGTGTATCACTGCTGTGCTGTGTTTCTGGCATCCACCTTCACCTCGCTCCCGAGGTTTTCAGAAAGCTTTGTGTTCTTACGTAGGCCATGATGTCTCCAGGTCCCAGCTCCTGCCCAGCGCTTCTGCTACCTGTTGGCATCATGCCCTGAGCCATTTCAAGACGAGACTATATGTGCTCTTTTGATTTCCTTGGTCATTGTTTTTCCTGAGTCAGGTTCCACTCCATTCCTCCTACAGGGTTTACAGCCCTTAAATCCTTCTGCTTGTTGGTACAAAAGCTGTCTGTACCTTCTGCTATCGGCTGCAGCCAACCCTTGGGTTCTGTTTTGTCGGCCATAACTCTTCAGTCTTTCTTCTGTCTGCCTCTTAAGTCCCCTTACCTTCTACCTGCTAAATTATTTAACTTAGAAATTGTGTTAACAGTTTGTGTGGTTAACAAATTTAACTTTGCAAAACATTTCAGGATAGAGCTTGAATAAAATTTTCTGCACAAACCAAAAAGTGTTGCAAATAATAATCTCAAAAAGGCTAAATTTTCCCAAGAGGATTCCCCAAGAGTGTCAGCAAAAGCGGGTTTGATTTTACTTGTAAAAGCAGAAATAGTCTGTGTTGAAAACCAGCAGAGACTGGTACAGACCACAGGCTGAAGACAGTGGATTTTAATGGCTTGCTGGGGCTGATAGAAAAGCTCTTGTTTTAGTTTATAAGTATTGTGTGCAAAGTTAAACAGCTGGTTTCTCTTCAACTGTTTCTCAGTTGCAATTACAAAATATTGTAAGCTCTTGGAGTTTATACGAAAATAATGAATAAAGCTTTTATTTGAACAATCTGTGTTACCACTGTTCATCTGCTTGGGGGGGTTTGGAGAACCTGGGAGATCTATGGGTGCATATTCTGTTAAAAAAATGGGGCCTGAGGTAAATATAAACTAAATTAGGTCTGTAAATATGGAAATACTTCTAAAATAAATACTTTTATTTTGTGGTCACCAACATGGCATCTGCCTTCCAGTAGTGCATTGAATAGTTGCTGGATATTGGTTTATTCTGTGCATCAGTTATGAGTAACAAAAGACACAAGTTAAAATTGTTAAAATGAAGATTCTTTGTAACGGAGTTCAGGTCAGTTTTGTTGTAGTTACTCTTAGTAACATTCAGAATAAAGCTGAATATATATACACTTTCTGATGATAACAAATTGTGCTTCGGTAGTTACAAACCTGCTGGTCTTGAGAACAGTTAGCAGTGCCCTGAGAGTTAGCTACACGGTTGATGACTGAATGAAAGCAATCGAGGGGAGGTACCCGGGCTGTTCTCCTTTTGCAGAGGGTAAGCATCCATCTTTCCACGGCCACAGAAAGGGCTGCTTCCAAGGGTGCACACAGCTTTTGCCTGGCCTCCTTCTTGGCTGGGTGAGACGCTGCTGCGCAAGGCCTCAGCAGGGAGCTGAAAGTGATCCAGAAACTACTTTTCCTATCAATGAATAGGATCTGCAGAGCAATGAAGTTGGTGCCTTGCACGAGCTGTAAAATGACGTCTGTGGGTAAGGGCTCAGTTCCACTGATGGGGGTGAGGGGAAGCCAGACAGAGGAGTGGTAGTTTATGTTTGTTGTAACACTATTTGACAAGGCAACACAAAGCTCCAGGAGAAGGCTGTTTCTAGCAGAGGAACCTGCTCTTGCTCGGTTGTGCCATCCCCCGGGGCTGCTCATTGCCCCCCAAGATGCTGTGTCCCCTTTTTATCCCTGTGCTTTGTTACTGTAATTTTTCCTGCTCCTGATTTCACTGCTGAAAGTCATGATTGCTTGTAGGAAAGAAAAAGCCCAAGTTCAGAGTATTCCATCCTGAAAACACCTCAGAAATGGAAGTGTTATAGCTCACATCCCGTCCTTGAGGACATGTGCCAGCCCACACTCAAACCCCATCACAATCTCTCAGCTCTTACATCCCCCAGAAAGACGGGTTTGGATGAACTTAGAATGAAACATGGCTTCAAATATTAAGTTAGGAGAAAATAGTTTCAAATAACAATTTCTCAATGAAGAGAAGCAAATATTCCTGCACTACATGCATGACATCCTGTAGAAGCGGGTCTGCTCTATCCCAAATTCTGTCATAGCCATATTTTGTTCACACAATACACGATTGCAGGAAAACCTTAACAAGACAAAGACCCTTTGGGATCTCCCAGACCGGGCTGGCAGAGGGGGCTTGGCTGCTGAATTTCAATGCCTACATTTGGGACATCAAAAACTTTGTAGAAGAGGGGAGCTGCTGTCTGCTTTCCCCTTTTGTCATCGCTGCACAAAACCAACAGCACAAAAGAGCTACAGAAAATTAATTAATCACACATATCCCCAAGGTCCTGCAGAAATATGACCGTCTTTCTTCCAGTAAAATAAATGAGGACCATTTTTCAAGTGTTTCAATAGTTTTTCATAGTAAAGTACTTCACAGGCATTAACTAATCCTGGAAGTGGCATACAATTATTAAAAATGTGTACTTTTTAAGAAATTTCTAAGATTATTCAAGATACATAGTTAATAAAATAAATTGGTTTGCACAACAAAAGTGAGCATGGTAATTGGATAGGCATGTTATCTGGATACTCTCCCTCTACAGATGATCATATTCATTATTGCTGGTCTGTCAGCACTGCAGAAGTAAAACCTCAGTTGCAGATCTTCATGGGAGGTTATTTTCCTGAACTGCTTACTGCAAAAAGACAAAGTTCAAATGAATCCTGAATTGCGTGGTAAATATGTTTCTTGATTGATTTACAGAGCTATCAATTAAAAAACAAAAAACAAATCAACCAAACCCCAGAAGCTTTTGTAATTGAAGTGTTGGCAGCAAGTCAGAAATTGTCAGACAAAGCTTGCTGATAGGAACACACAAAAGAACCAAAAAATAATTCCAGAATTGAGGAAGTGAGTGTAGTTTTCTTGCTTTCTTCCTGGTATAAATTCTGTCTTTATATAGCTGAATAATGTTAAAACTGTCTTTATATATACAGTAGTAAGAACTGCACCACTTAGAAAAACTCAGTATTGAAATAGTTTTTCTTAAAATAACTGACATTTTCTCACACTGTATCAGTTGTGATTACAAAATACACATGCAAATGTAAATCAACCACAAGGCATAATTTAAATCATAACAATGAACTGATTCATCACATGCAGAAGGTTGTGCAGAGCAGCTTTAGAGCGGAGCCCAGGACGAGCAGGATAAAAAGAGAACACTGTGATCTTGCAAGTCATCCCAGTTCAGCAGAGCACCTATTTTGGTGTCACGTTGAACGCAGAGTATTCCTGAGTCACTGCGTACGATGACTGCCTGCCTACCCTCGGTGCTGTCAGCACACAGCATCACGTGCAGGGGAAAACACAAACCCGAGTCTGCATAAAGCCGAGTGCGCTCTACAGAGGTCTGCATCACCCTCAGGGACAGGCAGACATTCCCAAAGACACCAAGGCAGAAGCTGAATTCCAGAGCTACCCAGTTTCCTAAAATGCATCTACACCATGAACTTGTTTTCTCCGCCAAGGAGCAGGGAGTTGCCTGTTATCAACTTAATTTAAACCTAGAACAGGTACTTTTACACGCCACTGCAACACAAGGTCCAGTCCCACCCAAAGCTGCCCCAAGAATGGCTGGAACAAAGCTGACAGCCTTCTCTCTTAACATTCTAGTCCCTTGCCCAAGATCACTCCCCTTGCTTTTGTATATTTACTCTAAAGTATCAGAATATGAAGTAATTTTAAAGGGATTTCATTTAGGAAGCTCACACTGTAAGTGGGTAAAAAGAAGTAGTATTTCAGGAGGCCAGATTCTAGACTATGTTTGGGGAGCTCAGTTTCTTTCACCTGCAGAGTAACACACACCCCACTCCAAAAAAGTGTACTATGTGGTATTTATACTGCTCCACTACCACATTTCTGTATCTTTCCAGCTGTAACACGATCAAGAGAAGGACAAGCTTAACAAAGCCCAGCTACCGAGACACAAGGAGTGTGCACACAGTACTTCAAGCTTGTTCTCTTCTGCCAGAGCTGCTGTAATAAATTCAACCCATTTGCACCAAAACATAAAAAGAGTAGTATCACAAGCTGAGAAACAGGAATAGATTTTAATCAACCCATCATCCAAAAAAATGCATCTGTTTTGTTTTGCTACCGACCACAACATTCTTCTTTTAACTCTGCACATGGTCTTCAGCAGCCTCCTCCTTCGAAAGCCTGCAAATTTTCTAGATATTCGGTGACAGCCTCTATCTCTGCAAACTCCAGTAGTCTGTTGATTAGCTTATCCAGTGCTTCCTTCCCACTTAGAATTTCCTATGAAAAAAGAGTAGATGGAAGCATTACTGGCTGTACTTCAGTACTATTCTGAAACACTGACTACTCAAACAAGGAGCCCCTAAAATGCTCTTTGCCTGCAGCCCCTCCACTTGCTCATCCTTGCAGTTCCCCACTGTGTGAAAGCAACAGGCAGTGGACAGCAGTGGACATTGGCTGGCTGCCCATGAAAGGCACATTGACTCTGGCAGCAACAAAAGGAGCTACTGGTGCCTTCCCACCACGTTTTCATGCAACTCCTGCGCTTACATGAAAATGCCCTACAAGAACAATCAAGGACTGAAGAACCTAATTCTAATACTGTTGTCCATGCCAAAAACGAGGCTGCTTTGCAAGCCTCCCTCAACCAACTTCTGTTAGGCAATCTCTGGTTCCAGTTTCACTCAAGAAAGTTACGAGTTCCCAGTGCTAAGTAACTGACTAACAAAAGTCACTTTTATGCAATCATGGAACTATTTCCTCCACCATGGTGTTCTGCACTCCATTAAAAATGAACCATTCCACATTCAGCATGCCCTGCAGTCTCTGGAGTTACCCAGGACACCTGTGAGTACAGACTGAATAGTGTTGCTCCTTCTGCAGCAGCACTTACAGCAAACTGGATACCTAAGCCAAAATATTGAGGGATCACTCTAAACTTACTTTGGACATTAAAAAAAATTTTCATAAATTTAATACAAAAAAATCCATTGTTAGGGGTTTTTTTACAGTTAAAAAAAAAAAAAAAGAAAGAAAAAAGAATCACAGAAACACAAGAATAGCCTGGGTTAGAATGGACCTTAAAGATCACCTAGTTGCAGCTGCCCTATTGTGGGGCAGGGATAACTTTCACTAGGCCAGGTTTCTCAAAGCACCATCCAACTTGTCCTTGAACACTTACAGGGATGGAGCATCTACAACTTCTTGGGGCAACCTGTTCCTCACCACCTTCATAGGAAAGAATTTTTTTTCCTAATATCTAATCTAAACATACCCTCTTTCAGTTTGAAGCCATTCCCCCTTGTTCTGTCACAACATGCCCTTGTAAAAAGTCTCTATCTTTCTTGTAGGCTTCCTTTGGGTACTGGAAGGCTGCAATTAGGTCACCCTGAAGCATTTTCTTTTTCAGGCTGAACAATCAATAAGACTCAAGCCATATGTGGATATTTCCTCAGAAATAAGATCTCAGATAATCTTAAAATGAAAGCATTCCATTTCAGTTTCTTTTAATTGTGGCCTGTGAGGCAAACATAAAAGTATTTCTTGCTTTTCACCTCAGCATTAGGAGGAACAAAGAATGGCTTAACAAAAAGTCCTCCAGACCAGGCTTTTCTTTTGGATGTACTATGCTTCAAGAATCTCAAATGTCACTTGTCCAGTTTGGCTGAGGGACTCATGGAGCTCATTGAGGACAACATGCTTGATCATTTTCCACTCATATAGTAGGAGAAAAATACACAGAGAAGTAGGCCAGTGAGCTATAGCCTGTGTCAGTAACCTCTAACACTACAACAAAACAGGAAAGAAAGTTTAAGCTTTCTAAATCTACAATGTTCTGTCAGAGCACAACTAGATACTTTCTTCATATATATATTTAATTCTTTTCACTAAGTTAATTTTTTCTTCTTATGGTACGCATAAGTATCTAACTTTAAATACTCTCATAAGCAACCATTACCTTGATATTGCGTGCATCATGTGAGATCCTGTGGTCAGTGACTCTGTCCTGGGTGAAGTTATAAGTACGAATTCTCTCTGACTGGGCTCTTGTTCCCAACTGTAGCAAAGCAGCAAAAAGGAAAGCCTCTTATGTCAAGTTTTAAAAAAATCAAATACCTCTCTCTAACAGCACACTTAGCATAAACTTTAATGGATCAGCCTGTTCCAAGTACAAAACCTAGTGTGGCATAGCATGTTTTTGAGTTTTTTTAATATTGTAGAATTACTAACCTGTATTGTTTGTGACTCTCTATCACAGACCAGGTTTTTATATCCTCCAGCACATGTGTCTTCCAGCTCTGTAGCTGAAAGAACTACATAACTCTCAAAAGTCATGTAAGGCAAGAGATACATTTTGGAACTAAGGACTTGTATAGACATAAGTACTTTTCCTTTTTTGGGGTTATAGCTCCCACAAAAAATGATAGAAGTCATCTCCATTAATAATGGAAGCAGCACAGTCAATGCGTGGCTGTTGGAAATTAGCACCGAAAGAATAAATTAAGAGTGAGAAGAAGTTAAGTTACCCTCTAGTGGTAAAGTGCGAGAGTGCAAGCAGCAATGCTAAACGTTTTAAAGCAGAAACCCTAATGTAGCAGTTGTGGCTAAATGCTTCATTAAAATGGAGAATTAAAAACGCTCAAAGAAATGGGTGTTTGCTTCAATGGGCTTGTGTGAAAATTTCATCTGCACTCAACACAAATATTTCAAAACAAGTAATTTTTAAAATAAATTCTGAGACATTAGGAAAGGTAATTTACTTTTGCCTGTTTTTCCGTAGTATTTATATAAATGTACATCCAAGTCCTTTATGCAGCTTTGGAGGCTCTCTAGCTGAAATTAATAACAAAACATAAATGGCTCACTGCTTACAATGATGGGGGAACACTCTGCAAGAACAATACCTTTAAATGCAACCTGAAATCAGTGATTAGCTAAGCAGGAAAATATGGAGTACTGAGTAATTCTCTAATTCTGAAGTATTTTCATTCCTGTTGATCACTGTTGAATTTTGTACCACAGATGGGAAAATACTCAAAGAATGATAGGGCATTTCGAGAGAAAAGAACACTTTGAAGCCTAACTTGAGGTAACTCCCAGGGAAGGTGTTTCTTCCTTAAAAGGTTGCCTAAACCATATCAAATAAACTGCTATCCAAGTGCATAGTGGCAGGATTGTTTATCTACTTGTTTCTTTCAAAAGCTCTGTAAGGCTTTATCAAGTATTCTGGTTTAGAAACTTCCAATCCTTGTTTTCATGCAAAATAACTTTTTATTATGCTTTATTTGTGTAACTCTGGCTTTAACAGGGGCATTCAACACATGATGTTGAGTTTTCTCTCTTGGATAATTCCAGCTAGTCTTTTGGCTCATTTTTTCCCAGCCACATGTCTCTTCTCATTGCCTGAGAAGTCTACAGTAGTGCTGAACTGGGATAAGTAGAAACAGACTAACCATTCTAAAATACAAGATTTACCCTTGTAAGCACACCTGGCTAGACACACACTCTCCCTTGCTCTGTCACCATCACTCAAAATGACAGAAACAATTCTACAATACAGCACCCTCTCTGAATCTCAGCCATCACATGTCCTCACCTGCAGTTTTCTGGCACTCTGCTCTTGACTTAGTTGTTTTTCAACGATCTGCTGGTACAGCTTAGCTCTCAGTGTCCGCAGAGCTATCTCCTTGTTCAGCTGCTGTGACCGCTCCTGCTGGCACTCAACTGCCAGTCCTTTACAGAGGGATTCAAGAGCTCAGACCAAAAGCCCATTATAACAAAGAACAAACAAGCTAAATTAATTCTAACACATTAGGCAAATGAAACCTACTGGAGTGCTGGTTTGTAGGGCCTTTCAGCTGTAGGATAAAAAGTCATTTTAACACACTGGCCAGAACCATTAGTGGAGTTTTACATTCATCACAGCTGCACCAGAGGGCTTTGTTCAGTGCTATAGAAAAGTCAGGGCTATTTTAAAATTTCATGAAGCAAAAAAGTTTCTGACATTGCCTCCAGAAAACGAGTTCACTCCAATTAGCTGTCATATGTTAAAAATGCAATTTGAACAGTCTACAGAAGCATGTTTAAAGCAATGTAGCACAAGTTTTTAAAGTCTTAGTCCAGATAAGCCCTAGGAGACTGGAAAATTCATTATTCTAGTAGAACAGGGTGAGTCTTGAACTTAATTATGAATAATTAAATAAAGCAAAACAAAGGTCTTTAAAAGAAATGTAGTACTTGTTTTTACTTTTCATTTGATTTCTGAAAGAAAAAGGCATATAGGAAACAGCTGTTTTCAGGTCACTACTAGAACTTCCTGTGCCTAAAGAGATTCTGCATCTGGACAAATAGAAGCTCAGTGAATTTCAATAAAAACAAATCCTAAGAAAGACAGAGTGGTCCAGTCTACACACTACCTTCCCATCAGTATACATTTTCCTTCCTGTTCAACACACAATAGCATTATCTAGTACTGAATGAAAATCTTCAAGCCTCCTTTTTTGTCAGTCATGTAACTATGCAGATTCCAGCTAAGCAAAGCATGCCCTGAGTTGCCAGTGGCCATTATTCCTGGAGGCACAGAGCACACAGCACAAATTATTTACATCTTCCATCCCATCCCTGTCACCCTTCGTTTGTTCTTCCATCCTTCAAAGACAGTGTATTCATTAAACGTTCCCTCTGAAGACAAAACTGGCATAGTTGTTGTGCCACTGGTACACAGCCCTTTCTCACGCGTTGCCTGGCTACAAGAAGGTCAGAATCAGAAGGGGCTACCTCCTTTTTCTGGTGTAAGGCCCAATCCTCCAAGAAACCGCTTACAGGATGCACCAGCTTTCTTTCCAGAATACAGATTTAGTGTGATTAGAAGTACAAAATACAGCTAGACTTACCTGTGGGAAGGTGTACAATTCTCACAGCACTATCAGTTTTGTTAACGTGTTGCCCTCCTGCTCCTTTGGCCCTGAATGTATCTATACGCAGATCTTTGGCATCCACTTTAATATCAACCTAGAATCAAAGAAAATTAACTACTTCCTCCTCATTTTAAAAATATTTGAATGTCAATGATACTCAGCATTAAAAAAAAAAATCACTTCTCAAAAAATTGCTCCTTTACACCTGTTCCTGAGGTAACAGCTATAATCCCTATAACTTCAAAAATGCAGTGTCAAATATCTCTGAAAAGCAAGTGATGCTTTAAATATTTCACTTATTTTTTTCAATCTTCATCCTGGTTATAGTGGTCAGGACCAGTTTGTCACTGTGTGGGTGTGGCTAAGACTGTGTATTCTACACTCTCTATGTAATTTCTCATGAACTGC
>JAWWEU010000001.1:58109350-58121380 GCA_035583155.1 Acropternis orthonyx | reverse complement strand
CAGCACAGGGGCTGACGAACACCCTCCTGTTCATGCCCCAGGGTGCTGGGCTACACATCTGTTTCTGTGGGTCAAACGGACATTCTCCTCTGTACTCTTGTACTTATTGTGTTCTTTTTATTAAATTTTAATTCTGACTTGTAATCTTTTTGTAAGTTGGGTTCACTTCCCCTGTCAGTTTACCTTAAACCAGCACAAACTCTTACTCCAAGTCCTTCACACGACAAGGTATGTATGTGCGAAACAAAACAAAATCAGTGTTTTGTAAAACCACTAGCTGTTGCAGGGAGAATAAGAAATAATCAAATATCTAAAAATTACTTCTAAAGAGCAGGACAAGGATCTTGTTTATGAGTCAAACCTGAATGACTCTTGCAACAGTACTTAGAGTCATCTGAGGAAAAAATAGCTATATCCAGATCCATCCAAGTAAGGATTGCCACACTGGAAATACAAGTCCATGATGACCTGGACAATAGTTTGAGCTCAGTGGATGGCAAAGGAACATTCAGATCTGATCAAGGTTGCAAGGAAAATATTACAAAGAAGCAGGAGAAGGTGCAGGGAAAGACTACAGGATCTGGGTTTGTTCATTTTGTGTGTAAATTTCTGGTTTAAGGGAGGATTGTCGGTATCAGTGAGACCTCAGAAAGACGAGCCAACACACTCATTCAAATTCAAAGGCGACTGTCCTTGATTTAACAGAGAAGGACAGCAATAATCTAAATGCAACAAAAAAAAAATCAAAAGGACCTGCAGAATCACATTACTATGCAATGCTGAGTATTGTCTTGGATATATTCCCTGTCTTAATACAAGATGTAATTTAAAATTGGCTTACTCACAGCAGTGAGCCTTGCCAGTGTTTGGGCTGGAACATTTAATGAAATGATCATTCATTTACGTGCCATTTCAGGCAACAGCAAATCTCTACAGAGTTGCTTCTGATGATCCATTTACACATGTAAGGTATAGAGCCAAAGACTATCACCCTAAAGAGTCAGAGCACTTGTGGTTCATTTGCTGGGACTTCCACAAAGCACTTGAGTATTGATGAAATCCCCAAAACAATAACATGCTTTTAAGTAACACCAATGTCAAAATGGGTGAGCAGGGATACACCATCACCTTACCACCCAACAGTTTGTTGGTGGTACACCATCACCTTACCACCAACAACAGTTTACCTCCTCTGGCTGAGGGAGGACAATAACTGACATTGTCCCAGTGTGAATACGCTGCATTCTTGATGACATGCCTGTCTCAGGGATTCGCTGGACTCGATGAGTCCCTCCTTCATATTTCAGATGCCTATAGACATCCTCTCCTGCAATATGAGCAGCAGCATGATGCAACCCTCCTAGAGAGAGACAAAACAGTGTGTGACAAACACAGCACAGAAACACTGCTTTTGGTTTCATTGTCTTGGTGGAATGTCTGAAGAACTACCGTACCTATCTCAGCTGGTGTGTAGTTCACGATGTCAAAGGTCCAGCATTTGTAGTCTGCATAGTTCTGGTACATCTCAAACATTTCCTTAGTGAACTGTTGGCAGATGTCTCCTAAAAATATAAACACACTACAACATAAATAGCAGTTCACAAAATGCCACTCACCAGTTTTGAGACTTAGCTGCAACTCTAACCCCCATCATTACACAGGTTAATGCTCATCTTCAGAAAGCATTACTTAATGCTAATAAAGTATAAAAAAGTGTTAAGAATAACCCGTAAGAGGTTTAATAAAGTTGGATGGAGCTTTGAAGTAATCTTCACTATAGGGACTTTGCTGACCTCCAGTTGTTCTGCCAGCTGTCACTTCTAATATGACAGGACTTCTATCGTATTTTTCCTTTGGCACTAGAAGCTGGAAAAGCTGAAAAGGAAAAAAAAGAAGAATGCTATTATCTCCTTCATGACTCTCTATCTTCCCTTAATCAAATTTACAGTCACCCTTCACAACTGCCACTGATTTCCCTTGGCAAGCTAGTTAAGTAAGACTAAAAACTGTCCAACAGTCATTGCAACTCAGTGCAGTCAGCGTGGAAATAGGATATGCTGGTGCATCCACATGAAAGCTAGCTGAAAATTCAGTCCTGACAAGTCAGGTGGCAGGTCACCCACCCCAGCCCCAGCTACCAATGAACACAAGTTATTAGCTAACCCAGCCAATCTTAGCATTAATCTTATTTTTCATAAAGTCCCATTTCATATTATTTCAGTATGAACACAGAAATGAGCCCAAACACAGAGGTTCCCAGTGAAATGTTCAGCTTCTCTGCTTATAATTAATTTCCTCACTCATGTGGCACTTTCAGCTGAAGAGAATATGAAAGACTGCAAGTTTCAATCAGAAATCTTTCAAGAATGTATGTTCTCCTGCCACAAACAGTTACTAGGTGTCATGTCAGGTTTCAGTGGCACAGATTCACCACTTTTTTAATCCCCTTCAGCATTTGCAGATAGACAAGCAAGAAAAAGTACTAAAATAATCAGCTTCCAAGACACAATTGCCACTAAGCAGCTTAGTAATAGTTAATGTTGACTTTTCTTTTAAGGGAAAATACAGAAGCTGGACTTCTGTTTCATTAAATGCAAGTGTCAAAGTCGATTAGTAAGATTGCAAATGAACTTCTTTCTGACATCTTTATTTAAAAGCTGTAAAATTTTGCCTCAGGCTCACCTTTCTGCACAACATGTTCATTTTTGTATCCAGGGTTTCCTTCTCTTCTAAGGCAAGCTCAAGAAGTTGTTTCTCATCTCTGCTGTCCAGCTCTAAATTCCAACAACAGGAATAGATGTTAGCCAATCTCTCCTAGCTTAGAGCAAATTATAACACAGCTGTCCAAAGACATGCACTGCAGCACATAAAAGCTTGCAGCATTTTGCCAGCATGAAATATCAAATAAGAGCTGCCCAAGCCACAATGTGCATTGCTAACTAAATGATCGTACTTTCCAGGTGTGCTGGAAGGAGTAGCAGATATCTTACCTGTGATTAGGCGGCCTGTTCCCAGATTTTAGAGCTTACTACCAAACTTGGAAACATTCTCAGGTAAAGCTCACAGAAGCTCCAAACCTTTTCTGCTACGGAGGCTCCAATTTACAGTAACTAAAAATCCTGTTCAGTTAGCATTAGATTATACACTAAGCAGAAACTTGGAAGACAACTGGAGTCAAGTGGAAAACCTGCCACTGCTAAAACAGGGTGCACTCTCTCCTTTTCATCTTTCTTCCCACTGTTCTAGCAGCTGAGAAGTGGTTCTGTCACTTACCAGAAAGTAAAACAATTCAACTCACCAAAAGAAAAAAATAAGTTTGGTTAAATAAATACATATGCTTACCAAGCCAAGTGGAACTAGATTTAAATTACAACTGGGCAATTACCAGCAGAAATGAGGGAATGGGTGGAGACAGGTTTGAACAGCTGGGAGAGAGAGCGAGGGAAGAAAGCAACAAAGAGGAGGAGAAGGCTTTTGCCAGCATGGAAACCATAGGTCTGTCTCAGATGCAGCATAAATCTGGACACTCCATCACTGAATGCATCTCCTCGCCTTGCAGGGCCAGTCACCTGAGCTCTGGACTCTGCAGCAGGAGTTGGGTATCTCAAGGGCAGGTGCAAGGACTGCGGGCTCCCCAGTGCTGGGCATCTGGAGCCTGGTTCCCCTTCACAGAAGCTAACACACACGCATTTACTGGCAGCCTCAGCAGCAACCCTTGAGAACTAAATGGGCTGGGATGTTCAATCAGCTTTGTATTCTGAGAAAGGACAGCAGAAGATCCTCCATATCACAGTTATGAATTTATGCTCTGGGTTTTTTTCCTTAAATAAAATATATCAGATTACAACTTGAATCTGGCATCTCCTGTACAAAATGCAAGAATCGCAGAATGAGTAAGGCTGGAAAGAACCATCAGTGGGGTCGTCTAATCCAGCCTCCCTGCTCAAGCAAAGTCATGCTAGAGCACATGGCACAGGACTGTGTTCAGATGGTTCTTGATTATCTCCAGTGAGGGAGACTCTGCAACCTTTCTGGGCAGCCTGTTCCAGTGCTCAGTCACCTGCATGGTAAAGAAGCTCTTCCTCATATTCAGGTGGAACTTCCTGTGTGTCAGTTTCTGCTGTTACTTCTTGGACTATTGCTTGGCACTGCTGAGAAGGGCCTGGATCCATCCTCTTGACACTCTCCCTCAGATACTTGAACACATTGATAAGGTCCCCCCTCAGAACTGTAAAAATATTCCTACCAGTATGTCACAACTCCAACCCAAAACTGTTACTGAATCAAAGGCTTCTAGCTGGGCCAAAAAGCATGTTTATTGATCACATAAACCGTATCAAATTAACTACTGTCCGCAGAGGTGAGAGAGAGGCCCCATGGAGAGCAGTGAGTTTAAGGTTCGAAGGACTGCTGTCCCACCCCTACCTCCCTGCAGAACAGAATTCACTCAATCTACCCTGTGACTCACATCACCAGTGGCAAACCGGGAAATATTTTTCTGCCTCACTGAGTGTTGCAAATATAAAATCCTACATCAACTGTGAGGAATTCAGGTACTAGAGAGAAGAGGGTCAGTTAAGGAGCTAAATGGAAAACAAAGAGAAGTCAAATGAAGGGAACATCTGTGTTTTAACTTGGTCACATGATACACAGTACAGACAGAATAATTGGTTTCATTTAATTAATTAATTTGCTGCAATTCTCTACCATTCTTTTCCCTTCTTTCAACCAGAACGCACTGCATTCATCCACATCATAATTTATGGAATTATAAAAATTCTTCATATTTACTTGATTAAAAAAATATCCTTTTTGAGTTGCAGTATGAATTTTTCAGACTTTTCTTAATACTTTCTAATTCTTTCAAGAACATTTCTTTTTCAGCACTAAATTTTTGTCCCTTTTCTCCTTCATTCTTTCTCCCCTTTTTTCCAGTGAAGAGAATTGGTTGAGGACTAAAACATTTAAAATAACCATTTTTCACAAAAGCATATACATTTACTTGTTTCTAAAACTAAAGAATACAAATGTTTTCTACCTTTCTAAATAAGTTAATTTTTACCAGCTTTATTTCAATATGGCTTTTACTGTTTTGTCAACACCCCTTGGCTCTTTCTCTGAAAAGCACCATGACCTTTTGTCCTCCTCCATTTACAACACTGGATACCAATTTCTCCTGGCATTTGTTTTTCCTTTCCTTCACTGCTTTAATGTAAGCCCCATTCTCTCCAGGTCAATGCTTCCCTCTCTTGGCTTTATACTTAGCAGCGTAGCAGAATGGAGGCCATTTTGCCTTTCCTATTGTATGCACCTCCTCACACTTCTAACAATGTTGTGGGTTTTCTCTCCCAATTGTTGCATCATTACTTATTTTGCAAATTCTTTTATTCCCTGTGTGCCATCTGATTCTCAAATGGTCTAAAAAGCAGTTTCAATATTTAACTGTTTTTACCCCAACGCCTAGTGTAGCAGAGTATTGAAAAGCAACAGCTTCTTAGACAACCATCAGATTTATTCCTTGATGGACTCTCCAGATATTTTCAGAGAAATATTGGGTTTTGCCACTTAAATTGGAAGCTGACAATTCAGAGCCTAATGAAAGTTCATGTAATTTGCTCAATGAACTGGCCAGATGGAATCCCATTTTAAATAACACAGCTGAGGTCTGCATTTATCAGATGTTTAGGCTTGTTGAATTTTTTTCTTCAGTTTTAACTGCTCTCAGGTCTACTAAAAAAGAACCTTAAAACCAACACTTCCCAGTATAGCCCTGAGGTTCCAGACAATCCTTATTCTCTAAATTGACTGTATTAAGACCTCAAACAAAGTGAGGTGAGATGAAAAATGGAAGGATGTGACTGGATACAGGAACTCCCAGGAGCAGGGAGGACCAGAGAGTGTTCCAGGGCTGGCTGAACTTACTCACAAGCTTTCCCCAAACGCTGGGCAGGGAAGTTTATCACAAGCACAGCTACTGTTTTGCTTCTTACCTCTGCACATAGCTTCTAACTCCTGAACTTCTCTTTCAGCTTCTTTGATTTCTTGAAAAGCAGCTGCAACGGGGGAAAGATCAGCCCATCTTCTCCTCAGGGTTCTTTGCTCAAAGTCCTTTAATGAGTCTGCATTTAATAGATGACTAACCTGCTGGTATTCCTTGCTTAGAGTCTCCAGATACTTCTGTACAGCCTCATGCTTCCACAAAGCTCGAGAATCCTGATGGTTTTTCCTGTGCCAACTGTTAAAAGATGGAATGAATCTAGCTGTGTCCAGTAAAGATTTTGGCTTCTGAAATCCATGGTTGTGCAGTCCCACTACACAGCCTACCTTCTTTGCAACATGAGCGATAAGACAGCTGTGAGGTTGACTGTGACAGTAGCAATTGGCAAACAGGCTCTTGAAAAGACAGACCCTTTGGAAAGGTTTCATTTTGCTTCTTATTTTTCCACCACCTGAAATAAAAAGTAGACAAGTCTATTATCTAGAAAAAGAAAGCACTCTATGAAAAATAACCCACAAAAAAAAAAAACCAAACAAAAAAACCCACAAGACCTGTACCAAGCCCCAATCCCAGTTTTGATTACACCAACACAAATGCAACTGTCATGAACAAAACTATTCCTGCTTTAAACCAGAAACTCTTATCAACACCACTGACTGACTGAGGGTTGAAAAAGGTCTCTTCTCTCACCTCCTCAAACGGTTTATTTATGCTACGGAAAAGCTACTGCAGATGTGGCTTTACAGAAAACAGCTTCATTTTGTCATATATCTCACTAGAAAAATCCAGTCATTTCATGCCTTACTGGTGAAAGAAAAACATTGCTGAGAAGGCAAATTTATACTAAAGAATTCTATATAAAGAATGTAAGAAATGTCCAGAATTATGTGCATAATAACATGATATTATAATAATCCATAACAGGAGGACATAAGTAGCTGACTATGCAATAGATTAGTCAATAGGACTGCAACACACATACAAGAAATCACTCACCCACATATGCAGAAGGTAAGACATGGGAACAGCACTTTATGTCCCCTGTATACTCCTTACCATGATACATTTACATATAAGTGACATAATAGTTTCCATCCAAAAAGTGAGTAAGAAGCAGGTCCTCTGAAATACAACTCCTGTATTTTTCTGAGACAGTTGGCCTACAGTTTTTCAGCTCCCCTTAGCATCACTGCTGCTCTAGAAAAGATCTTTTCCTCTTCATTTTATATCATCAACATTGTAAACTATGTTATGAATTACTACCGTGCTCTAAAAATTTATATTGCAGCACAAGGGTCTATCTACCAGGAACACTGAATTGAAATCATTCTTATTCTAGGACCACTCACACACAAAAGATTTAACAAAGAAGCGCTCCCTAATAACTCTGCCAGTGCCACACTCAATTTTTTTTTTTTTTTACTCATCAGTGACAAGACCTTCTGTGCATCTTCAGGCTTTTTATTAACAAATTACTGTGACCCTCTAACTACTCAACTCACCCATTATTCCTGCCTGTTTACTTTCATCCATTTGTACACAATAAAAAAAGAGCAATATGCAGTAAAACCAGAAGTACTGCATCTTGTTTGCCTGGATGCCTGTTTTACTACCTACAAAAGGAGGGAAGAACCTTTACTCTGCATCTGCACCTTTCCCAGATTCCCCAGCCAGCAGGTGCTATTGAATCCACAGTGACAATTAAATCAGGACTGATTTAATGTAGAGAAAGCTAATTATTGCCCTCATGGACTGCTCTAGTGACTAAAAGCAGCTGTAGCAGAGGGATTCTGTCCCGTTTACCAGGAACACAGCAAAAAGCACAAACTGGGCCCATCATCCATGATCCTGGATTTAGTTGCTCAGAGGCATGAGTGGACTCAGTTCCAAAAGACCAAATTCTGCTGATGATACTGGAATTGCTCCAGATTACCATGGCCCATTGTTGTCTGGCCAAGTGCTAACCATCATTAACTCACTATAAAAATTATATTTTAATTAATTCATTAAACATATTCATTATAACCACCTAATTTTTACTGGTGTAGTTAAGAAGCAATGTACTCAAATAATAACATGTGTAGTACTGCTTTGCCTGAGCTCCCAGAAATTAAAATTCTTAGTTTAACCGCCTAAAAAAAAAAGAGTAATGGCACGACACAGACCCTCAAGGAAGTCAGAAATATCAAAATAATTTTGCTATGCTAAATTAAAAAAGGTATCTTCTTCTCAGAGAGATGTTGCTGCATTACATTTGTGAAGGAATTAGCACACAAAGCTTTTCCAGAGCTATGAGCAGATGACCTATTAAGTGCTTTCCAAAACAGATTTTAATAACTTTTTGACGTGACAAGATTACCGCGTACACATCACAACCAAAACCAGTAAGCAAAACTGACAACTGTAATTGTCTTATTAAATTAATAATTGAAATATTATCATTTCAAGACAGGAAAGTTCTCAATATCGCTAACACTTTCAGAGGTTATAAAAAGTACTTCTAACCATCCAAGACGCCACTGACGCCATGCAGCTCAACTGAGGCACACGGGAATAGGCAGGAGGATGCGTTTCAGTGCACACTGACTGCACCAGGACCAGTCCGAGGCCGCGCCTCTGGGGCCACCTTCCACATCCCTCTGGCTCCCTACCCCGAGCAGAGCCCCGCAAGCCCTGCACCAAGCCCGCGGGCAGCCCTCCCCCGCGGCGGGGGTTCCGGGTGGCCGGGGCAGGCAGGGGCAGACAGGGGCAGGGAGGAGCAAGCAGGAGGAGGTGGGAGCCCCGGAGGGGCAGCGCGGGGGGTTCCGCTCCCTCCCCGGCCGCGGCCCCCGTCCCGGAGGCTTGGCACTCACCTTCCGCACGGACGCCGCCTCGCCAGGCGAGGCCATGGCAGACGGGAAGTAGAGCGGGCGAACTCCCAGTCCCAGCATGCCTCCGGAGAGCCGGGGTTCCCGGTGTGCTGCCGGCCGGCCAGCCCTCCGCAGCACGGCGGGACCGGAAGGTGCGGGCCTCCCGGAGAGGGGGCGAGGCAGCCTCGGCTTGGGCCTGTGAAACGCAACCCTCGAAATAACACAAAATGGGGAATGTGACCTTAAAAATAGGTCTTCGTTTTCGGTACCTTCCTCAGAGCTGCCCAGTAGCACACTCAGACTTCAGCAACGCCTTTGGAGGAATGACAAGAGTCAGAAGAAATGGGAATACTCACTTCTGCTTCCAGCTTCGAAGCTGTTCTGTTACACACGTCGTTCCATGTATTTTCCCAAAATAAATGGCCTGAAAATAAACAGTTTCAAATCAGCCTATTAAAAGATTAATTTCACAGAAGTCTGAATAAAATAACATTAATTTCCACTTTATGTCAAAGCTCGCTATTTTATTTAGAATGAATTATTACTACGTTACTAAAGATCAGCAGCGATTATAAAATATTAATGAACTTAACTATTCTGATTATCGCTGTGCTAGTAAGCTGCAGCTTCCTAATCAGGTATGTTTTAAAACATACTATGTATATGCGCATTTTAATAGATAATATTCAACAGATTAGACAGCTACTTCTCTAATTAAAATTTTAAAAATACTTCAGTGGCATTGGGGTTTTTATACCTGTAATCACCCATAAAAGCTTTCTTCTCAGCTATTGTAATTCAACAAGATTTAAAGGGAAAAAAAAAAAAAAAGGTAAACCTTTGGTATTTGGCATGTAAAACATCACTGAGGTTTGATGTAGTAAATATTCCAAAAGACTGAACACCAGACCAATCGATGGGGAAGATTGGGACCAAAACTCAGCTCATGAATGACAACTAACTGCTTATACCTGAAGACAGCTTCTGGCTCTGCTCCGCCCCCTGGGACAGAAGGCAAGGCAGACAGATGAGAAGACTCTTCCAGAGAACAGAAGCCACTCCGTAGCTGCTCCAATCTACAACAGGGCCACAGCAAACAGCACGCTGCAACCACCAAGGTGCTTCCCCGGGCTTGTGCCTGCAGTGATGTGCCATGAGAGATGTCACCAGCGAGATGCCATCCCCACTGTGTCTCACTCATCTTCCACTATGAGTTTTGGGACTCAGTGAAATGAAATAATAAAATTATACTTGCATTGGTAAGTACCAAATATGCAATTTGATACTTAAGAATCTTGGGACAGTAATCTCTGGGAGGACAACCAAGAACCTAATAAGAGCATGAAACTGCAAGTAAAACACATGCTCCAAAGTTGGTTTTAAAAGAAGAGGGTAGGCCAAGGAAAATCAAATCAGCTTCTACTCCAGCCAGCAATGGTTCTTGCATTAAATCCTCTGATTAAATGTGATCAGGGTTCAGTTTTTATTATGCCTTGTGAGCAAATTCTTTAACGTACGTGTGAAAATAGAGACTATAGCAAACTCCCACACCACTCCCTGTCCCACCAGGCAGCAGATCATACAGGGGCTACATAGCCGAGGCAAGGGCTGGACATGTCCAATACTCTTTCCCTAGGTTTACCATAGGCTTTTACAATACAGTATGGAAACTGAGTGTGAAGGACAGAAAATCCCATTGCTGTCTGTACTTCCACACCTCTCACAGGTTTTTCTGATGCCTTAAAAACCTGCCTGACTGACACAGTAGCTGGTGATGGAGCTGGTGGGGACCAGGGGTTACAGAGCATGGGCTGCTTGGGGCAGGGTGGCACTGCCTTCCTCAGCAATCACAGTAGTCTCCAGGGACATCAAAGGCAGAAGGGAAGAGTGACAGCTGAAAGACAGCAGGTCTTCAGGGACTTCAGGACATGCATGGCAGTCCTGTACCTTAAAACCTGGCAATCCTAACCTGCCAATTGCTTTAGAATCTGGAGGCAAAGAAATGGCTCATCAGACAGAACAGCCTCCAGGCCTTACAACATGCTTGGCTTGAAGGCAGGTCCATGCCCACACAGAGGCCCTTTTCCAGGGGGGGCCCTAACTGGGTTAGCCATGTGCAAGCATTGTGCCACAATTTCTGCAGGTCACAGAGTAAAATGACCTATAGGGCAAAAATCACAAGCTTGTTACAATGTATAGATCACTTTAATACTGCTTCCCCCTTTCAGCCTCAGCAGTTTGCCAACAGACTTCTGAATTCTTTGAAGGAAAAACTGGTGACAGAATCATATGCGTCTTGAATATAGTCCTGTTTATTAACAAAGCCTGTAGAAAGAGCTTTGTTTTGCCCAGCACAGTGGGATTAAATGACAAGAAGTTTTCTTGACTTCGGACCCAAACCTCACTTTCAACTGGAGCTCTGCCTCCCCGCAAAGCTCATTTCTTTGTTTATTCTCTCTCAGCTAGTCTACAAACGTTCCTTTTATTGCCTCCCAGTTTTCCTTTTCTTGCTGCTTTTAATGCAAATTGAACCCCTGCCTCTTTGCAATTTGCCTATTTTCAGACAGCATTCTTTCCAACATTGGGACTAGCAGGAAACAAGAGACCTTTAACTGTCAAGAACAGCTTTATTGCTTCAGACTAAAGGTCCACCTAGCATAATATTTGCCTGACCCATCTTGGCGATGCATCTGTGTATCACTCACCCCAAACAGAGGCAAAAACATGCCTTTTGCTAAGGCAGAAACTAGAGTTCATAAAGTCAAGGCTTCAGCTAGTTATAAAAAATGCTGAAGACATGCCATGGTACAAACAGTCTCTACAAATGATGCTGCAGGGCAAAGCCAAGTTGGCCATCCCTGTCCACAAAAGTCCTGCTTTGCAAAATTCAGACGGAGTACAGCACTACTACACCATACAGCAGAAAGAAGAGTGAATTGGGTATTGTGTGTGGAAAATACACATACTGCTCTCAGTGACCCAGGTGACTGACATCATTATAAGCATGCCAGATCAGAAAAGTGAGAAATAAATACAATAAAGATATTCCTTATTACAGACCATACATCTAGACAGATAAACAAAACACCACAAAAACCAACCACCATTCACAAAACACAGTGCCCATAAGCTGATTCTCATCTAAGAACTACTATAGGAAAGCATGTGCTTTATATTCCCTTC
>JAWWEU010000001.1:58070117-58109277 GCA_035583155.1 Acropternis orthonyx | reverse complement strand
AGGTTACTTATGTCCAAGAAATTGTCTACTCTCATTCCCTCCTTTAGCCTGAAAGGAAAGCAGCTATCGTCATCAGCTTCAGCAAGGCATGTGTCAACTCAAGGACATGCTGCTCAGGATTCTCATTCACAGTCATCTACTTATTGTGTACCAAATAAAATAAATACACAAGTTTTCTAATTGGCTCTTGTGATATACTATTTTATGCACACTTGCTTTACTGCAGGTATCTATCCGGCTCATCACCCAGGACTGTAGGTGGATAACGATATTATTACAGAACTGAAATACTTTAAAAAATACCGAAATACGATTCATGTTTTTAAAGGGTAATTACATAAACAGATTGACGACAAATTGACGACTCCTAGTTTGTTTTTTCCCTGTAAGACGCTCTTTTTAATTGGTTATAAACCTCGACAGTTTAACCAGTTTTCCTTCTAAGTAATGCCCCAGGCCATGTGGTTTTATTGTTCCTGGTTGTTTACTTGTTTGGGAGTTTTGTTTCGCCTTTTTTGTTTGGTTGGTTTGTTTTGGTGTTTTTTAAGAGCGATTTCTGGCAAGAAGAAGAAGAAAATATTTTCAAAAGAGCCAAGCGATGAATAAACGCCGCTATTCCGTGGATGCACGACGGTGCCGGGGAGTTTTTACACAACCGACTGCTGAGAACGCATTACCGCGATGGCTGACGTCCCCGCTCGCTCAAAGTCGGACTGCTTGAGTGTGCTGTTGTTTCCTTAAATACCAGCCAGGGCAACACCAAGCCCGCAGAGCCGCTCCGCTGCTGGCACAGGCTTCGCTCCCTCCCAGCGCCACCTCCCGGCCGATAACGGAGGGAATCGCGGAGGGAATCACGGAGGGAACCGCAGAGGGAATCCTCGCTCCCTGCCCCGGGGCCGGGCGGGCGGAGCGGCGTGTGCCAGGGTGGGCGATGTGTGTGAGGGGAGCGGTGTCCGTGAGAGGAGCGGTGTGTCTGAGGGGTAGCCGTGTCCGTGAGGGGTAGTGGTGTCCGTGAGGGGCCGGGCGCCTGTGAGGGGAGAGGCGCTGCGCGTGCGCGGCGGGCCCCCCGGCGGCCATTTTGTAGCGTCAGGCGGGCGGCTGCGGCAGCTGCGCAGAGGGCCGGGGAGCGGCCGGGGAGCCGCCGGGGAGGGAGGGCGGCGGGCACAGGGCTGTGAGTGAAAGCGCCGCAGGGCGATGAGTTAAAGCACCGCCGCCTCCCGGGCAGGAGCCAGCGCCGCCCCGCCGAGTTCGGGGGTTCCTTCCCCACTCACCCTTTCCCCCCGTGCCCACAGCCGCCCGGCCGTCCCCACCCCGCCAGCCGTGCCTGCCCCGGGGCCGCCCGCGCCATGCCGTCCGTGCCGCTGCCGCCCAAGGAGAGCAACCTCTTCAAGCGGATCCTGGTGAGCCACCGCCCCGCACCTCTCTCCTCCCGCCCCGCTTCTCCCTCCCCTTCCCGCCCGCCCGCCGGCCTCGCTCGGTGCGCTCCGGGTCGCTCCGCTTGTCGCCGCCCGCCTAGCGAACACGGCCGCGCTCTCCCGGGGGCAGCCGGGCTGCCGCCCGCTCCTCGCCCCGGCTCGTCCCCGCTTCCTTCCCTCCTTTGTCCGGGGCCGGGCGAGCCCCGCTGCTCGTGCCGGGGGCCGGGCCGGGCGGCTGTGGCCCCCGGGAGGGAGCCAGCAGCGTCCCCGGTGCCGCCGAGCGCCGCCGCCCCGCCCGCCGCGGGGCCAGCTGGGGCCGCTCCCGCCCCGCGGGCACGGCTGTGCTTGTGCCTCTGTCTGGGCCAGGCTGCGTCGGGGCTTCCCTTCCAGCGGCAGCGTCCGCCTTAGTGGAGGGGCCAGGTTAAAGCCATTTCGCTCGCTCAGCGGGTTTGAGTGTAGTTGAAGACGACTGGCGGATTGATTCTGATTCTGTGTGTCCCTTGGAAGACTTAACTTTTAGGTGCTGGGCGCCTTGAACTCTTTGCGACTTAGTGGTCTAGAGGATACTGAGTATTGAGTACTGAGATAACTTTAAAGGAGGAGCTCATCTTAGCTGTAAGTTTGTACTCAGTCACTTTGTATTTTATAATGCTAACCCATTATGGAAAGAAAAAACCCTGCTTCTCCCTCCCCAGAAGAAAACACAACCGCCAGACAAGTAAACACCACACTCCCCTTTTCACGAACTTATCAGTGCAGTAGTAATAGAGTTCCAGCCTGAACAAAATTGAGGTGTTGTGTCAGTTTGCCAGTCTGCAGGCAGGGGACGTCTGTGTGAGCAGCACACTAAGTAATCTTGGCGGGCACAAATTTCCTGAGTTAGCTCTGAATTGGTTTGGCTAGTTTGTGATTGAGACGTGAGCATTTTGCCTTCGGGAAGCTGAGCTCAAAACAGTGTGTTAGGCCTGTGTACTCTGCATGGAGCTGGTGCATTTCAGCAGGTGCTTCAGAGCTGTTTTCTTTTACCTGCTTTGGGTGGTGTGCAGATTTTAAAAAACTTAATGTTTGTAATGGGGATTTGTTGCTTACTGCATGCTTATGGTATGCGTCTTAGTAAGTCATTCTAGCACTCCTCTTTCTCTCTGCTAAAAATAAATGACTAATATTAGAACAGTTAAGTGATTATTCTCACTAGTAGCGAACAAGTTCACAGGAGCAGCCACTTCTAAAGTTTTTTTGATTGAACCATAGAAGAGCTTTTCTGGAGATCATATTTTAGACAGCCTTTTTTTTTCTTTTTTTTTTTTTTTTTTTTTTTTAATTAAACAGTGGCTAAAACTTGTGAATTAGTACTTAGGCAAGGGGAAGAGAGATACATAAAACTTCAGTGAAGTTGATACAGAAGTTTACTTGCTTTTCAGAGCTTTCAGGAGGCTTTAACTAGTGCTGTGTAGTGGCTAGTCACAGTTCTTAAAGTGTTAAACAATATTGTTGGCTTTTGTCTTCGTATGTTTTTGTGTCTTGAAACTTAATTTCTTACTACTTTTTTCTAACTAGCTCTGACTTTTGTGATGCACTCTCTTTCTGCAATACTAATGTCTACATAGTAAAAATGGAACTCTTTGGTTGTTTGACATGTCTCAGAGTATTTTAAAGTAATATAGCTTATGGTGCTAAAGGGTCTTTAATTGAACAAGTGTTTGCTTACTTTGGCACAGCCAGAATATTAAATGCCCATAGCATCCCTAGTAATTTCAAAAATTGGGGGCATTATGTGGGAGACTGTATAATAAGACCTTAAAAGCATGTAGTGATTTAATCACATAGAACAAGTGCAAGGAAACTGTACTCATATATTAAGACTTAAGTATTTTTATGAATGCTCTGCAGAGAATTGGCAGTTGTGAAATGGAAAATACATTTGGAGAGCATGAAAAATACTTCGGAGTGAGCGACTTGGTGCATGTATGTAACATGTGAGACGGGTTATCAGCAGTCTGAACAAGATGCCGACATAGCTGCAAACTAAGCTGACAGAGCTGCCCTGCCTATTGTAGCCTCTTGGAGTTCAGTGAAAGCTGTGAAGTCTGCTCAAGAAGCTGAATAAATACTCTTTAAGCTGCAACAATTTGTGTGCCTGCATGCTTAGCAGTGCTTGAACAAGCTTGCTTAAAACTAGCAGTTAGGTGATTAGGGAAGTAATAGCAATTGCAGCATAGGTAATAGTTCTGGTTGCTCAGGACTACTGTAAGGTAGTGCTAGAGCTCATTTCTTTTGCTTTCCTGACTTCCAAGTCTTTCTTGTTTCTTTGGTGATACTTCGACTCTTCTGTAGAGACTTTTTCTCAGACTAGTTGCTCTTTCCCTGAAAGGTCTTACAGTGCTTACAGGTATGATGTTGTTTGGGAGGAAGGTACTGAGCAGCTTCAAGCTCTTATCTTCTATTTCTCAGCCTCATAGAGGGTGTGGATGAACTATTTGAAACTTTCACCCTGTCATGGAAAGAGAAAGGCATCATAAACAAGAAATAATACAGGAATGCTGATGTGTTTCTTGCCATCCAAAGTCAGACTTCAGCTCATGTAACTTTTTAAGTGAATGAGGCAGATGCAATCTAAAATGAACACATAGTCATAGTAACTTAGAAATGCTTCTTGCAAAGGTTGAAGTTTGGTTGTGTGTTAAGTTAGGCAGATCTTCTATTTTGTGTATTTAAAGTAGAGTTGTAAGCTTGCCTTGAGAATGTTTCCATTTAAGCAGCTTTGATTTTTTTTTCCCTCTGCCCTAAAATCTAAATTGTAAACTATGTCTCATTGTAGAGTTAGTTTTAAACAGTGCCTTTATAGAGTCAAATCAGCTGTGTCTGGACAGAGCATGGTAGTAGTCTTTATAAGTGCTTTAGAGGAAAACCTTGGGTTTCTTATAATACTTCCATGGCTTACTTGCCAAATTAGTTTTGTTCTTAAGAAATGCCTAGTGTCTTCTAATAACTGTTGGTGTCTACCCAGTATGACATAGTATAATGTCTTATCCAATGTTTGTTTCATGTCTAATATAATTGGGGATAGTACGATGACGTAAGTGACTAATCCTTTGATTTGTAAGTGAATTCCACATATTGTTGCATAAAATATGGTTCGCTGCTTTAATTGCAGCTGACTTCAAGTAATTAAAACACAAAAAGTATGCAACTACATAATTTTGTAGCAGTGGCTTGTTACTGCTTAGTTCACTCAGGCATGTATTTTCCATATTTTTTGAGTGAGAATATCTTGGAAATTATTTAAAGTGCCCTATTTTGAAGAATTGTTTAATGTCTCTGTAGTGTCTTTTTTGTTCCTCAACTTCTTCAATAATCCTAAGAGATTTATACTTCGATAAAATATAAATATACGAGTGTTTGTAGAAGTTAATTAAATTAATTCTTAGTCATAGAATTCTAAAAGCTTTTTTAAGATTTCATTTAATTAAATAATAATGGATTATAAGCATGCAAATAGTCAGTCTCGTAGTAATGATGTGGGGGAGGTATCAAACTATTAAACTCAGTAATTGGGAAGGAAGGTATGTTGTTATACTAATTAGTGCCTCCCAAAGGAGATGAATAACATAGCTGAGGTAGCCATTGTAACCCATCGCTGGAGTATATATAGTGGGTGTTTGAAGTTTCTAACACTAAAGATCGCTACTTTTAAAGAGAGGAACGGGGAGCAGTCAGGTAAAATGTTCCAGTGGTGTAGTTGTTACTTGTTACTACACAGTGGTGTAGTTGTTATTTCTGCTGCCAAGGAGAGGCAGCCTAGAAAGAGTGTAGGCCATTTCCTTGATATGAACTTTCAAGAGAGGTGGTGAGGATGCCTGGCCAGTTGCATGCTACTGACATGACAGAATTGTGGAGGATGGATAACAGGCTAATGGTTAAAGTCAGTACGACTTTCATAAGGGAAAATCACATTTGTCAGTGATTTGAGGGAGTCTGATTTGGAGAAGACTTTATCTGAAATAAATATTCCTATTCTAATTTTTCAAAAGAAATTTGTGAAGGTTGTGAAAGGCTTATAAAGCAGGCTTCTGTGTAATGATGCTGGTTGTTTCTTCACTCTTTTCTCACTTTTATTCATACAGGAACTTTCCTTTAAAAATGGTGATTTTTCAGCATTAAATCCATTTGTGCTGGAATTTTTTTCTAATTGGCTGTGGTTATATTGAACAGAACAAGCACTGAATAGCAAGAAGAGTTCAGTTGTACTGTACTATTCATGGCACAAAAAGCGAAGGCCACCTGAAAACATGCAGAAGTACTTCACATTTCTAGAGTAAGGAGTCATAACAAATAAAAGTGGTTGTAAATCAATGTTAGACTTTGAAATTCTAATTTAATGCAGAGCTACTGTGGGCTGGGAGATGGATTGCCCCTAAAATTTATAATTTTTAGGGATATTTGAGGTTCTGTTATAACAGTTTCCTTGTACAGTAATTGAAAACCAGTGAATACTGGGACAAGAAAAATGCTCTTACACCACTGCTCAAGTACACTGCACATCTGTGTTTGCAATGCTGTGTGCTTTTCTCTTTCCCCTGGTCCTGCCCCTAAGCCTCTTCCTCAGAAGGAGGCAAGTATGAAATTACCTGACAGAAGGAAAAAGAACAGAAGATTCAGAAGTTATGAGCCATCTGGAGAAGCTAAGGAGTGACTTGCCTGTTTTTGAGGTATCATGCTTAATTTTTGTTTTGATAAAAATGGTGGCTGCTAAGTAGCAGTCTCCAACAAAAAGTTCTTAACAAAAGGGTAATTGTACTGTGAAGCCCTTTGCTGCATGATGTATTAGCTAAGAGGAGGTTTGGACACTTTGGAGGGGATGTGTGGTGGGGAACCTCTTTACTTTTTTTGTGTGTGCAAAGATAGACCCTTTGGTTCCGAGCGTTGGTGAGGTACAAAGGACTGGAGGCTGAACACTCTGGTGAGAACTGCGGCAGTGCTCCTCTTACTCATAAGGTTCTGTTTATGCATCCAGTGCTTGTATCTTACCAGGTGGGTCTGATCCCTCCGGACAGATCTGTTATGATTCATGTAAATTTTATTGTGTGAATCACTGTGTAATCAAGTATGGGATGTTGAGATGAAGTTGAAAGTTTACATTGGTAATTGTACTGAACTGGCTTTAAGATGTCTAAATAAAAGCGTAACTTTTAAAGCATGATGTTTATTTTTGTGTGTATGTGTCAGATCCCACAAAATAGTGCTGATGTTCATGGTTTCATTTGCTTTACTGCTTACAGATGCAGTTCCAGTAGCTTTTAGAGCCACCTTCTCTGTCTGAGTTCCTGCTAGGCAAATCGCAGCTCATCCCAGGAGATGTGGCAGATTGGTCTCTCCAGTACTTTTACACAAAGTGCAGATTGAAAACTAATGGAAAATGTGTGATGAGGCTATGACTGGTCTAATTTCTAGTGTTGCTGTTAATGTTTCTGCTTTGCAGAGGCATGTGCATGTTCATAAATAGTAGAGAACTCTACTAACTCAAGTAGTGAGAAAGTTAGAGATGCTCTTTCTACTCTACGTTCTCTTGCTTCTGCCCTTTTGAAGCAAATGATATTCTAGGGATTCAGGTTGTACTGAGTGTATGTGCCTAGCACAAAGGTAGACTAGGCCTTAATTTGGGGCAAAACTTACTTATCTTCCCCTTTTAAGAGGTGTAGTTTATGGGACTGTTAAAGATGTCTATGACAGTAAATGTTGAAACAACATTCTCTTATCATACATGTTCTTTCCAGTAATAAATATATCAGTTTTATTCTGGTGATAAAGAATACAGACAGCAGTGGTTACAGCTGCTGTTGTATGTTATGCAGGTGGTAATATTTTTGCGTTTTCTGTAGATTTGAACTTAAATAACTGGGAAAAGCTGGTTAAAAGGAAAAGTTGTTTTCTTTTCCTGTCTCAGTATTACATGGTATCCATATATTTTGTGATATGAGGAGCATTTCCAACAGAGATGCCAAACTTTCAGAACCTTACTGTGTGTTATTCAAACAATTTACTGTCAGATCTTGCTGTCAAATTGGTGAATAAATTGGTAATTATTATTTATAAGTATAGAAACATTATATAGTGAGTTTTACCTGAAGTTTGACTAAGGTACTTAGACAACTAATTTTATCAGCTGCTGTGAAAAACATAAATTACCTGTTAGATGCAGATGACTTTGTTTTATAGATGTGCAATAGAACAAGGAAGGCTGTTAAAGAGGTCCAAGTGTTGAATGCCAATTAGGAATACTGACAGTGTGCTGGTGTTCCTGTATTGATTGTACCTGGTTTTGGTCAGAATTGTGCATTAATTTGATCAGCCTCTAAACACTTGTCAGATAGCTTCCAGGAAAAGTTGCTGATCAGAATCAGAGTAATTGATAACTTTGAGGGTTTTTTATTACTGAACTTGATCACCATTGTGACTTGAAGAAACTTGCAGCATAATTGACTTCCAGCATTCTTTATATAAGGTGTGATGTGTAAGCCTTGCCCGTTTCCCTTAGGCTCTGATGTTCCACACTTAGTTCCTGGGTTCCTTCCTTGTGCAGCACCTCCATCAGTGTTGCACAGCAGACACACAGTTTAAAAAATGGAAGATGTAACCTGTAAGAACACGAGTAGTTTTGGGGGTGTTTTTTGCTTTGTTTTTTTTAAATGAATCCTAAGTGTTGCCAAATCCCCTCCCCCGCAAAGTTCTGCACCAAAATCTTGGCAATGGGAGTGAAGACACTACCTGGCAAGAAGAATGTTGGAACTGTTGAATGCTGAGAGGTCTGCAAGCAGGATTATATGAAGTACAGTAGCAGGGAAGACTAAGTTAAATAAGTCTTATGAGGAGCGGCTGAAGGAGCTGGAGAAAAGGATGCTCAAGGGGGACCTTATGACTCTACAACAACCTGAAAGGAGATGGTAGTCAGGTGGGAGTTGGTCTCTTCTCCCAGGTGACAACTCATGTGATGAGGGGAAGTGGCCTCAAGATGCGCTAGGGAAGGTTTAGATTGCATACGAGAAGAAATTTTTTCACTGAAAGGTTTGTCTAGCATTGGAAGAGGCTGTCCAGGGAACTGGTTGAGTCACTAACACTGGATGTATTTACAAGGCATGTAGATGTGGCATTTAGGGACATGGTTTAGTGATGGACTTGGCAGTTGGATTTCATGATTATAGAGGTCTTTTCCAACCTAATGTTTCTATTGTAAGCTTGAAGCTGCATTTTTTTCTGCTATGTAAATATAGTTAAATTGGTTGAAAATCTTACTTTTCATACTGATGGTTCTGATGTTTCAACACATTTCTGGCAAGGCAGCCTATTGATGTGCAGACTTGTATTAACAGAATGTGGTCTGTACAGGTAGGATCTGAGAACAATGTTAAAATGTTCGCAGTGGTTTGGATTTTGTTTAAGTTCTTGTCAAGAGACATCAAAACCATTTTTTAAATTGTAGCATTGTTGTTAAAGAAATTGCACATAGTATCATTGAGTAGTTTGTATTGGAAGGGACCTTTAAAGACCATCTGGTCCAACACCCCTGCTATGAGCAGTGACATCTTTAACTAGATCAGTTTGCTGAGAGCCCCTTGAATGTTTCTAGGGAGGAGACATTTATCACTCCTTTGGGCAACCTGTTCCTCATCCTAAACTATTTCTTCCTTATGTCTAGCCTGTATTGACCTTCTTTTAGTGTAAAGTCATCACCCTTTGTCCTATCACAAGAGGCCCTGATAAAAAGTTGTCCCCATCTTTGTTATAATCCCCCTTTACACATGCTCGCCATGAGATGAGTCTGTACATTTTGGATTGACCCTCTTCACTGCAGCTCTGTTATGATCTTAAATAATTTAAAATTATAAAGCATTTAAATTGATCAGGGGAGTTTAATTGCTGTGTTTAACACTGCTGTTCGGTTTGATTTGATCGCTGTCCTCATTCTTTGAATGTGATACTACCTTTTATCCAGCCTTCACGTGGAAATGGTTTATGGAATGTCATTTTAGTACGTTTGGAGGCAGTAGGGCCATGGAGCAAGGAAGGGAATTGGTTGCTGCAGCCCCTGAGTAGCCAGTTGCGATTTTTTGTTGTTGTTTTGTTAGTGGACTTCTCAGAAGTGAGTGTTAATGTCGGAGGGCAATAATGAGATCTTCAGCCTTAAAGTTGCCAAACTGTCTGTTAATCTAGCTTTAGTGTGTGAAAAATGTAGCTGTTCTCTAAATGCAAGGCCTTTTTCAAAGTAGCAAATGCTTTGTCTAGGGAGCTGTAGTTTGTAAAAGCATCCCTTCACTAACCTGATGTTGTACATAGTTATATGTAGTTTACATGTAAATGATCTGTGATTTTGCAGTGGTATGTGAAGTCCTGTTTTATAAGTAATGTTAGTGAGTGATCCAGATCCCTGATTCTGTTTATATTTAGTAGCGAAAGGGGGTTTTGTCTGTTTTAAGGGTGAAAGTGTTTGCCTTAAAAAAAAAAAAAGACATAATGCAAAGAAAAAAAATTAGAATTTGTGAATGACAGTTCCTTAAGTAGAAGCAGCAAAACACTGTAATACAGGAATAAAATTTTGGTTTTTTGTTGTTGTATCCTTGTTACTATTTTACCTTTACAGGTATAGTTCTTACATGCAATTCCTATTTACATCTTTGTAGAAGCACTTGATTCTCCCCCGAAAGTACATAAAATTATATCTAGCTTAACTGTACGGCAAAGTCTACAAGTACATTCTGTCTCTGAGTTAGTGTTGAAAAAGGGAATGAGCTGTGATGAGATTTTTGCCAGAGGAGGTAGCATCCTTTCAGGAGCATCTGGTAGCAGAAATTCTGCATAACATTTTGGCCTTGCCAAAATTTCCCTTTGAGATTTCATGTGTGTAAACATTGATGGTTTGGCTTTAGTGTTAGCAGGAGTATTGCCATAAAAAAATGATGGAGAGCATCACATGAAGCACAACAGCTAAGATAGTTAAAAAAAATACAAACAGAAAAAGCCAACCCAGCATATTAGCTTGAGCTTTTTGTAAACCAAAGACTTAATGCAGTGAGACAGATACTAATGAATGCATTTCAGCTACATTTGCCCTGCTTAGTAAAAAAAACTTGAGAAAATGTATGGAGACACCAGGCTTCTCATCTGTGAAATGCCCAGCTGTACTACTAAATGAGGTGGTATTATGCACCATCAAACTCTGGTCTCCTGTAAATAAAACAGGGGTGGAGTATAGTGTGCTCATTTGCAGTTTTTGGGCAGACAGAAGCTTGAAAGTAGCTCATTCATGAGGTTTGGATGCTTTAAAAGCTTGTCCGTGTCACTGAATTGGTAAGCCTTTGTGCGTATGTATATGATGAGAGAGAAATAATTTTTGCCAGGCAAAGCCTCTTTATATTGATATACATTTAAGCTAATGTATTGGTATAAGTACAGAACTTATTTACAAATGCATGTGGGTATAGGTATTTGGAGGGACTGGGGCTGGTAAGACACCTTTTGATTAATTAGCAAGACTTGACTGGTAAGCGGGGAATTGCATAAAGTTGCATTTTGTACGCCTTAGGTTTCTGTAGTCAGACCCTCTTTTGACTGGTAACAAGCAACTGGTCAAGAAATACTTTGTGTCTGGTTTTGGGCTACACTGTTTATTGACAAGTACTATGAGTACAAGTGTAGTCTTATGAGGCTGAGGCAACTGGGATTATTTGGCCTGGAGAAGAGAAGGCTTGTGGGGGACCTTAGTGCTCTCTATAACTACCTGAAAGGAGGCTGTAGCAATGTGGGAGTTCATCTTCTCTCCAGGTAACAAGTGACAGGATGAGAGAAGATGGCCTCAAGTTGCACCAGGGGGGTTGATTGGATATGAGGAAAAACTTCTTCACTGAAAGGATTGTCCAGCACTGGAAGAGGCTGCCCAAGGAAATGTTTGAGTCAGCAGCCGTGGAGATATTTGCAAGGCATATAGATGTGGTGTTTAGGGATATATTTTAGTGGTGGATTTAGCAATCCCAGGTTAAAGGTTGGTCTTGATGATCTTCAAGGTCTTCTTTTCAGCCTAAATGAAGTATGCTGGTTGTATTATCAGCAAGCCAAAAAGCTGTGAATATTGAACTTGTGCTTCCTCTCAGTGTGGAGTGCATTAATTTTCTCTTCCATTGATCTGTTGAGCTTTGGAAAATGTGATCTTGTCTGTCCTCCAAAAAGCACATTTGTCTATAATTATCTTAAATTCAGTTCTTATTCTAGGCCTGAGACTGAACTCTATAGGATAAAAATGCCAGAACAAGGATAGTAGATCTATTTTAAGTGCACACTTGACTCAAATAGCTTCTGATTAAGCACTGCGGTGTATTTGGAGTTTCACTCAAGAGTGCCAGAGCTGTAGAATTGTGGATGAATGTTCACTGTTCTATTATTTTTAGGTTTACCTGTTTGGAAAGCATGCATAGAGCATTCTTGGTGTTTTCCTAGGATTCTTTAAAAATTATACTAAGCATCTTATGTTAATGAAAGTAGATGAATGGAAAAATTTGACCTTCCCCTAGAGGGGACTCCCAAGTTTTGCCCCAATCTACATTATTTTAGATAAGATGTGGAAATTAGTTTGCAGTTAGAAAAGTCTCAAAGGTTTTTCTCTTGCTTTTGTTTAAATGTTAATTCCCACAGGATAACTATTTGCCTCTGATGGGAACCCTGTGGCTGTCCTGCCGTCAGGCAGAGCAACCTGATCTACTATCAAGGTTAGCTCTCTTTTATTTTGTGAGGTGGTTTTGGTGAGCTTCAAGGGATCCTGCTGACCTAAATTATTCTATGATTTAATCTGCAATTAGTTGTGGTTAACTGCAGTTGTCTTGAGTTTCAGGCAATAAGAACTAAAAAGCTGTCTGCAGTTAAGCCTTTCTCCACAGACTGGAGGAGGACCCTTGTTTTGTCAGCTTAGCTGATTGCCCAAAAGTGAGCATAGGCATGTTTCTGTATTGCTTGAACCCTGGGAAGCCACGTGATGATCTGTTCTGACTGCAGAGGAGTTACTACTCTCTGTATTAATTTAACATAGATTTTACCTCTGCCTTGGAAGATTGATCGAGTGGGAATGATCTATGAGAGACTGTTAAAGCACTCAAAGTACGTAACTACAATGACATAGTTTCTCATGAGAATACCTGTCTAAATTACAGCAGGGCAATACTCCTTATTAACTGAAAACAGTGCCAAGTTAAGCCTGGTTTGGTGGTTTTCCTCCAGTTAAAAAGCCTAAGTGACCTCAAATAATTTTCATCCTTACTGATACAAGCGTGCTTTTAACTGGTTTAAATATATTTGTTTTAATGATCTACTGTAGTGATCAGCAATGGATTTAAATTGCTAAAACCTTACTGACTTAGGTCATGTCTTTGTAAAGAAGAAAAGGGACCCAAGTTCACATGTTTTGTTTCTTCTGTGTGTTCCCACAGTTGAATCACATTGTTTGCCAGTTCACCTAGTAATTAGGTAAATGTATTCTAAGTAAATCTAAAAGTAGCCCTTAGCTGTACTATTCCAGGTAGAAATTAGATATTTTTTTTTAATATCCAGGTAAATTCTCCCACCCTGTTATCTATGTATAGATTTCTGAGGTATATAATTGGTTTAGGGTTTCTCTTTTCTTTCCAAAAGTCTGTTGGCAACTAGCAAAGTCTTCTGTCTTATTTCTTGCTCTGGGAGGTTCCTAGGCCAGGGAAATGGGATGTTGAAAGGAATGTCTAGACTCTTTGACTAAATCTTCTCAAATGTTCTGTGGAGTCAAGATTTCTAACTTGGCACTCTATTTTATTTCCAAATCAAAGTAGCCATTGCTACTTCCCTTTCCTATTTCTGTTGAAAAGGAATTACTCTTTTTTTTTTTTTTTTTAAATAGAAAAGTAAACCATGAGGTAGAGTTTTGGCTGCATGTTCTGAATGCTGAAAAAAGACTGTAATATGAATGGACTTATTCGACTAGAGCTTGTCAGTGATCTGATCACCATACCTTGCTGAATGAATGGCCACATTTGTAATAATGTGTTAAGGTACTCTGGCTTTAAATGCATTTCAGTGTTTGTATTTCACTTCTTTTACAGAAATGTTATGAACAAAAACAGTACAAAAATGGACTCAAGTTCTGCAAGATGATCCTCTCTAACCCAAAATTTGCTGAACATGGAGGTAACTGCAGACTCAAGATTTTTGTTTTTTATTTTTTTGTCTCCTGTGATGAGCTTAAATGTATAATCAGTCTGTTTCATACTGTTGGGAAAGAAAGGAGCCAATTGTGGAGTGTGATTGTGTCCTTATGACTGAGTAATTACTCTGGATTTTCAGTCTTAGGGCATTCAGACCAAGTTTCCACCCTAGCTCAGTCAAACACTCCAGTGCAGTGGGATGTTGAAGAGCAAAATGTATGGTGGAAGCACACTTCAGTGAAGCTTCCAAATAAGTTGCTTTTCTAGGTTTCTGGGTCAGAATGCTAGTGTGGGTTTATCTTACATTCCTATTTAAAGCAAGCCTAGCCTTTTTTTGGCTATCGCATGAAGGTGTTCTGCCAATAAATTAAAAATATGTTTGTTTGGGGTTTTTTTGTCAAGTGCATACTCTTAAATTTCCTGTACTGTATACCAAATTGCTACTCAGAAGGAGCAGAGTTAAGTGTGATACCATTGCTGTTAAGACTTGATGCTCAAGACAGAATCTGGAGATGATCCTGGTCTGATAAATATTGCAGGAAACAGGGCAGCAAAGTGTTGCTTCTGTTTACATCCTCAATAAGTTTCTTTAGCCTTACTGTATTACAGGTTTCTGTTACATGGTTCACAGTCTTTCCTTCTGATACAGTGAATTTTTCTTGATTTTTTTTTTTTTTTTTTACATTGAACCAACTTGGCACTGAGTATACATGCACTGTGTCAATAAAATTGTTTTCCTATTTGATGTTGTCAAATCTTGGCAAAACATTTGACTAATCCTTTTCATGCTTCAATCAGTGTCTGCTGTTTCTTTGTCTTCATTGCTTCCCTTGAGGTAAAAGTAGTTTTGGTGCTTCAGAGCCAGAGTGGTTTGTCCATCTCTGAGCTAATGTCTTTGTATCTACTAGCACTTGTGTTTTTATAACATCTCTGTATACATATCTGTCTTTTCTGCTCTTGCTGCCTCTTAAACTATTCCAGGACAACTAGCTGCCTTGGCAATCCATACACTATTTGGGCTCTGAGCCACTAACGGCTTTGAAGCTTGGGAGTAAATCCTGGAATGAACAGCTGAGGCAGAACTAAGCCAGTGAAATGATCTGATGGAAAGCTGCACTGTTGTCACACTTAGCTTCAGAGACTAAGAATTTCAAAAGTTTAGTGAGAAGGTGGCAAACAGATGGATTGCTATGGCTGGGGAGTTGTCTCCCTGGTGTGGGAAGGCAGGGCTAGCTTGGCCCTCTTCCCACAGTGAGGATATTATTTTTCAAGCTTCTTGATACTGTTTGGAAGATATCATCCTAGTTTTCTTAGTTCTTACAGTGTGGATGGAGGACAAAATAAAAAAACCCAAACATTTGACTCATTTTGGGTCATCATTCATTTTAGGTGTATTTTTACAGAAAACCAGTTTAAACAAGTCTATCAATAAAACCAAACAGCTGTTATAGCTGACTTTGCAGTCAGGGACTGTTGCCATTAATACTGGGGAAAAGGTTGCAGTTGGAGGAAAGCCAGAATGCTATGATAAAAAGGTGACTAATCTTTTGGGAGGAGCTAAAACAAGTGATCTCTTATTAACAAAAAACCTAAAATACTAATCTGGAACATCTTTCAGGCATAGTGCATGCATTGCATGCAACTTGCTTCCCCACTGTGTGCCTTGATGAATGGGGAAAGAGGGAGAGCAATTCATACAAATGTATAGTTTGTAATCTTGTGCCTCTCAGAACGTTGATTAAAATGTGATTGCCTTAAGAAGCTCTTTCACACCCTAAATGTGGTAGCAGGAAGTATACTACCCTTAACTTTGTAAGCAGTGTGTAACAGTGGAGCTGACTATGACATATCTGTTTCTTACTGTTTGACACAGCCTAATGATTTTTTTTTTTTTTCTCTGCCTATCTGGAACTTAAACACACATTGAGAAGCTCTCTAAATTTGCTTCAGTTTATTGTTAACTCTATGGAGGCCAGTTAGATTGTTTGGGGTTTTTTTTAATTAAAAAAAGTTTGTGCTGTCTGTGTTCATGACATCTGTATGAAGCTCTGCAGTGATCAATTTCAAGAAAGGAAATACTTCCATGTAACAGTCTTCAGCTGTGCTAGGCTGGTATCCTGATGTAAATTTATATTTTAATGGGAAACTTGACTGTGTAACAACTTCAAAGGATAGCTTCACTGTGAAGCTGACATACAGGAAGTCAGAAACATAAGTATATGATACTTCTTACAGAGACGCTTGCGATGAAAGGACTGACCTTGAACTGCTTAGGGAAGAAGGAAGAAGCATATGAATTTGTTCGTAAAGGACTTCGTAATGATGTAAAGAGTCATGTCTGTATCCTTTGTAGTAAAAAACCTGATCTTCTTACTATAACGCACTGTTGATGGAAATCTGAGATGCTGAGATTGTGACAAAGACTTCTGATGCACAGAAATGCTAGGATTTCCTTTTGTCAATGAATAAAGTGGAGCTCTGTGTTTATCCTTTGCTGTAAAAGCTGGAGTCTAATTGAGGTTACAGATGGGCAAGAGAGAAAAAGTAGAACTTGTACACCAATTGTATTGCTAGAATGAAACACTTGTGTGAGTAAGAATTCCTACTGAGATTACAGTAGCATGTTTTAAACAATGAATCTCTAGGAATAACTCCTACAGTCTTGTGGAGCTTGGATAATTTAATTTGTATAACAATGCTTGGGGGGTTATGAATGTGACTTAACAAATTGTTTGGAAGCATTTGATATTTTAAAACGTCAGTAAAGTCTGGCTGCAGTAATCAAACTTCATTTATAAGGGCATTGATCTTCAAGGAAGATGTCAAGTTGTTTGGTCTGTAACATAAATGCACTGCAGTTACTTTGTGAAAATTGTACATGTATCTTCCTTAATGTCCGTTAGGTTGGCACGTCTATGGTCTTTTGCAGCGCTCAGATAAGAAATATGATGAAGCCATCAAGTGTTACCGGAATGCACTCAAACTAGATAAAGATAATTTACAGATCTTGAGGGATCTTTCTCTGTTGCAGATTCAGATGAGGGATTTAGAAGGATATAGAGTAAGTATTTTCTTTGATTTCTAGTTTATTGCTGTTAACTTCCTCTTGTTCTATTCCATTATGAAGTCTTGTATTGTTGCTACTTTTTTCTGTTTCAAAAGTGTTTTAAGCTATTGTTTACGAAAGCATGAAAACATATTGCAGCAGAGCTCCATATGATGTTGAGAGCAGAACTAGAAGTAGTTGTTCTATGAATTTGACTTGTAGATCACCTTGTAAAACTAGTTCTCATTTTTCACTCAAATAATAAGATAAAAGGGATAAGATTTAGATTAGCAAGTAGTACTTACTGTGCTAATGTGAAGTACTGCAAAAGGTGTTTTGGGTGCATATGCTGAGTTGTTTCTTGTGAGAAATACACTATTGTGTTTCTTCTGAATATGTTGGTGACTTGCCCCATAACAACTGATTTCTTGAATCTCAATGCTGATTATTATTATTATAAATAAAACTTTAATATTTGTCTAAAAACAGAGTTAGTAGTTTTAAAATAGCTGAACTGATTTGTCTGTTTCAGGTGAAGTAGAGGACTTGGACTCTGGGCTTGGGCATTAGTTGGTCTCCGTACTGAGGATGTTGAATATGCAAAGGGAAAAGGGAATAGCTGGCTTAAGGATATGATTTGACTCAGGAAGAGGTTCTGAGAAGTGCTGCAGTGGTATGAGGACCATGTGCCTAAGCATGAGGAGAGTGGGACTGCTCTTTCAGTGGCACTGAGCTTGTGCTTTCTAATGGAAACTGCTCTCTGAGTTTTCAAAGCTTTATTTTTGGAAGTAATTTAAGCCCTTAAGAGTTGTTCTTGAAAATGACACCTTTTGTGTCCCAACAAATAGAGTTTATGCTTTGTGCCATGACTCCTATATTTGGGATGTAGCCCCCAGATTTATGAGACAGAAACATGCTGCTTTTCCCCACACTGTTAGAATCTCAAAAATTTCCTAGGGCTTTTAAAGATTCTTTTGAAATATTAGCTGTACTGGTGGTAAATCATGATAAATGTATAGTAACTCTGTTTAGACATCTTAGACATCTCTTATTTTAAAATTGCTTTACCTTTACCAAAGGAGACAAGATACCAGCTGCTTCAACTGCGACCCACACAACGGGCCTCGTGGATTGGATATGCCATTGCATACCACTTACTGAAAGATTATGATATGGCCCTAAAATTACTTGAAGAGTTTAGGAAAACCCAGCAGGTAAGAATTCCTGTTTTGAAAAGAGAACACTTTTTGTATGTGTGAATCAGTATGTAATCAGAATCTGAGGAATTATTTCTTCATAATTAGAAATCGCTTATGAATTAGGAACAGTTTTATTTGTGGAGCTTTCTGCTTTGAGCAGAAGAATTTCCAGGAGCTTAGCAACTGATAGAAATTATACAGGAATACTGTTCCCTTCTCTCAGTAGATTGTTAGGTTTGAAGATACAAGAGTAGTCTCATGTGGAGTAACTGAGTAACTTAATGTTTGCGAGGCTTGTAGTTAAAGAAAACCCGTGATTCTGCCCCTCTACAGTAGGTGAAAATACTGTTTAATATTGGATGTGCTCATGTGCCCTTTCTCCTACCGTAGTGTGGAGGCCATTAAATCTTTACAAAGAACATGAAAAACTTTCATTGGGTTGTATGCATCTGTATATAATACACTTGCAACCAATGCTTGGTTTCAAAGTAACATGGAAGTGTAGCTGATAATACTTTGAGCAAATTTGGTGTTACTGGAAGCTGGAGTAAATCAAATGGTACAATGCTAAAATTGAGTATAACCTTTTTTTAAAGGAGAGACTATTCCCTTGTTCTGTTACTGGTAATGCAGAGCTAGAATGTCTGAATTAGCAGAACAGAGTGAATAGGTTGACTATTCTGTAATGTGGAAAGAAAAAAATATGTTTATAGTTGCACTCAGCTGGGGAGGATCCTGGAAGCATTGTGTAAAAATACTAAGGTATTACCTGACTTATAGATTGTGAGGTTTTTAGAACAAAAATCTTATATCCTTTCTGAGTTGTTATATATGGGATTAACTCTAAGAAAGAAAATAAATTGCTAGAAGAGACCAATGTTTGTCTTCATCATGTATCCTGGTCAAAGGATGTTGCAAGCCAAGTATATAAAGCTTGGTATTTCAAAAGAGCTGTAACTTCAGTGTTGAGTGGAAACTGAAAGCAGTAAGTATAAATCAAAATTGGGTCATCTTTTATGAGCATTTGACCACCAAAAAGTCATGGTTCTTGAATGAGTAGAGTTCAGTCTTGAGTTCAGTGTTAAAATGACTGTTCAAATTAAAAAGCATATATAATAGATGGAAAAACTGCAAACGTTCTGTGAGAACTTGGGGTTCTTTCAAGGACTGAGAGGGCTTAATAGTGGTATTGGCCCCTTGAAAGAATGGAAGTGATGCTGTTAGTGTTGTCTTTTTCTAAAAGGTTGTGTGTAAATATGCTTGTTTGGGAGGAGTAATGATACACTGTTCAGTCTAGTGACTAAGCCAGGTTTAAATGCCATCTGCTATAGATGCAAAGCACACTCAACTGACTTCATATGTTCAAATTACCACAATCTTAAATCTCACCCTAAACCAAAGAAATTCTAAGGACATCTCAAGTTCTGATGCCATTTTCAGATGAAACTGGAGATATTTGGGAATTCCCATAAATAGGAAGATTGCTTGTATGTGAACAATGAAGTTGTTAACAATGTTAACTGTTGATTAGCATCATGTCAGACAGAGGCAAGCAGTGGAAAAGCTGCTTAAGCATTGAAGGACAGAAATAGGCTACAAGTGTTGGACGTTATGGTTGTATAGAAAATTAGTCCTGTTAAGCCTTTCCTCTCTTTTTACATTGGTAGAGGCAGTGCAGTCTCGAAAACACTAAAACATGTGAACACTTTAGTTTAGTTCCTCTTGAAAATCGTCCTGTGCTTTGTGCCAGCTCACTGATGAGCACAGGCCTTTGTAGAACCCCAAACACTGGAAGAGAGAATCAATGTGTTCTGTTCAGAGCAGTCAGGAGAACCCAGGCTAACTCACAGCTCAGTTTTGCCACGCTGGCTTTTCCACAATAATCCCCAAATGTACTTGTTTTGCAGTGTCTGGATATTTCAGTCCTGCAGTTAAAATAATTAAGTCCAAGATGCTTCACTGATCTTAGAGGAGGTATACTTCTTGCTTACTTTCCTTCCCAAATCTGCCCTCTTGCCTTGTACATTTATGTGCTCAACTTGACAGATGAACTTGTGACTGACTTCATAGAACATGTAACTGTGATAAAAGGGTGGTGGTGTTCAAGGTTTAAAAAGATGCTTGAAAGACTGAAGGATATCCAAATCATTAATGAGCAGAAATCCTCACCAAACTTATGTTTTGGAGGAGTTTTATGGCAATCTGTATTAGGCTTGATACTGTTTACTATTCCTGTCAATGAATAGAGAAAAAATGTAAACATGTTGTATAAAATGCTGCTGTCATAGTAATTGGTAAATAATGGTGATGTAGGGTGATCATATTTATTTACTGTAATTATTCAGACAGCTCGGTCCATTGAGATGTGAATTAGAACAGCAAAACCCAAGCAGTAAAAGTAAGGGGAAAAAAATAATTCAAGGAACTGTTATTTTAGTGATTGTAAGTGAATATCTGAATGTGCGGTATTACAAAATTACAGAGCCAATATAGCTACAAGCTGTTGCCAAAACCAGCAGTCTGACTTTTTCCTGTATCTCACACTGCTTGCTTGTGCAGCACTGGTTGACTTATGGAGGGCTGGTTCAGGAAGTCTAAGTGACAGAAAAATAATCACTCTCTCTAGGAACTGATTGGCTGAACTGAACAACTATGAGGTGAGAGGGGAAAGAGGAAGGGGAATAATAGAGGGAAGTGAGCTGCCTTTGTTGATCCAGGCTCCAGTTAGATTGACATAGCTAATTGCAAAATTGTTTCTCAGGGCAAGCTTATGGGTGAAAAGCAAAATATGCCCTTGTTTCTGAGAAACAGGGATTTTTTTCCATAAAGCACAGATTATTGAGACATCAAGACTTACTGATGAGCCTGCTGTCTAAAAAGTTAGAAAATGAAAAGAACAATATGGCAAGATAAGAGAACTAGAGAAAAAGCTGTCTCTGAAGGGCAGAGGTTTTCTTCTCTTACTGTAAGAAAAAAACTATGTGATTTTAGTACAGATTGGATGCTGGGTTTGGGAAGAAAGACAGGAAGCTTGCCTGGCAGGGGAAAATCAAGGAGTAGTGTCAGGAAGTTGATTAACAAAGTGATAAACTGCTTTTTGTCATAGACAGTTTTATTCTAGTGTCTAAGTTATCACTGGAAATGCTGAATTTTTTGTATCTTAAGTATATTAAGATCAATGTTGCTTGTTGTCTGAAAGCTGTAAATTGGCCCAGATGCACAATATTTCGGTGAAAAATGAGTTATGAGTTTGAAGGCAAATGTCACTGCAGGAAATGTAACAGCTTGTGCTGTCCCAAGTTAAATGACTTAGAGTCACTTCAGAATTTAAATTTTGGGAACCAAGGTGTAAAACAACTATGCAATTTGTTTTACTGTTGTATGTCCCATTTTTTCCTTTCTTCTTTTCCAGAACAAAATTTTTATTCTTAATTTTTATTTTATTCCTAATTTCTGCATCAGGCCCACAAATACAGATATGGACAGAAAACCTCTGGAGTTTTGGGGGTCTGCTATTAGGTATGTTTTGGCTGCATCTTGTCACATTCTTTCAGTGACAGCTGTGTTAGGGCATCTGCAGTTGTAAAGTTGATTCTTCTTTGGTCCAGGAGGAGAGGAAGAAATTTATACTGGAACAGCAGATTTGAGTTGAAGGGAAAGTTGGACTTCTGTGCAAGAGTCATAACTCTTTCGGGGGGAGGGAAGAGTAGAGATGTATTGTGCAGCAGTAACAATGGTGTGGGCAAAACTCTCCATAGAATATCTTAATCTTTATAAGACAATCTTATTATTCAGATTAAGTACTGGGGTTATTAGCTGCTTGCCTTCTGATAAATTACACATTGAAGTCATCATTAACCTGATGAGATTTCAAAATTTCTTCAAAAGCAGGCTTTTCTTAAAATTACTCTTAAAAATATCTTTGTAAATGGAGGGATAGTAAGTGTAGTATCTTTCTGGTGGATGTGCTCTATGTGTAAGGAGTTAATTTGATTTTTTTTTGACATTTCATCTTCTTTTTGTTAATTCTACTGAACCAAAACAGCTCCAAAGAGGTCAACTGAAAACTGTTTCTTTTGTTTTATACATATTTATGTTTTTAGGCCTTCAAAACACAGACAATCTGAAAAGCAATTCATGATACCCCAAAAGCTATGCTGTTTGTGGAATTAAGAACTTAGATACATGTATTGTGTTGGAGGAAAGGATATTTTTAGGGGTTAATGAAGGAGAAAAAACTAAATCGGTGCTCTGTTTTGTTCTGTGGCATTGCAGTAAGGGTAAGCAGAAGACAGGCTTAAATGCTTAATCCCAGTTCCATGTGTCAATGCTGTGAAGCAGTTAAAAATGCTTTCACAGTAACAGTGGGTTTTAGTGATTTCCAGTGGGTAATACAGATAAAAATTGAGCAAAGGTGGAAACAGAAATGGAGCTGTAGATAGAGGAGATAGACTTTAAGAAGTGAGTAGAATCTCAGGCTGTCTGCTCACTCATATGTGTAAGGTATAGTTTTGTTCCATTTGCTATAGCTGATTTGCTACTAAAAAAAAGTCCTTGAATTGTGTTATTTTCAGCTCCCAAACCCATGTTCATTGTTAGATATAGATATCTTTAGAGTATTTTATTTAGCTGTGCTATCTTTCTGAATATTTGTACGTAAAGGCAAATCTATCTAAAAATGCCCAATACTGTAAAAGTTGCTTCTCAAAATTTGAAGAGCATGTAATCAAAAGTATTAAATGTTATAAAATCAATTTGTGCTTAGAGAAGGGCTGGAAGTAGTGGTTTAGGGCAATATTTTTAATAAGAGTGTTCCTTTCAGCTAGTTTAATGTTTTGGCTTTCTTAGTTTTTGTTGGTTTTGTTTATTCAATTACTTGACTCTTTGAAGACAGGGGAGAAACTTTATTCAGGGAACAGAAAAGTGATAGTAAACTGTTCATGACTGATGTGATTTCAAAGTTCTGCTTGCTCAGGAAGAAACAAAGTATGTAGTATCATGGGAAAGAATATGATTAAGGTTTGTCACTCAGCAGTTTCTTACTTTTGATGTTAAAAATCATGTTGGATTATAGCTGTCTCCTGCAATTTCTATTGAGACAATACATTTCATACAGTAACCTATTGTATTAATCTGCTGAGCATTGCCTGGAGATGTCTGCATTTGATCTTTGAAATTCTTGCAGTTTACTTACTGTTGGAGTAGCTTTTGAATGTATTAGTGAAGAGCATTTAGTATGAAAAAAGTATTATCACTCTGCTAAGACTTTTCACTGCCTAAATACACTTTAGGGGAGGTATCCCTGAAAGGAATCTTGTATGTCATTGCTTCATTGGCTGTTGTATCACTGCAAGGTGGACAAGGCACTAGCTTTACTATAGCCTGTAGAAAGTACTAGGTATGCAGCTGAAAGCAGACCTCAAAATAATTCTCTGTTGCTTGAAAACACAGCATGCTTGTGCACTGTACTTTTGGGGGGCTTGAAGTGTAGTACAGAGAACACTTGATTAGAAAGAATGTAAATTTCCTATCTAAAAAAATTGCAGTTGTCAAGCTGTGGCGACTATTTGGATTGTTCGTTGCTTTTGGAAATAGTTTGATCCAGAATGTTGGTATGCTGAAAATAATACTGTGATATCCCAGGCATGTGCTGTAGAACTTAAGTCAAAATTGTTGTGGAGTCCTTCAGAAAGAAAGTACTATGAAGATCTTTGCTTTCTCTCATACAATTCACTAAACTTTCTAAGAATTTGGTTTTTAATTAGCTTGCCACAGTGATAGATAAATAAAGAATTTCTTCTAAACTGTTCTCTAACTAGGGATATACTGAATGAAGCTGATTTGTTTGTGAATAATGGGAATTTTACATTTTGAATGTTTAGATGGGTATATAAATAGACCTGATACATTCCATAGCCTAAAGTCTATGTTCTGTAATATAGCATACATTTGAGGTACAGGTAAATGTTAACTAATGTATTGATTTTTCCCCCTCAGGTTCCTCCTAATAAAATAGATTATGAATATAGTGAACTGATTTTATATCAAAATCAAGTGATGAGAGAGGCAGATCTTTTTCAGGAGTCTTTAGAACATATAGAGACATATGAAAAGCAAATATGTGATAAATTAATAGTAGAAGAAATCAAAGGTAAGTTGTTATTCTTCCCTTGGCTCATTTTGTGAATTTTTTGCTAATGGCTTTCAGATATGATAAAGCAGTAAAGAAAAAAAATGAAACTATGTGAAATTTTTATTTGAAAGAATTGCTGTAGGGAAACTGGCTCCACCAGATGTACAATTTTGTGCACAAGTAACTTTTTCTACCAAAGTGAATAACGGATGCAGGTAGTTTAACTTGGTTTGACACAGGAGTATGGGTGTTCTCAGAGGTACTATATTGGTACATACTAGAATAGCTTTCCATAAATCAGAACTATTAAAACCCAGTTTTAACCTTATGGAAAAGGATTTCATAAAGAATACTGTTTGAAGTACAAACACTGATTATTTTTCTGTCTTTTTTGACTGAAGTATTGAATTCTTGTTTCCTTTTTAAGCTTTTTAATGCACTTATTTGTATTGCCCTGTCCAAGTGAATACTGAAGCTGACTTATTTAGTTAAAAATAACTCAAAGTTGTTTTGTGGATTTGAAGTACTAATAACGAGTTCTGAATATGCACAAGTAATGGCACATATTCTTTAGCTACTCCTTGCTTGCACAATTGTGGTGAGTTGGCCCTGGCAAGGGGGAGGTCCCTCACAGCTGCTCATTCACTTTCCCCAGCCCCCCTTGAGTCAGGAGAGACAATAGGAAGAAGAAAAAGCAAGAAAACTAGTGCATTGAGATCAAGATAGCTTAAGTAATGGAAATGGGAAAGAAAATAAAAAACCCAGACCCTCAAGTGATGCAAAGGTCATCATTTAGACTGCTCAGCTCGTCTCCTAGCGATGGCCAACTGCCCAAACACTTCTTCCCCTCAGTTTTTGTTACTGTATTACATAAATATACCTTTGACCAGTTTGGGCGAGCTGTCCAGGTGATGTTCACTCCCAACTTACTGTCCGCCCTGGCCTACTTGCTGGATGGCAGAGTAGGGGTAAAAAGACAAAGCCTTGATGGTCTACAAGTACTGCTTAGCAACAGTGAAAGCATTGGCGTGTTATCAACATCTAGTCACAAATACCAAAACACAGTGCAGTATGAGCTGCTGTAAAGAAAATTATTTTCATGCAAGCTAGATCTGGTAGAACCATTTACTTAGTAGCAAATCAGTGTGATTTAACTGATTAAAAACTGGTTAGTTGGTGTGAAAAATGTAGATGTGCTGAAGTAAACAGTCTGGTACAAACTGACATAGTCATATGCTGGAGTCCTGGAAGGAAGAATTGGTTGTTCATTTGATAATCCTGGTACTATTTTAAATACTCAAGATACAGACATTCAAGTCATGTTTGTTTTCACAGGTAATGAATGTTCCAACCTCTGAGCTCTGTGTGGTAGCTTCAAGTAGCATTTGTAACACACAGCAAATGCCTTTGGAAAAATAAAGCCTCTTTTTTAGGTATCAGTGTATGATTAAGCCTAATTTTATGTTTCTAGTATTGTGTTCTTTACTTGGTAGTGTTTTCTTATGTAACTCACAGCTCTTTACTGCATTGCTTTTAGGAGAAATGTTACTGAAGTTGGGAAGACTGAAAGAAGCTGGTGAAGTATACAAAGAGTTAATTGAGCGTAATGCAGAAAACTGGTATTATTATGAAGGCTTGGAAAAGGCCCTACAACCTAGTAAGTTAAGCTACACAGATACAATAAAAATACTTATGACATAGGACATACTTAAAACTCCTGTTTAATATGTTACTGCTTTAGATTAGAAAATTCTAATTGTGAGCAAATTATGTGCCTTTTGATCTTGATATAGTGTGTTCATTTTAAAATGTTCACTGAAAAACTTCTATGCGGGAAAATACCACAGCAAGTGTTTATCTTGGAGTGAAGTGTGGCATTTGCTAATGTGCTTGCACAAAGAACCTTTCCTTGCCACACATGAGCTTGGAAACCAAATGACAATTAATTCCTGTCTAGTAGTTGATTGTCAGACGACTATCATATACCACAACATAAAATTGTTATTCTGAGGCTTGTTTAGGTGTAACCTCTTTCTAGGGACATGTAGAGAAATACTCACATACTTACTTCAAATGCCCTTTTAAAGATAGAGCATCTGAAAAATTCCTTTGGAGGTAAAGGAGATAAATGTGTTAAAACCTTTGTATACTCCAGTGCCAGTTCACATTATTGCTGTTGTGTCTTTCCAGGAAAAACAGCTTGTTTTTAAAAGTTACAATCTTACAACTATTTATACTATACAAAGTGTTTTGCGGTGGTAATTGAGCAGTTGCCTTTGCACAGGAATGGTCTCTTTGCATTTAATTTTTCACTAATTGGTGAAAAGCTATTGGAGTTATTCTGATGACATCATAAATCATAAGCCCACAATTATATTATCTGTAGATATTATTGCTGCATTATATTTTTCAAACAGCTTTCTCCTAGAAAGTTTTACAGTTGGGTCTTGTGAGGTCTGGGAATACAGCTGGTAATTGGGTATGAAAATGATTGCATTTGCTACATATATGCAGAGTGTAGTCTTGTCCTTTGAATGGATTTTCTAGTATATCCATAGAGTTGAATCCCATGATTATTGTCTCAGAAAATAAATTACCCAGAAACTTCATTATTCTGTCTCACAGAATAAATATGTTGATTAAAGAATGTAATTTTGAACCAAGAACCAGTCTGGTAGTTTTTGACATATTAAAATCCTATGTAGACTAAAACTGTACTAATTCGGTAAAACTAATAATGCAACTTTATTTTTTAGGTGGTCTTAGGACTATTTCCTCCCCCATGGTAAGTTCTGGAGCTCCAACTTGTGATTTCAATTAGGGTTTTTATATGCTTTAGTTCCAATCCAAATATTATTTTAGTATAACTTTTATAACTCTACATCTCTTGGAGACACTGGGTAGTAGATTTCCCCCCCCTTCCCCAACATCTGAGCTCAGTGACAAGATAAATTGTTTTTCTTTTGAAAGGAAAACAGACATTTAATATATATGTATTGTAGTCTTGATCTGTACATTCTGTTTTAAATTGCTTGATTAATTTAATATTTAAGCAAAATTGATCTCAATTATATGAAAATGGCATTGTGAAGCAACAGATTAGTTTTATTTAAGTTCTAACCACATTGGAGCTCCAAAGCATATTATGGGGGAAAGGGGAGGAGTGGGAAGAAAATGTTTAAGTAGCTTTATTTTTGTTAAACATTAAGGTATAAGGAGTTCTGGTGCTCAGTACTTACACTGGCAGTATTGTACCCTGGTTTTGCTGTCACCAGAGGACCTATAATAGAGGCATGCTTGTATAGTATGCTATTTGTATGCCTAAGATTTAGAAATGCAATATATTTTTCTGAATGCTTTAAGTATGTCTGAAATGGATACATAATGAAAAGCATTAATTGAAGCTATGAATGCCATACACTGTGTGAATGGGTCTGCACACCGTGTAACTGAGAGAAACCAAACTCAGTACTGTGTGGTTGAATGTGCAAGGTAATGGTCCTGTTTGCTGTTTATCTGTCGAGTGATTTAGTGCTGCTAGTTGTGTATTGTACATACGGTGTGTTTTCAGTGCAGTTTTACACAGTGTTAGTGGTTAACTGGAAAAAACCCTAAATGCTTTAAACTGTTATAAACCCAAACCATATATGGACTATAGCTAAATTAATTCTCAGCACTTAAATTCTCAACGTTTAAAGACATTCAAAAGAATAGGTTTTTATGTCTGTTATTTATATCTATTATATTTGCTGATAATAGGCACTTTAGAAGAGAGGCTTCAGATTTATGAAGAAGTTAGTAAAAGACATCCCAGAGCAGTTTCACCTAGAAGATTACCTTTAAACTTTGTTTCAGGTAACAAGTTGCATATCTGTTCTATAATAGTTTTTTTTCTTATTTTTTCTGAAGTTTTCTGCAGGCTGTTTAATGTGCATTTTGTACCTACTTAGGCATTTAATACTTACTTAAACATGTACACAAATCAGATGTATGTATTTCTCTCAGAATAGACAAAATCTTTTATGTTTTAGGTGTTGATAGAAAAACTTCATGCACTCAAATATGAAGATAATGAGTTATGTAATATTTGTATTGGTAAAATACACTACAGAATGGTATGTAGATTGTAGGAATTGATGTACATAAGTTTTCTGCATCATACAAGACTCATGAGTTAAAAAGTAGAGGGTGTAGTACACTTAAATTAAAGGTGTAAGAGTGTGTATATGCATGCTCCTGTTTTGGTGTAAAAATGTACACCTACTGTGTTCTACTTTACTGCAGAGGCATTGGAACTCAATTCTACAACAAAAACTATCTTTGTGATCATAATTTAATAAGAACAAGAGAAAAAAAAAAGCATGTCTGCAGTATTATGTAGTATGAATTATTTAATGTTATAGTTCTTTCAGTGACTGTCCTTTCAAAAGTTGTTTTGAAATACAGTGCACAAATATCCTCAGTTCTGGAAGTAATGTTTATATACTTATTAAAGTAGAAAGCTATGATCTTCCAAAATAGAAGGAAGTAGACTAAATGAAATGGTCAATACCATGAAAATATACACTTAGTATGTAGCTGTCTAAATGCTGAAACTCCAGTAGAAGATGGTTGGAAGGAAAGGTAAAGTACATAAGCTAGATAGCAAGGGCCAAGAAACCTGGATTCAGCTGCATGTTCCCAACATACCTGCTCATGCTTTTAAATTTTTGAGGCTAGTTTTTAGTTTAGCTTCTTTACTGATAACTGCATTTGTTGATACCTTTAAACATTACAGAGTATAGCTACTCTACTTCCCTCGTGTTGCTTATGAGTCTGAATGTGCATAGACATTTCCTAGATTTTTAACTGCTTCATAAGAAGTTGCCACTTGTGCCTTTTGTAATTCTATATACTTGAGTTTCTTTGAAGATACAAAGGCAAATTTTAAGGCATTTCAGCTAGATTTGAAAAACTAGGTGACAAGTGATTGTTTTTCTCCTGTAATAGAATTGTTACGGTAACACAAAGCAAACAAGGAAATAACCTGTAAAATGCTTTTCTATATCTCTGTTAATAGTGTGTTTTGCTGTTGACTTCATTTCACTGTGTGTTTTGCTCTGGGTTACCTTTTATCTGACAGTGTATTTTCACAGCCAGCATTCATTTAAGTAGAAATATGTGTAGTAGCAAGGATTAGTTGTTCATGCTGTAGCATTAGGCTAAATGAAAGCAAAATTTATTACTAGATTGGTCCAAAAAAAAAAATCTCCCTTGGCTACTTTCTGTATCATTTCATAACAAATAAGAATTTTCCTAAATTAAAACTTGTGTTTAACTTACTTATTAAGCTTGTATCAGACCTGAATGTGTAAGACTGGTTTTGATCCTGGAGAAACTAATCTATTCACTAATTAATCTCTTATATTTATAAGTACAGGTGACAAGAATTCCTGTTGCTGAAAGTTAATAGTGGGAATGCAAATGGGTAGGAAATAAATATGTTTGCAGAAAAATACTTGCAAATTTTGAGAGGAGAAGTTCTAGTTAAATGTAGTTGCTGTTCCACTGTGGTCACTGGCCATTTGCATCCATCCCTGTTTGATTAAGGTTTAATTTACTTCAAAGAATTAAAATACTCTAAAGTGCGGGCTTATATTAAAAGGGCAGTCCTTGCCCAGACCTTTAGATGCATTGCATCTTAACCTTGTATTTGATACAAATCAGCTCCTTGATCCAGCTGGAAACCACCTCTGTGAAGGAAGGCTACAATCAATTTTCAGACTGATAAATCTATGTGGCCATGTAGTTTTAGATTAGTTTATGCTGCTGTGGATTCATGGCTTCTGTGGTCAGATCTGTGCTGCCTCAGAGTAAATTGTGAGCGTGGCTTCTTGTCATAGGTGGGTGCCTAGATGTGTGCTTCATTTTTTTATTTTCAGACTTAGTTTTAAAACTGTTCTGCTTCCTATAAGTAAATGGGTACTTAATGGAAGGTTGAATCTTGTTTTCCTAAATTCTGAATTGCAGTTGTAGCAGCAAGAAAGTAAATTAGATGAATTCAAACAGGAGAGACTGAGATGGATTTTTTTTCTTGTTGTTACATAGGGGAGTTTCTCTAGTGTGAGAAAACATGTTTTAATTCAGCCATCTGTAATAAAGTATGTGCTTACAGTCCAGTTATGGATCCCTATCCACAAGTAGTAGAAGTTTCGATATACAGCAGTTTCTTTTAGTACAGTGAGGTGAGAACATGAGTTACTTCTATTAGTCGTAGTGTTTATTAGCAACAGTGCTGATAACAGTAATCGTAGGACAATTAAGAATTGGTGGAAGTACATAAGAATGTTTATATACAAAGCACTAGTGTCTACATTTTCTGAGTATCTATAAAACAATCTGTTAATCAAATTTTTCATGTGTTCTTAATGAATTGAAGTGTATTTCAACACTTTTATATGGCAGTTTTTCATGTGTGCATTAGCATTATGTGAAGTGTAAGAGTTTGAGAAGTTCACAAATGGATAGGCACTGAAATGTAGCAACTTCATTTCTATGCAAAGCAAAAATCAATAAAAAATGCTAATTAAAAAAACCCTAAACAGCAACAGCAGGAAAAAACAAACAAAGCAAGGAGAAGTGAAAATAAATCACTTTTCATCAAAGGAATAAGAACATAAAAGCCAGCTGTTTTCCTGACTGGTTATCTTTTCTTTGAAGTTCTGCTTTTTTTTTTTTTTTTAAACAACATTTCTCAGAAAGATAGCAGATACTGAAAGTATTGTAACGTCTACCTGAAAATATAATTAGATCAGATTTTTAGCTTTCTGTGATATATTTTGATAGAGATGTTTCTGATATAGAGCTTATGGTTCTGAAACAGTAAGTCATATTTTCTGATTCCAGAAATAATTGTGTCATAAGTTGTGTCCTAGTCATAAAAAACAGGACTGGAGAGGAGGCAGAGGATTCATTTCATCCATCTTTCTTCCTCAAATCAGGATAATTTATATCTGCACTACTCCTAACAGATACTTGTCTAACTTAATCATAAAAATTTCTGATAATGAAGCTTTTGCAAGATCTCCATTGGTTTTCTTAACCTTATGGTTTTTTCCAATGTTTATTTAAATAACCCTTGATACATCCTCTGTAGTCAGCACTTAATATTTTTTCTTTTTAATAGACTTTACAGTTTGAGAACTCTTAACATGTCTGCCAGCAGACTCCTAAACACTAGCAACTTAAGCATTTTACTATGATTTTTTTTTTCAAGTCTGGAGCATATTTGTCTTGTTAAAGAATAGGAGAGATTAAAATCTTTAATTGCAGTTTCTCAGTTACTCTGTTATCCAGAGTTGCACAGTAGTTAGTGTGTATATTTATATAACACTTGCAATCACTGACATATAACCAAACACACTTTTGTTTCTAGGTGAAAAATTTAGAGAACTAACGGATAAGTTCCTGAGGGTTAACTTCAGTAAAGGCTGCCCACCCTTGTTTACTACTTTGAAATCTTTATATTACAATCCAGAAAAGGTAAAATTTAGTATTTATTTGGTTTTAATGCAGTATTTTATATTGAATTTCTAATAGACTAAGAGTTTTTGTGCAGCTTTTCCTGTAACTTGCTTTCTCCTTAATGTGTTATTTTGTCATATGTGAATGATCACTTCATGTCAAAATGCTTGTAGTTGGATTGGTGCAGAATGCACTGAGGTTCTTGAAAAATCAGAGATTATCCCTAACTTTGTGTATTTTAAGTGCAAACATTACAGGATTCTTTCAGCTTATGGTTTATGATGTCACCAGAAGTAATTACTTTAAAATATTGCACAGGTGGCTGTTGTTCTACATACATTTCTGAATTGCATTAATACATTAGTATTTACCACAAAGACTTGTTTCCTATTTCAGTCTTTAGCTGAAAAGTCAGTGTATAATTTTTGTACTTCTTAACACTCACAGTTTTGGCAAAATTGTGTCACGTTAGAACTATTATTTGAAATGTACTTCTTCCTTCCAAACATGACAGTAAGGTCTAGGGAAAAGAAATTTTCAAACTGAAGCATGTTACTAATGTGTATAAAATTAAAATAAAGATCAGGCTTGTCAGGTGTTGCTATCTTTGCTACAAACAATAAAACTCTGGGTATTCTAATCCATTCATGACTAGGTAAGAAGAGGATTTGGTTTCTGGAAAAACCCTTAGTACATGATGTGGCTTTTCAATGAGCAGTGCATATTCCTTTATTTGGACTGAAATTGTTCTAACAGCTTCTTTGCTAGCTATCCTAACAGGAAATTTTCACTACATGTCTCTAATCAGTACTTTTGCCGTGGTTGACACAATTTTGGTAAATTCCAATACCATGTTGTTGTGGTTTAACCCCAGCTGGCAACTTAACTACCATGCAGCTGCCTTCTCTCTCCACCCCTTCTGGGTGGGGAGTAGAATTAGAATTAGTAAACCTTGTGGGGTGAAATAGGGACAGTTTAATGTTGAATCAAAATAAACCGTAGTAATACCAAGATGATAATTGTAATGAAAAGGGTAGAGGGAAGACTCAAGAGAAGTAAGTGATGCACAATACAATTGCTCTCCATTCACTGACCAATGCCCAGGCCATCCCTGAGCAGTGATTGGCAGCTCACAGTCAGTTTATTTAGTGGACATGATGATCTGTGATACAGAATATCCTTTTGGCTAGTTCAGGTCACCTGTCCTGGCCATGCTCTGTCTTGGCTTTTTGTGCTCTTGCTGGCTTACAGAGCACAGGAACCTGAATAATCCTTGACTCAGAGTAAGCACTAAAATGTCAGTGTGCGGTTAACATTATTCTCCTACTAAATCCAAAGCACATTGCTGTATTGGCTGCTAAGGAGAAGATTACCACTATCCCAGCTGAAACCAGTTCACATGTGTTGTACAAGCTTTCTACAGTGCCTATTGCTAATACACACTTTTCAACACAAACATTTGAAAATAGAGTTGAAATCTTTCTAAATTGTGATACACTATCTAGATAGAAGTACAGTCAACACGGTGCAAGTTTTATGTCTACTATTTGAAGTATAAAAAATTTAGAAATTGAACTCATTTGGCATGTGAAAATATTTTTGACACTTAATTGATTTTTGGCATGATGGATTAAAAACAAAAGTGAGGGCTACCATATTTTGGGGCAGACTTCTGCAGAAGAGTGCCTTTCTGCTAGTTATCTTCATTGGTTCAAATCAATGCTGTTCTAAACTGCCAGCTTAATCCTAAAAAGGAAATAAGAGTGTCACCATTTCCAAACGTGTGTGGATTGTTTTGTGCAACAGCATTTTTATTGTATTTTATGTCCTTCCCTTACTAAGACAGATTGTCATTCATATTGTACTTGGTTTGGTTTGCATATCACTATAGTGTAACAGAAGGATCTTTGACATTAAAAGAAACTTTACTTTTAGTTCCCAACAGTTAATTTTATAATTGCTCAGATTTAGGGGTTGGAGACAGAGAATTGTGACCAAGTGACGTGTGCTACACCTTTTGGGAAAATGTTGCATTTGAGTATGTAATTTGTCTAAGTTGGAGTTTAGTACTAGGATTCTCACATAAATTACTGGTATATTTTGACTGAAAATAAAGAGGATTGTGGTCAGGACCATGTTATGCCTACTAGAAAGTACCTACCAAATTCCTGAATTCTCTGCCAGTTGGGAGTAAGCAGTTCCCCGTGTATGTCTTTTGAAACAGGTGCAGTTTGGTGTAGTCAACTGTGGTTGTCTTTTGAAGTGGCAGAGATATGAGGACTTTATGAAAGAGTTGGTATTTAAGCCTAGAAAGTTCTTTTTTACTAGAGCTCCAGGTGGGTCTATGGTCTTTTATGGAGGGCAAGGAAAAAAGGGTGGTTGTATAGAAAGCAGATGTTTGTCAGATGTGTTCAGGAAAATGTTTATTATTTAATGGCTTTAAGTTTGTTCTTCACACTTAATGTTTTAAATAAAAATTGCTGGCATACTTTGATTTAAAAACAGATTAAAGTCAATTAACATTAGTTTTGGGTGGCATCTAACTTCAGGTACATAGAGCTGCCAAGCTTTAGGACTTGCGCAGATCAATGTGAAGACTATTCAGGAAGGCTTTAGAAACTGTTCGGTACTTCACGCTGTTTAGGAAGACTCCAAATATCAAGGTTATAGATTGGAAGTTATGCTTTGTCTTCCAATACAGACAGTGCTGTGATAAACATCTAACCCAAATTTACTCAAGTTGTGGAAGTAACATCAGAAAACAAGGTGGCAAAAATTGTGTGGCTTTTTGGGTTTTTTTTGGTCTGTTAAAGAAGTTAAAAGTTCAGTTGTGTTTTATAATGATCAACTATCAGTGTTAGTTTTAGTAAAAGATCCTTTAAACAGTTAAGGAGTTTAAAAGGTAAATTGCCCAACAAAAGGGGCAAGAATACAGGGCAGTAATTTTTAAATTAAAGTTAGACACATATTGACTTTTTTTGTTACACTCATTTTTCTTTTGAGAATTATTTGACAAAATCCTTCTCTGGTGCTGTTTTTTGCATGTTTGTTACACTCTAACTTGTTTTAGGGAAACTAGAGGTGTCAGTTTCTCTACTTTGAAATCTTATCTGAGGCTTCATTGATGATCAGTAAGCTGTGCCTAAAGGGTTCTGAAGGCAGAGAAGGTAGTCTTTTTGTTGTTCGAACATTTCTAGAAATAGAAAAAAACTACAGGATTATCTTTCTGTAGCTTATCACAGAGTATGTTGTCCTTCTGTACATTCCTGCCCTTAGATAATAATTTTTAATGCATTTGATTGGGCAAAAAAAGTATAATCCTCGTATGCTAGGCATAACTTGTGACAAAATGAAAAATATAGCATGACTGTTATCCAATAAAAAGATGGCTGAACTTTAATTCTGTTTTATTGGTTCTGGTGTTCGGGGGGGATAGGTGAACTATTTTAGGCCGGTGTGTGTCTGTATTTTGAAAACTTTGTTTGATGACTTGTCTCCCAGTTTCTCTGGAGTATGCTTTTAATAGTTAAGGAATGATACGAAGTTTCATATTCAGACGTGAATTTAGGTCAGAGGCTGTAGAATAATGTTCAGGTTACCATCATATGTGGGTTCCTACACAGGATCAGTTGAACAGCTCCCAAGGCTCCTTTTGGCTGTGCTAGGTAGGACCAATAGATGTGATTTGATTGTAGGGGGAACACAAGCACCTATGTTACGGTTATAGACATATAGATGTCTGAACTGGAAGGTGCCTACTGAGTGTTCTATCTGTTTCACTAGGATGTGTTCAGAACTGTTTATATTTCCTCTGAAAGTATTCATTATATGAGTACTTCACATCAATGAAACTAATATTGAGGAAGCTTTCCTAGTTCTTCTTAGAAAAAAGTAGTGAATGCCCCACCAAAACCAAAACTGAAATCACTGCAATACTAACTGAGTGGATGGGATGTTAGTTTTTCGGCTACCGAATTGGAATTTGTTTACATACTTGTGCAAATATTGGTGTGGTGAAGGGTGTGGATTGCATCTTGTTCTTGATTGCTTCATTGAAGAATATGCCTTATGTTGGCTAAGGAGGGAAGGTATTTTTAATCTTCCTTCACAGTTTAAGTAGAACTGTTTAAAATCATTTGGATGAAGTCACAGAAGGGTGCCATAAATGGGAAATGTAAAGCTGTTTGTTTCATGAAAAAAAATAATCGTAAGGTTAGTGCTGAAAGAAAATTTTTATTGAGTAACCAAATGCATGAGGAACTGAAATCTGTTCAGTAAGGATTACATAGAGCTACGTTACTTTTTGGCATTCTTGAAGACTAGTTTTGAGGTAAAATGTTCCTGCATGTTAACTCTAATGAGTTAAAAGATGCTTCCTATTCATTATGCAATCTGTGTCTTTCCTGTAATTCTGGAGCAGAAAAAATTATATATGTGTTGGTCTTGTGTTCAGTGTGTGATGTGCAGAGGTTGCGCAACTGGGTTGAAAAAGAAACTGTTCAAGATTTGCTAACTGCCTGAAACACTGATGCTTGAGAAAGTAACAGAGTGAAACCTGGTCCCTTACTGCTTGCAAGTCAGTAATCTGACTAATGTTTTTCTCCTTAGTTTTAGAAAGGAGTTACCCAATACACAGTTTAATCCTTCAAAGCTCTTCAAATGAGGTTGTGATTCTTCAGGTTTTGCACTATTATGCTAGTATGTTAAGTGGCATGTCAACTGGTTTGTTTTTTAACTGTATTTTCCTCTTTGTCAAGCCACTTAGACTGGAGGACACATGAATAGTTCAGACTGAAGGGTGAGAAGCTTGAAGAAAGGGAGCTAACAGTTGTCTTTTGCCCAGAAATTGTACTGCCATTTCATCTTGATCAATGTATTATGCTGTTGATAGAACTCTTGATTATAAAATATGGTGTAGTTAAAAAAAAAATCATGCCAGCTGTTTACTATCTTGAGTGCCCTTCTATACTATGCTGTAACATAAAGTTACTCTTAATATTGAAATAAAGAGTTGAGAGAGGAATCAGATTGCAGAATGAAATGTTAGACAAAGGCCAGCTGAGACAATGTCTGTTTACTTTTTTCATAATATTGGTAACTGATTTTCTACAGGTTATGTGGACAAGTAAGGATGTGTTACGTAAAGAGTTCAAGTTATTTTTCAAGTGATAATTGTTACTGTGCTCCCTGTTTACAGATACCAAAGGCATGCACTAATCACTTCCTAACTTGCTACATTGGTACACAGCCAGATTCCCAACTGAAGGTTAATTGGAGGGTGATAGACACTGAGTCTGACAGTGTTTTTCAGTGTCTCATTCAAAGCAAGTTTATAATATCATATAGTCTGTGTTCAGTGGTGTATCATTGCTGATACTCCGTCATAGATCAATTATCTATGAAATAATATAATGGCCAGACTTCATGAACGAAGATCTGGGGAAGGGCTCTCCCCACGTGGGTGTGCCGTTCCAGCCTGCGCAGTGGATTTTTTTTTTTTGGGTGAGGCACAGCGTGCGCAGAACTGGCCCCCACCGTTTAAGTCCTAAGGTTCATTTGCCACAGCCGAGCGAGCTCGGACAGTGACTGTGAAATCCTTGGGACTGTCTACAGCACCCAGTACTAAACACTGGGGCTGACCCTGCGCTCAGCATCTGAGATCTGACGGGATCAGATGGCAGGGAGGCATTTAACTGCCCAGGGGGCGGTCCCTACTGGGGCTTGAACTCCTGCCCTTGGGATTCAGAGTTCAGAGTGCTAACCATTACGCCATAATTTGATGAAACAGTCATACCAGTTCTGTGATTTTTGAGGGTATGTGGGTGTCACTTTTACTGCTTTCTTAAATACATATATCTCAGTAGGGAAGATTCGGGTTAACGAACTTGTGAAAACAGACTGGGTGTGCACATGTTCACTGGCCCTGAATGGGATGCATCTCCAACTGCTGATGGAGCTGGACCATGTCACTGCACTGCCACTTAGCCTGCGAAAGATCATCATGATACATGGGGTTTCCTCAGGACTGGAGGAAAGCAAATGTCACTCCTGTTTTCAAGTATGAAAAAGAGTATCAGAGGAGCTACAGACCCGTCAGCTTCATCTCAGTCCTTGTGAAACTGATGAAGCAAATAATCCTGGAAACCCACAAAGGACAAAGTGTGGCTGGGAGTAGGTAGGATGGATTTACGAAGAGGAATCATGTCTGACTAACTTTATAGCCTTGTATGACAAAATTAGTATCTCAGCATACAAAGGGAGAGCAGTTGATACTGTCTATCTTGACTTTAGCAAGGCCTTTGGCACTGTCTGTGATGACATAGACAACCATAGACAGTAACTTGTACTGAAAACCGGCTGAACTGCCAGGCTCGTGTTGTCATTAACAGCATGAAGTCCAACTAGTGTCCCCAGGAAGGGGACCAGTAGTGGGGAACATTTTGGTTAATGACTTAGTTCATAGGGCCTTGTGTCCCTCAAGAACCTTGCAGATGATACAAAACTGGGAGAAGTGACTGACGCAGGAAAGGATTCTGCTGTCATTCAGAGGTCTCAATGGGCTAGAGAAATGAGCTGACAGCAAGTTTAACCAAGGCAAATAACCAGGTCCTGCACCTCAGGAGTATGAAGCTCATGCTCTAGTATAGGCTGGGCACTGACCAGCCAGAAAGCAGCTTTGCAGAAAAGGACCTGTGTGTTCTGGTAGATGGCGAACTGAACATGAGCCATCAATGTACCTTGCGGTGAAGAAGGTCAGTAGCAGCTTGGGCCACATTAGTAAAAGCACCACCACAAGGTCAAGGGAGGTGATACTTCTCAGGCCTAGTGACACACACCTGGAGTGTTGAGTCTAGTTCTGTGCTCCCCTGTACAGAAGCTGTACATGCAAGAAAGAATCCAGAGAAAGACCAGGAAGCTGATGAAGGGACTGAAGTGTGGCATATGAGGAGAGACTTCAAACTAGGCTTGTTTAGCCTGGAGAAGGCTCAAGTGTGATCTTGTATGTATAAATAATTGAAGGCAAGAGTGGGGAAAAAAGACAGCCAGTTGCTTTTCATTGGTGCCCAGTGAACAGACAAGGTATTATATACACAAATTAAAGTACAGAAGAATACTTGAGCAAAAGAAAAGATGCTTTTTTTCATGGAGGTTGTCAAACATGGGATCAGGTTGTTCAGAGAGGTAGTGGAATTGTCTTCCTTGAAGATGGTCAAAATGTGACTGGATATGGCCAGGAGTAATCTGCTTCAGCAGATCCTGTTTCATAAAGAGGAGATGGGATAGGCAGTCTGTAGAGGTCTCTTCTAACCTTAAAGGTTCTTAATCTCACTTGGTTTCACCTTCAAGCCCAGGATCAGGTTGTAGCCATTGTTAGCCAGCAAGCCAGTCTGAACTGGTAGTTGTTATTGTTTTGGTTTGACTCTTGGCAAAATGCCAACCACCTCCCAGTGTGACAGTGTTTCAGTTAAAAGAAGTGAGGGGAAAAAAAACCCTAAAACTGAAACTGGTATATATACATATATTTACATAAATTTACAACATATATATGTATAAATATAAAAGACAAACCACCAATAACTTATTGAAACCCCCCTCTCAACAACACATGGGTTCCACCACCCAGAACCCCAGAGAAAACACACCCCAAA
>JAWWEU010000001.1:58039717-58070017 GCA_035583155.1 Acropternis orthonyx | reverse complement strand
AGCTGCTCTTTGATTTATAGATGAGCTGATGTCAGATGGGATGAAATATCTCACTGGTCACTTAAGTCAGCTGATACGTGTCCCTAATCATACAACCCATGAAATTGGGGCCTAGCTAAAATTAAAACCTTAATCTGAGTTTTTTGGGGTTTATCAAACCCATCACAGTACTTCAGTACCAGGACAAGTGCATTTTATGCCAACACTAAGAAACTATATCAAACAGTGCAGAAAGGCACAATAAAGATTGATATGCTGATACACATGGGCATCTATATCCAGAAGCATTGAGATTGCCTAATCCAGATACTGTGATTTGGAATCTTTATTTGGGATTTTTATATCCATTTGCCAGCAGAGCCCTCCTGATCACTTCCTAGAATTTCCTGCTGCAAACCATTCACAAAGGGAAAAACTCATCACAGAATCTGCCTTTTAGAAATGGATTCACTTCAAAACATGGCTGAGTAACTGCAGGCTCACCTTAGGATTAGGTTAAACGTGAGTACATGCATGGTTCTCTACATGTGATGTGAAGTATGTGTAACTGCTGCTTCAGGGTAGGCACTTGCCAAAAGAGCAGGTTGTTTATCCAAGAGTGAAATGAGTATAGGCTTAGGATGCGATCTATAGATATGAAGGTATCTAATAATTGTTTCTGTACAGTCCTTCATCCATCAGTCTTGATTTTTGGAGCTCTCAAAATGGCACATATGGCATCTGTCTTTATTTCTGTGAATTTGCAACAAAATTTAATAGACAGTGTTGTGCATTTGGTGTTTTGTCAGTGATCATCTGCTTGTAGTCTTAATTAAAGAGAAAGAGCTGTTCAAAGAATATTTCCAACTTAGAAATCAGTGTTTGTTTGGCCAGGCTGTTGATGTAGATGCACACTGAAGTTGAGTTTGCCCTCTTCTAGTTGGCAAAGAAAAAGTGGAGAACAAGATACTGATAAAATTCTAGTAAAGTCATAATTGCTTCCAGATTTTTTCTTGGGTCAGATAGCTCATGTTCCCCTTGAGTAGTTGGCTGCTGATGGAGACAGTTTGTTCTAGCAAACCTAGCAGTGTTTGTAATGTACAGCAAGGACTATTGGTGTGATATTGTAGTGGGGTCAGTGTGCTGTGCTATTACCCTTAATGTGCTGTGTAAATGCACCGCTGTTGGGAGATGCTCCATGGCCCAGTGGTCTAATGCTTGACAAATACCATATGCCAGGTTATAAATGAGGTGCTGTGTTTTGGAGAGGAGTACTTCAATTTTTAATCACTGTTACTTACATTCACTATTCCCAGTACCTGTTTTCTTACTATAATCCACAGTGACAACTATAGTGGCATATGTTTAAAGAGAACATGAATTTTCCCTGAAAATAGCCTACATAATGGGAGTTGATAACACAAGTCCCGTGATCTGTCATCCTCATCTTGGAGTTTTAATATATAGAAATTCCATGCCAGAGAAGTTCTTGATCTTTCTGTACCATGTGTGTTGAAGGTGAGAATGACAGGCACAGAATTTGTAGGACTTGAACAGATGATGCTACTCAGGGAACTGATTTATGAGTCTGTCGTGTAATTCAGAATGGATTATCTAAGAGCCCTGACTTGTGGAAAGAGTGCTTCACATTTCTAATTGTCCATTCCACCCTGTCCTTCAGTTGCTGAAAGAACAGTGCAGGGGCTTAAGCACCAGTCTCTGAATCTGTACAGTTATAGATATGTACTTGATTTTTTTCTTAACATTTTGTGGTATTCAGCTAAAAGTGGAACTGCTCTGCAGTGTTCTGCAATGTCAGACAAAAAAAGATGGAACACGGGAAAACAAAAAAATAGTAGCTGTTCTCATTTGAAAAATCTGCAGACATGATTTAAAAAAAAATGCATGTGGTACAAGACATACTTGTGTGTAGTGGGGCCAGTGATGATAGTGTGTTTTGAAGAACTGCAGTTATTTCTGGAAAAGAAGTAGTAGAAAGTAAACCCCATTCTCTTATTGCCTTTGCACATTTATTCACTTGACATCTTGATCTTGCCATAAATTGTTAATGTTTTGCATCATCAATTAATAAACATACTTGGAGGTAACTTGTATTTTAAAGTGAGTTTCTTGTCTTTGTGACTTATAACCAAGGACTAAGCAGCAAGAATTGTAGGTGAGTAACTAAATTAATTCTAACCAAGTGAGATATATGGGAGGGTATCAGGGGAGGCTATAATAAAAAAATTCATCCTGCATAAGGAAACATTTGGTTATGCTTTGGGGTTTTTATTAACAAGATAACCTGTCTTCCTCTACAACTTTGAACTGTTATCTAAACAAAACATGGCTTTGAAAAACATAAATATTGTGGGGTTTTTTACTTCTGAAATAGTATGAACAGTTTTGTTTTCATGATCTGTGGAGACTTTTGGAATAACCATGAAAGTACTGTGTGAATGAAAGGTTTTGAGATGTGACTTTATGTGTCTTGTATTTATATGCTAAGAAAGATGTATTTACATACTAAGAAAGTATTTACATGCTAAAAAGTATGTACCTGAAGTACTGTGATATGGGTGTCTTAGTCTATACAGGGAAAAGGTTTTCCTATGGAGCTGCTGGGCTCTTATGCTATAAGTGGTTTCATAGTTTTTATGCTTTGCTTAGTGCTTTAGTATCTGAATTTGGTTATTAAAATGTGGGTATGAGCAAAGTGTAGCCATTCTCCTTGAGTTTTCTATTATGCTACACCTGTAATTTAAAAAACTGACTATAGCATGGAGGTTTATTGAATCTTTTAATCAGGCTTCTTTTAGTTTCTAACTAGTAAGTTGCTTGACTTTTTAAACTACATTTACCCTATTGATACCTTTCTGCTTGAATAAAATTCACACAGTTGATGTAATAGTTATTATGTCAGGAAGAAGCTGTAGGCTTTTTTGCATATCCAGGAAGCAAAAACGACCATTTAGGAGTGCCACTGCATTAATATGAGTTTTGTTGTTTATCCAAAGTCTGTGTTCAGAGTGGATGTAACTGTGTCTTGTGGCAGAATGTTCCTGTTGGAAGCTAATAACCTGAACTATAAGCAATTACCTGTGATACAATAATTTTCACATTCTATAAGCTACTGTCCAGATGTATTAGAAATAACTGTGAACAGCCTTATTTGTTCATTTTCCTCGCAACAGGGGTATCTTGGAATGCTACTCCCACCTCCTTCCCAGAAAACTTTTTGTACTTGAGCAATGTTAAAAAATACTCTGGTTTCCCCTACATGCTGATCTCTCTATCCATGAGATAAAAATCCAAGGACTGAAGATCTTCAGTTAGTCAACATCAAGGTTTACGTCGATTGTGTTGCAGGTTCATTGGTTGATTCCATTGAAGCTCGACATTAGTGCACATGTGCCCTTTTTCTGAGTATCTAAAATTATGGAGACTGTGAGGAAGTACTAGATGAGAGAATATCTGGCTGGAAGAAATGTCAGAAACAACAGTCTCAAAAAAAGCCATGTAAGACTGTCCACACAGGAAGGTAGGCCATCTTCAGTGAAGATCTTTCTTTAACTCTTTCCAGAAAGAAGGCGTATTTCTTCCTTGATGTGGAAGGCTAAAGGAGTATAAGGCAAATGGCCACTTTTTTTTTTTTGTTGTTGTTTGGTTGTTTCTGTTTTTAGTTAGATGTGCTCTGTGAATTACTGGTGGATTACAAAGGAAGTGAAAAACATCAGTTCTGCTAGAAATCTTTCTGCATTTTAAGAAAGAGCTCTGTAAGAGTAGCCAAGAATGGCCTTTTGTACATACTGACTCCATCTGTGCAAAGGTTAGAAAGTCATGTCTTGGAGTTAAAATTCCAGGAGGGGAAATCTGGTCAGTGAACTTACTTAGGATCTGGTTAACAATTGGTAGATTAATAGCAAAAGATAGCATTCCTGCTATATAACTGACTCATAAGGAGGAGTAAGGAAATTTAAAAATAAATGGAGGAAGGAGAAGGATGAGAACTTCTGTTGTAGGTATAGCAGATAGGGTGCTTCCACTCTGCAGTGAGAATGGGTAGTATAAAACATGTTGATGACTGACAGTTTGGGTCTGTGAGGCAATTTACAAGACAAGAGCTGACAGATATAGCCAACTGACGTACAAACTACTTTATCAAGATAGCCTGTTTAGTCTGTGTAGTCTATGTTGGGATTAGCTGGTTCAAAAAAATCCATTTCAAGACAGACAAGAAATGCTCTCAATATCTCTGCTTATAGTTGCTCCTGCTGATGCTCTGCTCATGTGGAATGATTTGCTTGTTTTAGTGTAGTCCCCAATCTTGACCAAAAGCTCTCAGAAAACCCGTTTCTGATTAAGGTTTTTTGTGTGACGACCACAGTGACATCTAAGAGTATTGGTTTTGCTTTGAATTTGTATTCTTATGAATCTTGAAACTTTCAGTACAAACTTTTTTACTCTTATTAACTTAATTCATTGTATCAACAGTTTTATGACTGGATCACTAATAGTAGCAAAGCTGGAAAGTCAAATGCTCCAAAATTAACACAGTTTTTCTGAATGTTTACATACTGTGATAACTGCCAAACAAAACATTTGCCTTATTTCTCATGCTGTGACTGATGTCATGTTTCACAAGTTACTAGTGGTGACACAGTACAATAAAAAGGGGATGTGTTGTCTATATTTGACACACTTAAAACAGCCAGTAAGATGTCAACGCTGAATTCTCCAGGTATTGATCATATAGCCTAGGAGTTGTAGTTTCAGGGGTGTTTACCTGCAGAAACATTCACTGACCTCAGTTGATACAGAATGCTCAGCATGTTAGAAAATCCAGTTCTGCATGTTTCAAGGCAAATGAAAACAACAATCTTTATGAGTGTCAGTGCTTTCATAGAACAGTATACCAATCTTTTCCTATTTTATTCACTGTCTGGTGTATGTTAAATGAAACAAGCGCTCTTTGGGGAAAAAATGTTTAACAAAATGTCTGTAGTTTTGTTGCTTTAGAGTGGCTCCTTGATTTGTAACTTATAAGCTCTTGGCTTTAGTGTAACTCAGACATAGGATTGCTGTCAGGACAGTAAGCCTGAGCTAGCCAGTCATCTCTGAATTGTAGTCTTCTTTTTCCTCTGTACTACACTCGTATCAAGAAATGTCAGTTTTTATAACTTACCAGATATTTGCAGTTCATTATAAATTAAAAAGGGTAAGCTTCAGGTCCTCAGTCCTCCATACAAACTGCTTTCCTAGCACAAAGTTGCAGTTTGACTGTGGGAGTCTGTTTCATAAGGCTCCATCATGTCTGTTAACAGTATGTCTGGGGAAAAACAATATCCCACTTACCATCTGTTTGTCTAATACATTTAAGCAATGTGCTTTTCTTTGAGCTTTCTCTTTGTGTAATTGGAAATAGCACATAAATGAGTAGTCTTTTCTAAATTACATATAGACTTCAGTTCTAGACTGAAATGTTAGATTTCTATACCTTAGTTTAAAAATGCAGTGAAAGATCAGTGTTTGAAAGTGTAAAATCAGAAAAGAAATTCAAATAACTAGCCTTTAATAGTCTTTCATGCAGTCCCTATGCTTCTGTTTTAACTCTGTGTTGTACATTTTACAGCTTGACCACTATTGTGAAAGTTTTCCTGGGACAGTAAGTCTGTTATGACTTACTTCTGACTCTCTTCTGTGGTGTTGCTGCCCTAATGAACTCTAGGGGCCTGCACAGACATTTTCTTAATTGTGTAACTTCTCTTTGCCAGTTTTGTAGACTGTTAATCTGTGTTAGCTTTCACTTCCAAAAACAAAAAACGCCTGTGTAGAAATGAGAGATGATCCTCATAGTCAAATTAGTTAATATAATACAGCTGAATACAGCTGAACTCATGTTCCTACTTTGTTCTGTACCTTTACTATAGACTTTAATATAGGCAGCGTATTTGCTGCACTTATAGCCAATATACATTTTCATTGAAGTTTCCCTAAGTTTTTAGGGAAGTTAAACTTTATTATATTGATAACAGCTAGATGTGTAGTTGAATTTGAAAAATTATTTGACTACTTTTGTTATTTTCTGAATGGAAATATGCTACCTTTAATGAAAAAGGTTAGAGCCATTTTAACAGTTTCTAACAAAGTGCAGACCCTCATTTTTCAGGTCTGGCTGAATCAGTCCTGTTGTTCCATCCCAAGGAGATGCCATAAGAGTTCGATGAAGATATTTGAGGAGTACTGATTTTAAAATAACTGTCAGGAATTTCATATTCAAATTGTGGCATTTGAAGCACTTAAAATTCGTGTCTGGCTCTTGTATTTATAGTCACCATACTTAGTTTATGAGTAACATGAGACTGATCTTGTACTTCTAATACTGTGGCACAGCTCCAAAGGTACTTGTGCAGTTGTACTTTCAGTGTGTAGACATGCATATACCCGACCTTTTTGTAACAGCAGTAAATTCTTTGATGAAGAATATTCTTCTTGTGACTTGTTTGCCTTTCTGCTTGAGTACTCTGCTCTCTGCAAAGCTGGTAGGCTGAGCAGCTTTTCAGTAGCTGAGAGTTCTCTTCCCAAATAATAACTCAGAAGTGCAAAGCCTGTTACATGTGGGACAAAAATATGTTTCTAGTGCATAAGTTTGAGACAAAAATGGGTTAATGCAGTCCCATATGACTAGAAATGTTGCATAGTTTAGTCAAAATTACAAAAGAATTGCAATGTTTATCAAGTACTAGTACTGTCAATTTTTTAAATTGATTATGCTTGTACATAGCATTATTTTTAAGGGAGTGATGCTTCAGCAGAGCAAGTGTACAGAATACTCTGTTACAAGCTACTTTTTGAATGGCAAAGGCAAACTAGACTTAGATAAATTGAGGAAGCTTTTTCTTCTAGAGTTTAGTATTTCAGGTAGCCTATGTGTTCATTTGTGTTATTGACAGTAGAAAAAGTATCACTTGTTTTATTTCAGGACTAGCTATTTTCAGTGCTAGCAGCAACAGACAGCAACAGTTTCAAAAATGGTACTGCAGAGTTAATGCTTTGTGGCTGACCAGTCCTTATAAACTGGTACTCTTTGGAGAAATTCCTGAGAATAAATGTTTTCTTAGCCACCACACACTGAGAAATGCTGAAGTTGGTGACTAACCATGATACTCTAGGATAGCTTTATAAAAGAATAATGTTTTTTCTGCTATCTGGGTCAAGATGGCCAGTTACAAGCAGACTGGAAAGGTGTTTCTACAGGTATTTGCACCTGGCTGTAGAATACCTAGGTTTTCACTGAAGAGGGGTGCAAAATTCTGAACAGCTGCTTAACAAACTTGATTGAGCTACAGATGTGAATGAAAATGCACTGGTTTAATTTTTTTTGGCAGTTGGCTCTGATTTAGATCAGTTTAACATGACTGTGAAACTTTCAATGTGTGTTTTACTGCAGCTTACAGATTATTGTATTTCCCTGTGTATGTATGAGCATATGTACACATTTAACAATGGTTTTCTTGGGGAAGCAAGAGTGAGTATTGATGGCTTAGTTCAATACATTTAAAAAGAGAGGTGCACCTACATTTGAATTGCTGTTAAAGGAACACTTTCACTGGCTATTACACAATATAGTAAAGCTGCTTACTTAACATCTGTGTATGTCAAAGACAGATAAGAAACTTAAATTTGTACACTTAAATTGAGTAAAAGGTTGCTTGTCATGTTTTCCTGTTTTTATGGTGTGAAGTAGTAAAATTACTTTTAATTGATTATGATTTTTATTGTGTTCAGATGTTAGCCATATACTAAAGTGTAAGCAGTGGAAGTTATCTAGATGAAGGTGAGTAGGCTTTCAAAATTGGAGTAATTTACTAATATTCTCTGTAGGTTTGTCTGTGCCTCATACCTCATTGGGTGAGGAAAATGTGCATTAGCTATTTAAAAAGTTGTGGAGCAGATACTTTTCAAGTGAGACTAAGGAAGTTGTTCCAAATACGTTAGTGTATAGCTGCTGTGACTAAAAATGGAAGTATTCAGTCATTTGCATACCCTACATGTTTTCCTTTTTATATTGGTAAATCTGAATGTCCGTATGTTATGTTTTAAAGTAGGTAGATGGGACATGTGTTAAATAATGGAAGAGTGTTGCTTTAAAAAAATCAAAATCAACCAGTGTGAGCTTTGCTACAGAAATTTTTTGGTTCTTCTCTGAACTGTGTAAACTTACAGGTGTTGTGATCTTAGATATTAATTTACATAGCATTATGGTAAGCTGCAGGAAATGCATCTTTTTAGGTGGCTACCCATATACACCTTCCTGTGTGGATACACTGGAAGAGCTTGAACTTGGACCTTTTGTGCAGTGCAAGTGTGCCAGCTGGCTCGTGTGTTTGGCATGCTTTGTTCTTTGCCTCGATAAAAAGCACATCTCAGTTCATACCAATCACCTCTTGGCTATAGATGAAGCTGCTTCTTGTCTTCATTAGGCTGTAGTAAAACACTTGTTCTAATGTGTAGCTGCCATTTCCCCTAATGTGGTTAATTGAATTTAAGAGCTTTTTTCTTTTTGAGTATTTTTTTTTCTGTTTTTGAAACTTCTTCCCATCAGTATTTCCATCCAGAAAGGTGTGGTGAATATGCCCTGGATTGAAATACCATTAGTCATGTGATAGGACCATAGTGGATACAATAGATTATCAGATATGTGCTTCTGCTACCATTCTAAATATATTTTCAGGCCTGAAAGTTCACATCTAAGTGCCTGCATTTGTAGTGATGGCAACTTCAGGTTGCAAATTTACCATGTGGGCAGAGCTTAACAGGGTCTGAACCCAGAATCCTTGACCACAGTGTCTCTAGGGTCCCTTCTCAAAGGGAAGGGAATACAAGCTCAAGACGTATGTCTCTCACCCATCACAAGTAATCGCTTGACCCTTTTCAGGGAGTCTGTGAAGGTGTGTCTGTGCGCAAAGGGAGATGTTCCTGTTTGTGTTGTCACTGTATCAGGGGCTTTTTCCAGTGCTAAGCTGTTGCTGGGGAAGGTTCTGTTTGGAATAGCGTGGAGAGCATGGAATCAAAAGAAAAACAAGGAATGAACTTTTTATAGTGTGCCTCTTCATTGTTTTGTGGGTTCAGCTTTAAGCTCTGTTGGCTGACTTCCAGTGCATGTGTGAATTGATTACCACTGTATCAGAAGTGGACTGGTAATGGAGACAACTCAAGAAGGCTTGGATTGGTATTGTTAACTGTGTGCCACAGACCAGCGGCAAACTCTGTTCAAAATTGTCATCAAAGGCCTTCTCCAGAACTCTGAGGCAGCAACTCAGAGTTGTGTTTTTGCTCTTTATTTGTATGGTACTAAGTTCATAAATATTTTCCAGAGTGCATTGATACCACTTCTGCATGATGTGAACACCTTCTTATCACCCTCGTAGATAACAACTAATTGTAGCAAAGTCTTCAAGTATTCACGTGGTACTCATACGGAGTATTTTTATTGTTGCTTCTCTTATTTCCCATGAGCCTTTTAGAGTACTGCTTCTGGGCGTGTATTGGATATGTCTTTGTCTTGTGAAAGATAATCCTAATTTGGTCACAAGGTCCTTATTTATTAATGTCAACATAGTTTTCTGGCCCAAGGAAAACTTCACCAGTGCTGCAGTTGAAAGGCTTTAGTTGGTCATTCAGTCCCTAGATATCCCATTTTTTCTAGATGATGACTCCTAGCAGCAGTTTCTTCTGAGTACTCTGCACCAAAACCATTTGAAAATTATTTCTAGATATTTTGAAAAGTATAGCTAATCTTCAGTTTCTCAGATAGGCATAAGGGTGCTTAACAAATCTAGTGGATGCTTTTGCTGTGTTGCAAAAGCAGTGTCACAAACTCAACTAAATCCCATTTTGCTGAAAAAAGAATACAGTTCCTGCTTGGAGAACCAGAAAGCTTTGTTCAGCACTGCTACTTACAAAGCTGGTGAAGGGAAATACTGTCAAAATTCATTTTACTTTGAGATGAAAACCAAGGGATTGATTTATTCAGCTTTAAGACATATTTGTCTTGTATTGAAGTGGAAACCTTGCATCTTTATGCGTTGGTGTTTCAAATAAGTACTTATCTGATTCAAAGGTGCTTGATTTGCTGATGACAAAATATGTGGTGCTTTGGGATCAGTTTCTATGACCACTGTTGTCATCACCATGTATTATCTGCAAGAAACAAGTTTTCTTTAGGAAAGAAACTGCTGTGGAGAATTTTCTGTTTGAGGAGGAGGGCTGTTCAATCCCAAGTTACAAGGACAGATAGCATAACCTTTCTTTGAAGGGCAAGAACACACACTTGGGTTTTTTCCCCTGTATGCATCACTTCACCTTAAGATGAAAATGCAATCAGAAATGCTGCTTTTGCAGGTTGATTTCTGAAGTCTTTCTCCTTTTCTAGAGCTTCAGAGAGAAATCAAGCTTCCCAGTGGTGAAGACCACCCATATTGACCCTTTGAATCATTAGAAACTGTCTGACATCTGAGCTAGATTCAGATTCTGGATTTAAGAACATCTGACTTAGGAAACATCCTATTTAAATTGCAGCACAGAGGACCTTCATCCTATGGAATATAAGCAAGTTCATGAAGGGTATCCCCCGCTACCTGCTGTTTTCCCTCTCTTTTTCAGGCTCTTCTGCACTAGACGTCTTTTTGCTAGAACAGTTGAAGTGCTTTATCAATATAAGAAGATGTTCCTGTGAAATTACTCCCTTATTTTGAAGGAGGGAGAAAACTTTGGCAGCAATTCATCGCCCTCCTCATGAAGGGCTACAGTTGTCTTTAAAATTATCTGCAAACTGAAGTTCAGAAAGGTAATGCTTCATGTAACAGTTGTCTCTGAAATGAAGGGAATACCTGTATAGAATATATCTGATACTTGTGCCGTAATACAGTTAGTGTTTGAACTTTCAGGCTGCTAACTATTTGGAAGATACCTGCTTGGTAATACAAAGGCAGTTTTGATTCCTGAATGTTAAAAGTCTTTTTCCTGCAGCTGAAGGTTTTATGTATTTCTTCAGGATCCTGTCTCAAAGGAGGTCTGTGTTGTGTAGATGGGGAATAAGAAGCACCCCAACTTTCAGCTCTTGAATTTTTCTACTCTGGGTATTGATACTAGATGGCTTTTGAGTAGAGAATGATTCTTCTATGTCACCTTTCTCTTAACGTTTTTATTCAAGAGCTTTCTGAGACAGATGAATCTAAGTAGGTTTGATTCTTGTGAAATTTCTGATTTTCTAATACCCATCTGCTGTAATTACTGCAAAGTAAATACATAGACGTTTCTTAAGAGAAATCTCATTAGGTCACTTATTGGAAACTGAAGAACTGTTGTCTAGTTTTTCTCCTCTAGCCCTCTGTGGGTGGTTATGAAAAGGATTAGCCAGAGTTTTCCCACATGGAAAAGTCTTCAGCTCATGGGGGTTTCAAACTTGGAGCATCCATTGAACTCTGTTTGAAGAATAAGGTACAATATGAGACATGGATATTTCAGAAGGTTGTAGATTTAACACTGAGGCAAGACCATTTTCTGGGACAACAGTATCCTCTTAAAGACACCACTTACTGTTCAGGAATGGGTTGTAGTGGACTGTGCTGCTGCTTGAAAGAGAAGACAGTTATTTTAAGTAAATTAATTGAGCAGTTAAAACTATTCTGAATGAGGTACAGAACTGTGAATAGCTAGTTTTTAAACTGTTTCGGTTTTCTTTAAAAAAAAAAAAAACAAACTCCCAAAACAACCCCACAACATGGAAATATTTGACTTCTGGCATGTTTGATTGTTAGGCATTCTGTAAGGAGGAAATGGTCAAAGTGGTTCTCTAAAGCATAAGTCCCCTACTGTGCGGTAATACACAAAGTGATCCATTTGGTGCATGATGATGCTCTATTTCAGTATTTTAAGTGTCACTCACTGTTTTGTGTCCTTTCCATTGCTGATGGTGTTCAAGTCATGATAATGTACGCCTTGCCTGTGTCCCAGTAGTGTAATTATGTATGAATTTTCTAACAGTGAAATATTTTTTTGTGAAAGAACATGATCTTAGAGTATTTCTGAGATTTTCCTGAAAATTTGCCGGCACTAATGCATAACGTATTTTTCTTAGCTTAAGGCCACCATTACATCTGTATCTGCAGGTCACTAGCATGTTTTCCTGTTTGGGTAACTTTATTAGGTGTGCCTTGAAGCTTTACATCTCAGTACCAGTATTCAAACTTCCCCTTTGGCATTTACCTTTGAGAACAGAGCAGATAATACTAAATGTGTCCTGAGGAAATCAAAAGGCAGGGACTCAAACCTGTGCCAAATGGTAAAAATATGGATTGCTTCTCAAATGGCTTACAGACAGTAGCCTTTAACCTGTGTTTGCGCTGGAAGTGCTGGTAACTTCTTCCTGAATTATAGAAGCAGCAATTGAAAAACAGTATTTAAATGTTGTGGTTTTAAATGGTAAATTAACAAGCTGAATTCTTTAAAAAAAAGACTATTGACACAGCTAAAGCCCAACCAATTTATAGTACATTACTGTAATTAATTTTTGTTTCTTGCAGTTGTTTCATTGAAGAAGGATATACAGTATTGGTGCTTGGAAGGTTGTCATTGAAACAGAAGTCTACTATAAAATATTTTGCCCAACTGGCATAATAATAGGATATAGAATCAATGTAGTAATTTAGCTTCCATAAATGAACCAGAGAATTTAAGCCTTTAATTTGAAAAATTTGCATCCTTGCTTTGTGCTAGTGGGCTGTTCATCTTCTGTGATATATTTCACCTCACTCTTGTTATGTATGTTTCTTAAAATCCTTTCTGTATTGCTGTTCTCCTTACTTCTATTCCTTTGTCATTTCGTTCAGCTTACTCCTACCTGGAGTAGGGGGAAAAAAAAAATCAGACTAAGTATTAGGCAGCTGTAGCCCTAGTATTCTGTTTTGGAGTCCCATATTATTGTTCTGATCTCTGGTAAGCCTGTTTTCTTCTGTCTATAGGAAAACTTCTGTGGTAGGAGTCACTTCATGCATGGCAGAGCATGTAGCACAGATTTTCATTTAATGAGTGGCCCATAGGTGCCACTGTGATAGCTATAAGTGGTGATAAGAATTCTGTTAATCTACCATTTACCTGGAAAACAATAACTTTACCTTAGGCTGTCCCTTAAAAAAGAGAACACAAAATATTTCTCAGTATAGTCAGAAAAATTAAAAACTAATGCTCACACAGGAAAAAGCAATTGAGAATTTGGGTTCAAGTGAATTGCATTCCTGTTACTTAGAGTTTAAGAAGAGATTAAGGTGTGTTTGCATTATATTTGTTCCTGTTTGTATTTCTCAAGTATTCATTTTAAGGCATTTATTCTGAGTTCTGTCCTTTCTGGTGGAAACCAACTGCACAGGAATGGAAAAAAGAGCATTATGACCTCTGTGGAGTCTTTGCTTCAAGTAGTACAAAGTGTGGAAGATGCTTATTTAACTTTCAGGATTATTACACTTGGCGGGAATCTGTACTGGTTTGTGAGCATGTGCAGTTTTAATCTTTACATAGGGTATAGGAGCACTTCACTTGTTTGTGCAGATGGGGAAATCTAAAGCCCATTTTCCTCTCCTTGGATTCCTGCTGCTTAGCTCATTCTTCTTCTGTAATGAAATGAAAAGTGTAGGTGACCTATGAAAAGGTTTGAGATTTGAATTTTGATTATTTAAGAAGTGTCTGAAACTGGTGGGTCCAGTTCTGGAATTGGCTCCAGTCTTGTCATAATGAAATGTGAGATTTGTTGATGACTTCAGTTAGGCTTTTGTAATACCTTAAACTTTTTCAGCTCCATGGCAAGAAAATAATTGAAACTGTTTTCCTACAGTAATTCTGTTTGAAATTAGCTTGTGGTCAGTGTCATGCTATTTCCAGATACCTCAGCTTGCTCTTTAGAAGTTATAGAATTATGAAGAATACTGTAGCATATAGAAATAGTAAAATATTGCCTCTGAGATGGCAGTGGTAACTTTAGAATACAGATAGTAGACAGTAGCAAATTCAAAAGACAGATTTTGCTGCTAGATTTGTAGTTAATATGGATACAGAAATTAGGGTTCATATTTCCAAATCATTTGGTCCATGAAGCAGCCCATAAACCTTGAATTACTTTCTGAAATGACTAGCAAGAGACTGAAGCATAAACATAAAAAGGAAAGGAAAAAGGTCGAGTCATTATGAGAAACAAAGACACTCATTTTCATCAAGGATGTCTGCAATAACCAAACTAACTTGTTTGAATTATTTTTTTAGGTGTTGCTTTCACTGAATACTTGTTTCCAAATTTTTTGTTCATAGTAGCTTTCAAAATGACTGGTAGTGTGTTTTCTTGAGCTGTAAAAGCCAAAATCACTGCAGAGTTCTGAATTTGAAAGGACTTGGCATCTTTTCAAACATGGTGCAGTTTGATATGCTTAATCTCCTCAAGGTTTGGAGTGTTTGATTTCACTGTTAATGTAAGCTGATTGAAGACCCTTATACTAGCATGCCCCAGGTCTGTCCACTGCCAGTTCCCTCTGATGATGGAACTAGTAATTGGGCATTGGTATGCTGAGGTGGAACAGGGAGGAAATCACTCGTAACCCTGGATACAGCCACTCAAATTCACCCAAAGCAGGGACCAAGCACATGTGACTCAGAGGTGGTGGCACCGCCGTTTTTGGTGGTAGCATGGTCTTTGTCCAGGTGTGGAGCCATACTCCTGAGTGTGCAGTATTGGAAACGTTTATATGTAGAGTTTGGTGGTGGGGTGTGCTTATTAAAGAAAGGAAGGGGTCTTTTTCCCTTTACACACAGTTCCCTTGCAGTCTGTTAAAGCTAGCTGGTCTCAAAGGAGTTTGACTTTACTAATAGCCAGCTGAGAATAAGGTTGGGGATACTTTTGGAAGTTGCAGTGAAAAGCAACACGGAAATAACACTTACGCTGTTGGATATATATACTGCCAAGTCTGCTACCTGAAGCAGATGCTTCTGCTTTTAAACTCATTTTAAAGAAGACAATCTTAAAATATTTTCTGAGGGTGTTAAAGATTTCTTTAAGGAAACAGGTGTCTGAGACAGGCCAAAGAACAACTTAATGCATTTATTTGCCTTTGTCCATTTACTTGTGACTTCTTCATATTCTTTTATCACTTTGTAGTTATTTGAAGTCTAGTAACGTTTTATTGTATTTTATGAGATTTTGCTGCCAAACCCCATTTCTTATGAGATTTGTCCAGAACCTTCCAGAGTATGTTTGTACATTTTATTATACTTCTGAGACATTTACGCTGGCTGTGTGTGACTTGGAGGTGTTACCTTCTATGTTCTCTTTGGCACAGTATATTTGGCATTTCAAGCCTATTGTGCTGAATTAGGTTAAAAAAAAAGTAGTATCATTCAAGCTGTATCCTTTGATCTTCTAGAACAAGGTTTATTCCCTTCCCCTCCTGTCCCAAAGTGTATCTTTAAGGGGATGCATGCATTGTCAATATATGCTTTTTAAAATTTTGCTGTCTCTGCACAATCTTATTTTATTCTTGAAACCAGCATTTTCAATGTAGGAGCATCTTAATTTTTACCATTGAAGTTGTAGGTTTTTACTGTCTGGAGATTTCCCCTAATTGGTGAATGTAGCCATTATCCTGCTATGCTTGCTGTCAGATCTATTTTTAAAGTACCTTCTGTGTTTTGAGTATATATGCCCAGATCATATATACATAGATCTCTCTTTAGTATTGCTCGTGTTACCTTAAGAGGCTGGTTGATTACTTGCTGGATATGGCAAGCATATTTAGAATGGAGCTACAACACAGATTGAGCATTTCAGAAAATGTTTATAAATACTACGAGGCATTTGTGAGCCATGGGCCTGGTACTGGATAGTTAATTGTCATGAAATGCACCGGTACTTATGTTTTGTATTTACTGTGTCAGACTTGTATAGTGTGAGTTAAAAACTGTACGGGTGAATTTTGAGTCTTAAATCTTGTAATGAAAAACAACATTGTTGGGGAGGTCTGATTTCAGAAAGTATTAGCCTTAAATCAATCAGTATGTAGATTTTTATGTCAAAAGATGCAGCCCACGTTATATGCAACAATACCTTTCAAACAAACCAAAAATTAATAGTACACATCAACTTGCCAGAAAGGAAAGACTTCTGTGGTTGTTTTTTCCTTGCTACAGGAAGTTCATGCAGATTTTTCAAGGCAGCTTTCTTTAACTGGTTCAGTTTCCATGCTTAAAAATTAATAGCATAAATAAAATTCTATTTTGGAATTTTTATTGAATAGTACTTGGTTATCTTCTGCCATAAGCTGCCAAAGATTAACCTGTTTGCCTGCCACACCACCAGTTAAAATGGTTGATCAAAGATAGCTTGTGAAAGGTGAACCATATGAAGATGCATCCAGTTTTTTTCCAAATTAAACTTACTTTTGTATAGTTTCTCTAATTTGCTCAGGTATTCTTTTCAATGTGTTAGTTTCTGTTGAAATGATAGTAAAGCATAACTTAACCACATATTTTTTTTGTTATATGTAGGTTTCTACAATCCAGGAGCTTGTTACTGGTTATGAAGCCTCTTTGAAAACTTGTGACCTTTTTAGCACATGTGGTAAGTTTCTAAGGTTTTATATTAATTACCCTGTAATTACTAATACTGTTCATGGAGATTATCTGGAACTGTTCAGGTGCTAATGCTTTTTGTAAAAAAGAAAAGTTATAATACATTCTAGTAAATGAATTCTCTACAGGAAATATTTGCTGAATTTGACAAGCTTTGTTTTTTGTGTTTGTTTTTCAAATGCAGTCTTCAGCCATACCAGTTATTGTAACCTTTTCAATTTTTTTGCAGAAAATGGAGAGAAAGAGCCCCCAACAACACTGCTTTGGGTTCGGTATTTCCTGGCACAGCACTTTGACAAACTTGGCCAGTGTTCTTTGGCCTTGGATTACATTAATGCTGCAATTGCAAGCACTCCAACATTAATAGAACTATTCTATTTAAAAGCAAAAATTTACAAGGTAAAATTGAATTTGGACATGTGGAGTACCTAGTTCATGAAAACAAGTCAACCCATCAAACTGGTGTGAATGTGTGGATTGTGTTTCAGTTAGCATTGGTTATGGGCATTGGTTTTCATGTGGGTTTGGTTTTGGGCACTGTTCTGTCAGGAAGAAAATGAAAATCCTTTTGTTCACGTTTTGCAAAGCCAGTCACAACTTACAGCAAATTGTCATTCTGAAAAAAATCTGGCAGTGGGGGGAGTGAAAAAGAATACTGGCTTTTGTTACTTCTGACAGAAAAATACCAGTAACTATAGATTTCAGGAGCTGGTCAATAGCAGGCTTATACCAAAAGCTAACTATTTAATTTCTTCCTACCAGCATGTTGGTAACATAAAGGAAGCTGCCAAATGGATGGATGAAGCACAATCTTTGGATACTGCAGACAGATTTATCAATTCTAAATGTGCTAAATACATGCTGCGAGCAAATATGGTGAAGGATGCAGAGGAGATGTGCTCTAAATTCACACGGGCAAGTATATTGCTTAAATTAAGAGTCATTTTGCTTGCCTCTGCTGGTTTATTTTTCACTCATAACTTTCTGAACCAAACAAAAAAATTACCTTTTATTAACGTCCATTTTTAATACAACACTAAGAGCTATATAGAGTCATAGAACGGTTTGTGTTGGGAAAAGGCCCTTTAAAGGTTGAGTAGTCCAACCCCACTGCTATGGGTATGGACATCTTTAACTAAATCAGGTTGCTCAAAAGTGTATCTAACCCAGTCTTGAACACTTTCAGGGACAGGGCATCTGTGACTTCCTTGGGTAACTACAATCCAGTGTATTGCCATCCTCACAGTGAAGAATTTTTTCCTTACATCCAGTCTAAACCTGCCCTCTTTCAGGTTAAAGCTGTTGCACCTTGTCCCATTGCTACTGACCCTGGTGAGAAGTCTCTTCTCTGTCTTCTGAACCGCTTTTATATATTGACAGGCTCCTGTAAGGTCTCCCTGGAGTCTTCTCTTCTCCAGGGTGAAAACCCCAATTCTCTCAGCCTTTTGTCACAGGACAGGTGTTCCAGCCTTCTGAATTTTTCATGGCCTTTTTCTGAACGTGCTGTAATAGGCCCAGTCCCTCTTGTTCTGTGGACCTCAGAGATGGTTGCAGTATTCTTGCTGTATAGACTCAGTAAATACTGGGGAAAAAGGGTTGTTCAAAGGTAGTTGTTCAGAAGTAGTTTTTATTGCTATACTTCTAAATACCTCTCTGGATAACTTGTTCACAAAACCTATTTCCCATTAGTACCATCTGATCTGAGCTAACTGCACAGGAGTGTGCACTGTATTCATTATGATTTAACATTAACATAAATGAATTTAGACTTGAACATTTCAGTCCTCTAAGCTTACAAACAAAAATGTTGTTAAAACAAGGTCTATCCTTAAAAGATGGATAAGCACTTTAAGTTCTATATTTTTGACATTGAACAAAATTTGGATTCATAGAGACCAGATTTCCACATCATTTATGTAACTAAATGTGAAGGCAACTCATCATGTGTGCTTGTCAGAAATGTTAGAACAAGAAACACAGAACTTTATTATAGATATCTGGAAAGACAGGAGAAATAATAAAGTAATTAAATGTTGTGTATTGAACTGGGTCTTTTTTCTGCTATAAAAACTGTTCTGAAAACTTGGTGGCTATGTGGACTGTTTTTCCAGTTGACTTAATCTCAGTCTAGAGCATTGAAACTATGAAATCTCAACCCTAGGTTTTTTTCTTGTCAAAATATCAGGTATAAATCTAACTTTGTTTATTTAGATTAACAAGTTCCGAGAAACTTATAATCACTCACATTACATGACAAAGCAGTAAATATATTGTTGGTTTTTTAGACTGGTGGGATGCCACTTACCTGACAGGGAAAAAACAGCTAAAATTGTTTGCTGAACTTGTAAAAATGAGCCTGAGTATACAAGCATGAGTTAATCTTAAAAATCTGTTAAGATGTTAATTTCAGAAAGTGGGGGTGGGGGGGGGTGGTCATGTGTTAATCATTTCAATTTATTTCTTTCTGTCTTGGAGAGGATAGAATACAATCACAAGTATTATTCTTGGTCACTGGGTGTTTGTCCATTTTCTGTTGTATTCCAAGTAGTTGAAAGATTGATTGTTTGCTACCAAGGGCCTGAAACTCCCCATAGTTGAAAGAAGCAGCTAGTAAATTACTGTAGCAAAAAGTGATACTGACACTTATTTCAGGAAGGAACTTCTGCTATGGAAAACCTTAATGAGATGCAGTGTATGTGGTTCCAGACTGAATGTGCTGCAGCTTACCAAAGGCTAGGGAAGTACGGTGATGCCTTGAAAAAATGTCATGAAGTAGAAAGGGTAAGTAGGTGCAAACACTATCAGTTGCTTCCTCAGTATTTCTCATAAACTAAAGAAGATATTTGTTGATGTAATCAACATGATTTTATATCCTAGAAGCATATAAAACTTATAGTATAATGACTTCTAAAAACAAGTTAATACTGGATGATTTATTGCAGCAGATGTCATGTGAAAGGCAATTATTTGAAGTGAAAAGGATTCAATATAAAATACCGTGTCTCTTAACTATACAACTGTTCATACATTAACTTTATGCTGTCTTTTGACAGTTCTGTTTTTAATCAGAACAATCACTTTTCAGTTGGCTCTTAGAGTGCTTAAGTCTTTGAACAATGACATCACATTTTTTGTTAACAAACTGAGATTTTTCCCTACCAATAAGTTCTCTTGGATGGTTGGTATTATAAGGGTATTTCTATGTTTGTTAAATATTTCCTTTAAATAATACCAGTTGTAATTTGATTCACCTCTGTGTAATTAAAAGAAAAATGTATTAAGCAAGATATGAATATATGAGTGTCCTTTTTTTTTTGCCTTGAAGCATTTTTTTGAGATAACAGATGATCAATTTGACTTCCACACATACTGCATGAGAAAGATGACTCTTCGTGCCTATGTAGACCTCTTGAGATTAGAAGATGTGCTCAGGAAACATGCCTTCTACTTCAAAGCTGCTCGATCAGCAGTTGAAATCTACTTGAAGCTCCATGATAATCCTCTTACCAATGAAAGCAAAGAGCAAGAAGTGAATTCAGGTATCTAAACTATAATGGAGGCTCACATGTGTATTGCAAGTGAAAGCTTATTAAGCTAATTAAGTTATGTGTTACGGAGTAAACAGAAGACAAGTTTTTCCTCTTTTCTGTCACAGTAACTGAGAAGAGATCATATGCTGCAGCTTTCTTTGCTGTCTTCTCCCCTCATCACTTTGTAAAATTAGTACATGAATGAACCTAACTGTAGTTGGAGTACTTGGGGAAGAGTGGCATTTCAGAATATTAAGAGGAAAAACCTGATTCAGTTCAGCCACTAGATAAACTGATGAGTTATGAAACAATGGATAAATTTAGTGGAAAAGTAGTCTGAATTGTAAGAACTCTGCTAGTATATTTAATTTATTATGCAGTAATACTAGTTAACACTGCATGAACTTTTAGCATTTTTTGTGTAAGTTTAGGACCAAAGAATACATGCATAAGTGTATTAGCAACATTAGTGCATTTTGGAAATTATTTAAAACTAGTATTAAACGGAAAGCAGACTTTCTTAGGAAGCCAGAAGGGTATGGTTTGGAAATATAAGGATTCAGTGACAAATTAGTAGAATGGTTTTTTTACTTTAAGATAAATAATTCTTCTCCTTTAGTGGAATTGCAACTACTGTCAACACTGCAGTGGCTGTTGGCTAAAGCAGTGAAATTAATGTTTAGCTCTTTGCAAAAGGGAAGAATATTTGACACAGGAAAAAGTGAAGCTAAACCAAAAATTCCACTTAATACTGCAAATACAGTCTTACTTTTCATGCAGAGGTGAATAACAAGTTTTTCCATACCTGATTATGTTCAACAAAGTACGTGTAAAAAGGCACCTTTTGAAAAGTTGAACTTGCATCTTTTTTCTCTTGAACTTTGTTTCTGTATATAATGCAAGATCAGTGTGTGACAGAGGATTTTGATAGCAATTATAGAAGCAAAAGTGGGATGTGTCTAAGAAGTCATGTTAGTTCATTTGCCTGCTGTGCATTGGGATTCAATGGGCTTATCTATGGGGGAAGAGAGCACTGCGTGGATGGGGTGAAAAGAACACTTGCTTCCCTGTCTCAGAATCAGTGGCTGTGCCCAGCAGGCAAGTCATGCTGCCATAGCCACAAAAAAGATGTGTTAGCCCCTCAGGAGCCCATTTTTCTGTGCCTTCCTACATTTTTAGCACAAGTTCTATTCTTGGTGAAACACCAGGGTAAACAGAGTGGAAGCTACAGTATTATGTTGGCTAAACTGATCGTTTCCATTTAGCTAGTCTGTGGCATTTGCAGAAAATGAATGCAGTTATCATGACTGCATATTGTTCAGACACTTTAATGAAAAATAGCAATCTTGTTTTAAGATGGAGTGTAAATCTATCTGGATGTTTCTAGGTGGCATTAGAAGCAAGCTGAATTACAGTCAGTATTAAAGCTTAGTATTACCCTTGAAAACTGTAGTCCGTTTCCTAAGGTAAAATCTGTCACAGATGTAACAACTTTATGCAGCCAACCTTTTGAATCATTGAGGCTTCTAAAACAGCTATGTTAGAGGGAATAGGCAAGATCAAGTGTTGTGTTAGGCTGTAAATAGTAATCGAGCAGTAATGTTGGTCTGTGTGGTGGTGATGCTCTGGCAAGTGGTGGCATTTATGGAAATCACTGTGAAAGTTTGCTATTTTGAGATGGGGAGGAGAATAATGGTATGTCTGAGTTGAGGGAGACAAGATTTTTAACTATATATTCTGTTAATGTAAATTATGTTACCTTAATCTGTAGAAAATCTGTCAGCCAAAGAATTGAAGAAAATGCTTAGTAAGCAAAGAAGAGCACAGAAGAAGGCAAAACTTGAAGAAGAAAGAAAGCATGCAGAAAGAGAACGACAGCAAAAAAATCAAAAGAAAAAACGAGATGAAGAGGAGGAGGAAACTAGTGGACCCAGGGAAGAGCTAGTTCCTGAAAAACTGGAAAGGGTTAGCATGGTCTTTCATGTTAAACTCATGTGATTTGTCATAAAAAAAATAAATATTCAGGTTTACTATCAGGCTTTCCTAAAGAATCTATGTGTTTTTATAAAATCATTTTTGCATGCGAAGGTACCTTTTTGTAGTCTACCTCTATTTACTCTAAAGAAAAGTATTTTTTCCTCAATAAATCCAAGTTCTATGTGAATAATATAATTACTTTCTTTAAAATTCAGAGCTTTTTGAAACAATAGGCCATCCTTCATTAAAATGGATACTGAAACAAAAATATGTTTTTTGCCCTGAAGAAATCTGCTTTTCATAAACTGAATAGAGGAAAAGGTAACAAATTATTGCATATTACAAAATTTGAAGACAAGAGCCAGTATTTCTCTAAGCATAAAACTACCTCCTTTATCACAGTAACTTAAAGCTTGTTGTCTAAGGTGGTTGTATTTAATTGTTTCCTAAATGTGAACTACAAGCAGTGCCAGAGTGCATTGATGCTGTCTTTGTTAATATGAAATTGTGGGTAAACACTTTTAAATCTTGCTGTTGAAGTAAAAATGTGGTTCAGTTCAGAAAACCAGCTTCAGTTTACCTTTGGCCTCTGATTATTTAAATGCTGTGAATCACAGAAACTATTATTGATGGGTTTTATTTGACATTTATTTTAAGCTTTAGATTTCACTGTGTTTTTATTAAAACAGGTAGAAAATCCTTTAGAAGAAGCCATTAAGTTCCTTATACCACTTAAGAATCTTATTGGAGATGATATAGAAACACATTTATTAGCATTTGAAATATACTTCAGAAAAGGTAAAGTACTGCTTAATTTTATTTTTGCTTTACAAGATTTTAATCCTTTAGTGCAGCCAGAGCATAGCCTAAAATGATCTGGAATAAATACTTAAGTGACTGAAGCTGAGCTTTGCATGCTATCCAGTAATAACAGGGGAAATACGTTTTTTGTTTGGTCACCCTTACACAGAAAAAAATGTAATAGCAAAGTAAGTTGTAGTATAAAGTAATAAATACTGTAGAAATATATTTGCAGTGTGATTTTTAATTATCGGGAGGAAAATAAAGCCAAATGGATAGTACAGTGTTGGCAGAGTTCGAGTAACAGGCACGTCTGTTTTATTATGCTCCTTAAATGGGAAAAATAAATTTCATTTCGAATTCTGCATTGATGTTCCCAATATTTGTAGTAGATTTACTGAAGAAAATAGTAGTTGATGTAAAGAAAACAAGTTCTGTGTTCTTATTCTTGGTTCTTTTGTTTTTTCTCCTTTCCACAGGAAAGTTTCTGTTAATGTTACAGTCTGTCAAAAGAGCTTTTGCTATCAACAGTAATAACCCATGGCTACATGAGTGCTTGATTAAATTCTCTAAAGCTGGTACGTGTGTAGGAAGTACGTATGTAATTACAAAGATACAAGAAGTTACTTTCTACAGGGGCATAAATAGGTATTTTTTGTAATGTATACTCTTGAAATACGCACTGATACAAAGTAAAGTAAAAACAAATTGGGTTTTTTTCGTGATAACACCAAAGAAAATACAGGATGTTCTACCCAAGGTACTGTGTATGTATTATATTATACTCCTTCCCCCATTAATCCACCAGGTGGACCCAACAACTCATTTTGGCTAGATTTCACAGAGGAGTAAGTGTTCCAAAGATTCTGGAAGCTCTTTAAGAAAATAAGTGGCAGATACAGGAGAGAGATTTTGACTGAAACCAAGTGTGTGGTGAACTTTTAATAGTTTACATGACAGAAAACCCTTTATCAATGTTTCATCTGTAAATGCAACAACAGTGCTCGTGTTGACATATTTTGATCTATGTGTTGCCATGCACAAATTTTAAAACTAGGAGTTTTAACACTAATATGTGTGGTTTCACACTGTTTTCTACAGTTGTTTAAATGGCTTTTTTTTTTTTACTTCTCTCCCTCCTACTTTTCTCCTTCTAGTGTCTGACCAGAGTAACCTCCCAGAAATTGTGAGCAAGGTCCTAACTCAAGAAATGCAGAAAATCTTTGTCAATAAAAACTTGGAAAGTTTTAATGAAGAGTTTCTCAAACACAATGCTACCTCTATTCAGCACCAACTGTCAGGTTTGTTTAATTATCATGCTCTTGAAAAGGAGATGATTTAAGTGATGTAAATCCAGAAATTTTATCTGTGGTCCATAAGGCCAGGTTGGGTGGGACTTTGGGTAACCTGTTCTAGTGGAAGGCATCTCTGCCCATGGCAGGGCATATGGAACTAGATGATGTTTAAGGTTCTTTCCAATCCAAAATATTCTGTGAATTCAAACATTAAATCCAGTGAGCCAGAAATTCACATGTTTATGTTGGGGTTTTTTTCCTGTCTGCTTTTACCATTTTTAAAAAGTACTTCACTTCTTATTACATGTGTGAAGAACCTGCTTCTTACCTTCAAAAATGCAATCAAACCACCATAGATTTTCAAGTATGGACTCACTGTCATCTCTCCCATTGCAGCTTTTAGTTTTTAAACTACTGAATGTTTCCTTGATTATATTTTCTATTAGCAAGTGGCTTTCCCTGTTTTTTTGCCTTTTTTTTCCAGCTGGAATGTCTCTGTTCCTACTCATAGGTTTATCATGTAGCAACAGCATCAATAAAAAGTATCATGACAAACTTGTTACGCAGCTTTTGCTTTTCTGCTTCATGGTCAGCAATGAAAATGCTGAAATATGACACACATATGCTGTTTGTATGGAAGTGCCACAAGTAGCTGCTGGAGCTAAGTCGAAGTTGGAATTGGATCAGTACAGAAAGTTTTAGAATAAGAATTGATGTGACATGATAAGCTGGTAGAGAAAATAAAATGCATCTCTAACAGTTAAACTGTAAGTGTAGTTTCATCAGGCACCTAAAGCAGTGCTGACCTCACCTGGTTTTTGCAAGTTACCCAGGGTCTGTCCAGAATCACTGGAAAAAGTTAGGGGATTGTTCATCTCTTAAAGAAAGGCTGGGTAACGTTCCTCAGACTGTCATTGGCCTCTGTAAGGTCTGTGTTTCAGGCCAGCATTCTGAGATAAGTACTTGCACCCCTTTCCTGCAAACAGGCTCCAGATTTGGGAAGTCGAGTGCAGATACCTCAGCAGTCAATTGTTCTTGATTCTTACAGATGTATTCTTCCACTCTTGTCATTGTTGAGCATCTAACTGGATGCTTTTCAGGACCTTTCCAAGGTCCTATTTTCTAGTCCTCCATTATAATGGAAAACAGTACAGTCACTAGATAGGTCCTTGGTAGCTTTAGGTCTTCACCTGTGTATCAGTCTTCTGTTTATGCTGAAACAGATTTGAGGCATTTGACATACCTACTGTACAATTTTTAAGTTTCCTAAATAGTTGCCTTTAATTAAGGTTTGAAAATGTGAAGGTCTGAAAGACCTAGACCCTAAGTCTGAGAGCACAAATGAGTCTTTTCTTAGATTAAAATTACTAGAGACACAAACTGTAAGAGGAATTCTAACCTATTCTCAATTTCTGTGCCATAGCCTCCTTGACTTTAAGCAAATGTTACTAGGGTAAGATAAGTGTTTTGACCAATGATGGCTTTATATTCAGTCTAGCAATTTTCTGAAACCTACAAAAAACAGTAAGAACTAGGAAATATTCTTTAATTGGGAAAACTAATAATTGGGGAAATAACTTGAGCAAGAAGACAAAAGACCCAGAATGTAGGGTTTTAACTTTTCCAGTAAAATAATTTTTTAAACTTTGTTTTTCACAGTAGATTATGTAGTGCGGTGAATCTGGACTTTGTATCTGGGCAAAGGAAAGTACATGAAATGCCTACACATTCATTAAGATGAGATTTTACATTAGGCAGTTACGATATGAGGAGCAGAATTTTGCAGAAATGCTTAGACCAGTTTGATAAACTGTTGATCCAAGAAGCTGCATGTTTTTACATAATGCAGTGTTTCACTTTTCACCAATGTAGTCCAGTTCAGGCAAAGCACCGAACTTATGTTACACTTTCCTTGTACCTAAGCTATTCCACTTAGCTCCAAGTTAATAGCCTCCCTTGGCCTTACTTTCTGCCATGTGGACATATACTGGGCTGAATTTTTTCTGGACCATGTTCCACAATTGTTTAGTAACTGTATTGTTCAGTTACCTTCAGTCCTTTTGAAAAGAATTCAGAATGTCTCTGAGGAAACATCTTTTACTTGCTTCTATGTTTGTAAGCTGATGTGAAGGGTTTTGTCATCAATGTATTCTGTGTTATATTTCTTTACTAAAGACCTGTCAACCAAGTGAGGCATGTCACTTTTCCAGGAGCAGATATCCTGTGTTGCTTAATCCTTCTGCTTCTAATAAATTTCAAAATGGCTTTAGTTTCTTTAGTTTTCAGTTACAAACAAGGGAGGAAGATATGGTTTATTAAAACTTGAAGTCTAATTCACATTTACTTCTAAGTTTTCAGGTTGTGTGTGTCTGTGTATGCAGTATGGCATTTAGGAAAGCTAAACATTGTGGTTTTTTTCTTGTGATAAGGTGCAAAAATGATGTATTTCCTGGACAAATCAAGACAAGAAAAAGCAATTGCTGTTGCAACTAGATTGGATAAAAACATGAGAGACAAAAATGTGAAGGTAAAAGAGTATATAAAGTCCCCAAAAGTGTGCGATCTTAAATAGTTTATACTGTAATGCAGGATAGTGTACATTCTTTGTATATCATGATAAATATTTTAATATAAGATTTAATATAAAATTTTAATATAAGATTTTTCCTGTAAGTAACTGTAAGATATGTAAATACCAGCAGAGAAACCTGAGATTAGTATTGTTTAACAGTACATGATTTTAGTAATAAAACAATTGTAAATCACATTTATTAACTGTTACTTTCATTTCTTTAGACATTAACAAAGGTTTTTGAGGCACTGCTTGATGGCAGTTTTGGAAGCTGCCATGCTCAATGTGAAGAATATCAAGCAGCATGTCATAAACTGTTTCCTTTTACATCTGCCTTCATGCCTGCCACAAATGAGGACAACAGCAGCATTGCATCTGTGAATCATACAGCCATTAACCATGATTTGCTGTCTAATGAAATCTGAAGTAGTGTGTGCAAGCCTGTGTGTGTATATACTTACATGCACACATGTATACAAAACTCTGACTCTCATTACATGCTGGCTGGATACAGATCAGGGTTACTTTTCCAGGTTGTATTTTAATATCTTTAGCAGGTATAAAACAAAGTATTTGGATAGTTAAATGGAGTATGCTATTAGGTTTTTTCTCCCAATGAAAACTGCCAATATTTATGTAAACATTATCTTTAATCAGCATTTTTCATGTTTATACTTGTACAGGTTTAAGTCTTTTAATAATTCATCAGCCCTTCCTCACAAAAAATACGGATGTTGAAGAATGCTGTCACTTAAGTGTTGTTACATATACAGAGAAATGTGATCATATCTCGTTAATAAATTATCATTTGAGCATTTTTAGCAGATTAAAACTGAAGTGCTGCTTGAATTGCCTTCTTTGTCTTTACAGTTCTTTAGGCGGCTTTTTTCTGGGTTGTTTTGGTTGGATTTCTTTTTTAATTTTTAGTCAGTTTGGTTTCTTTTGAAGCACAGGAACAATGAAAGCATTGGGGGGTTGCATGTTTTTGTCAGGTATGTGTCTTTTATGGAACCAGTGTTGACAGATACAAAGATTGTTTGTGTAAAAAGGAAAAACAAAACTAATGACTAAGGCTTTTAGAAAACTATTCCATCTACCTTGTGTTCCTTAGCTATTGTTTGCTTAAGTTTATGGTCAGTTTAACATTTTAAAGGTTTAATATCCTGAAGCAATTCCCTGGGTAAATGTAATGAATTTGATACTGTTGTTTGTCCTTTGTTCCATCTCCCCCCTTCCCCCTCTTCCTTCTGGTTTCTCCCCCCCTGTTGCCACTTAGTTTGAAAATACTGCTCCAATTATGGGCAAATGCAGAAGGTACAGTAATGGGGAATACGGTTCTTCTCTACATCATAAAAATTCACTGGTAGATGTGCTGTATTACCTCCATTAAGAGTCTTAGTTGTCTACTTACGGCCAATACTCCAGTACTTCTCATGCCTAAATACCATTGCTCTAGGTGCTGCAAGGCAAAACAGTATGTGAGAAGTGTGTTTTACATTTTGAAACTGTTCAAGGGAGCACAAGGAGGCTGACTAAAAACCATAATGAACTTTTTCTTACTTTGTATTTTGGTGCATTAACTATTAATTATACAACACATCAAAATGGAAGTTTAAATCTAATATACCTATTCAAAGCATAGCACTGCTAGACAAAATGGCTACATATCACATGACAGCTTTACATTCTATAAGAATTGCTATCAAAACATAACTATACTGTGGCTTGTACAGAAAATCTGTTTTCTGGAAACTAATGGAATCATTCAATCTTGGTTTGTTTTTATTTCACTGCAATGTAAATAATTTCAGTAATATTAACTAGCCCCTCAAAGGCAAATACCAGTTCATGAAGAGGGGATTTTATTAAGACACATAAATTGTTCTAATTAAAATTCTCCTTTGTGTGTCATCTGTTTAGGTTAAAAACCTGTTAAATGGAAAATTCACTGTAAAATATTGCCAACATATGTTATGCTGTAATAAATTATTTTGTACACACTTGCCTTTGGTCTGGAATTTTTGTGTATTTATTGACATCAAATTTCAACCCTTCACATTGATTAGTTGTTTTTCTGTTGAGTTGCAAGATTCACTGGTTTAATGTTAACCCTCTAAGTAGTCAAGAAAAAAATGTTTAGCACTGTTTAGCAATTGAGATGTATAAATAGTAGTGCCTTCAAACTGAAAGAGGGTAAGCTTAGATCAGGTATCAGAAGAAATTCTTTACTGTGAGGGTGGTGAGGCACTGGAGCAGGTTGCCCAAAGAACCCTATCCCTGGAAGTGTTCAAGGCCAGGTTGGATGGAATTCTGAGCAACCTGGTCTAGTGGAGGGTGTCCCTGCTCATGGCAGGAGAGTTGGAACTGGGTGATCCCTAAAGTCCCTTCCAACCCAAACCATTCTGTGATGGTAACATCCTGAGAGATACCATGGTAATAACCTGAGACATGGTGATGTGTTTTTGTTGTATTCACCATGTGCTGCATGCTGCGGAACAATTTGTTCAGAGATGTCTCAAGCAGGTAGAGGTACGTGGCCATAATGAGGTTGTTTTGGCTCAGCAGTACCCTAGAAATGTTTTATCAGCCACATACATTGAAGACATGAAGTGGTACAGTGTGTTCCATCTTTTTTTAGTGATGACAGTTCCGTTGCTAGAGATCTAATTCAGGCCTTCAAAAGAAGACTTGCAGCACTTTGCCTGGGACTGCTCATCCATCCCTCTGTTACCTGTTTAGCTTGACACTTTAAATCAGACTTGAGCAAAAACACCTGGGATATCTTTTCAGCAGTTGATTCTTTGAGAATGTAGCTGAATAGTTTTGATTTCTAGATAAAAATTGTAAGAACCTTTTTGAGAATTCAGAAAATTGAGTCTCCTGTCACCCAGTATGTGGTTTGGTTTTCTCTTAGAACTGCTGGAGGCATAAACAGCTGAGTTTTCCTCAGGGCTGTCATTGCAAGTGTGAACTTCTTGGGGTAATAAATGCTTGGCAATCCCACAGACCCTTGCAAAGAGCAAGTAGGGGAAGGATAGGAAAATAAAGGAGTAGAACAGATGTCAGGGAAATGTATTTCTTAAAACTGTTCTGTAAAGATTTGGTGCCTGAGTATTTTTACTCTGGTTACTTTTGGGGTTTTGTTTAGGGTGTTTTTGGGCTTCTTGGTTTTGTTTTTTTCCTGTTTTGAAAAGATAGAAGATTTCAGGTAATCAAGGAGATTCTACTAGTTTGCTGAGAGGTAAATCTGACCTATATAGAAATTTTAAATAGACCAATAAGAAACATATCAATATATGGCTAAAAATATTATCTGTTTTCATCAATACTGTATTCAAATGCTTCACAGTCTTGTGGTGCAGGCTCACAACCTCCTCCAGAGTTCATCTTTGTTGCAGATTGTAGTAGTCAATGCACCATTGAAAGTATGGAAAGATTCTTGTCATAAATGGAATGTGGATGCTAATGCAGAGAA
>JAWWEU010000001.1:58027649-58039617 GCA_035583155.1 Acropternis orthonyx | reverse complement strand
TGTTAAACCTTACCCCATTGGTCCTAACCTGGGTCCCCTTTCATAGTAAAATGACCCTCTCCCTTGAAAAGCCTGTTGGCACCGGAAATAAACTCTCTTTTGCCTCCCTCTGTGAGTCATGTGCTGCCGGTCCTGGTCCCCTGGGAACCACGTGGAGGGAGAACGGGCTGAGAGCGTGCCCCCTGGTAAGGATCGCAGCAGCCGTGCCAGGGGGAAACCCACCACCCGCTATAGCAGATGGGTGTGCTGTGCTGTGTGCCCTGACAACCTGCTGGCACCTTGAGGTGTCCAGGCAGAAGGACAATATGCAAACACAGCACAAGGCTGCCAGCAGAATGCAGGACCTTGTTTATCTCAACATGCTTGGCTGAATTAGATGGTTCAGAGTGAAGAGTTAATTCAGCTTGCTGAACTGACAGAAATGTTTCTTTTTTGACTGGTCTAATTCCTGTTGGTTAGTGAATTCATCAGATAATGCCAGAACTAGTGCAGGGGAAGCAGAGACAGGAGCCATCCAAGGCAGGACAGCTCTTTCATTGCAGTGCAAGCACCTTGGGCAGTGTACGTGCTGCTGCTTGGGATGCTGTGCCTGCAGATGGAACTGTGAGCCGTTGTGCTTATGATTTGTCCACAATGACTAGCAGAGTACCAAAAACGCCACACATCTAGCGCAAGAAGCTGCCTCTGTGGCTTGGCATTTCAGTCAGGGTTGATGGTGGTTGTGCTGTTTTTCAAGGTCTGTGAAGCCATGGTAGAAGGAGCTGAAAAAGACAGTAGGAGCAGCAGGGCTTCCTAAGTATATTACTAATGCCACTAGGACATGTATGGAACAACAAGGCATGGGCACAATTTTGACTTCATCTTGGGTTTGCTGACACCCACAATAGATGTTCTGTAGCCTTTGCACTTATATAGCACCTATATGATTGCATTAAGTATTCTGCGATGCTCTCTCTCTGTATAGGTTAATTAGGCTTCACTTGCTCAGTCCTAGCAAAACCCTCAAAATGCCTTACCTTATGTAGTCTGCACATGAAACTAGATGCATTAATTTTGATTACAGCACATTTATTTAATTGCCTGTCTTGTTTTGTGGAAATTTGAGCGGGTTTGTTATAGCTTTTATAAAATCCCTATTGCTGATCCCTGCACAAACCAAATAATGGTGTTAACAGCATAAACTTCAAGGGAACTCATTGACCCAGCATCTAGTCTACCATAGAGTCCTGCAGTGCTGCTGCCATCTCACACCAAGCTGCCTTCTCTTTGCTTGTCTCATTCCTACAGGCGGCAGGCAGGCATACCCCATGACTTCTTATCACAGAGAATAAGCTTGTTTCACAACCCAGTCCCTAGTGGAAAATTCTGACCTGATACAAGTATGGATAACTAAAGTTTAGTCTAGAATTAGCAATTAAGGTAAAGGGGGCAGTTTCTCACATCTCTTCAGCTGTAGCACCTCGGAAGAGGTCAAGCATTAAGTGTGACACAAAAGATTGAAAAGCATAATCGTGTTGTCATGTGTGAATGCACACGCCACTTACTGTTTCAACACAACATTATATGTGCTTTTAGCATTTGTTTTCCCACAGCTTAACTGCAGCTGTTAATGTAAAGTTCGTGGATTTTCCACTAGAGGGAAGACTTGCATCCAGAATGTTTTCATAGTAACAGAAGGCTGCAGTCTTGTATAGTTTCAGGTGTTTTCTGATTTTGTAATAAGAGCATAGGAAAATGCTTATCTCAGTTTTTCCTTCCAGGAAGTGGAGAGAGGTCCTGGGTGTTTTGTATGTGCTTAAATGTCTGAAATATATAGACTTGTATAACTCAGCTGTCTCTAAGCATTAATGTGGGGATCTGAAATGGAAAGCACAGTTGATTGGGCTTTTTTCACACCATCTGAGAACAGAGACACTGGGAAAATATATTGGAGCCCACAGATTATTGGATTGGCCTTTTGGGAGATCCTGTTTCCTATGTGGAAAGTGTCATTCAGCCCAGTTCCTGCCTTCAGTCTGTTGAAGAGAGGCAGAACGTATCAGTCTTAAAGATTAGCCTTTGCTCCTGTGAATTTATCATGAACTCAATATGTAGTATGTTCCCCACTTGGACTTTTCTGCTTAAACATATTTCAAGTCTGGACAAAGTATTTGAGAATGTGCTGGTAACACTTAAGAGGAGGTTCAGGTTTTGAGAGGTTCCTAAATGTATTTTAGGTATGAAGTAAGGTGGGAAAAGGAAATACATGGTATTTCTAGGACCGATTTCATATGATAAATGGTCAAATTTAAAGCAAGTCAAAAAGCGAGGACCAGAGCAGGAGCTATCTTGGTGTTCCCTGTACACTGCCTAGCACAGACTACTCCTAGTTCAAGACAAGGGTTTATTCCACAAGTAATAAAACTGTCATAAAGCCTATCTGTAAATGTAAGCAAACCATACCTCCTTGGGGCCTGGCTCCATAAATAGTAGTGCAAAAGTCATCCAAGAATCCACAAAAGGCATCAGGCACCAAAGGACTCTGTTAACTGTCACTGGATATGTTTAATCAAATTTTGGCTAATCCATGCATTTGATTGTATTTAAAATGAGCTCTGAGAGTTCCTGAAGTTGAAGGAACTTTTGTTTCTTTTGATAATGCATTCCCTGAATATCTAAATGTCTGGAGAGATTTAAACAAATGGGCTGAAACAGTTAGATTTGCTATGTATAAATTTACTTGGGATCCACAAGAGAGACCATAATTCATTTGTTCAGGGGTTAGAATGCTAATCCAGGTGGTGAGCCATGTACTGGTGGTTCTCTCCGGCACTGCAGAGCATCCATCTGTGAAGCAGTATGGAAATGTCAGCAGGTACCTTGTTGTCCCTGCACTGCTTGGGACCGCGGCACTCAGCTGTGTCATTTGTGAACACTAAAGTATCCGTAAGGTGATTGTCCAGCAGACACAGACAATGAAAAACAAACAGCCCTGTACTGATATCAATAGGTGTCAGTCTTCTCTTTGGGAGCCTCCACCTTCACTGAAAACTTTCTATTTTAGCAAGCAAGGAATTCTTTAAAAAATCAGAAGGCTGGACAGCTCTGCTGTCAGGGAACCCCTATATATAAAATGCAAAGCTACAGCCACCTCAGGATGCCAGACACCTAAAAATAATTACTGCAGTACTGAGACCTGCAAGACTGATTTTCTTCTTGCTTCTGATGTGCCACCTAGACTGTAACACATCGTGCTGAAAGATGTATATCCCTGTGATTTCCTGAGCTATCTGACAATGTGTTGCTAAAACTTCTCTGCAGTCTCTCTCCCTGTTTCAGTCTCTGGTACTTGCTGTTTGTTTGTGTGAACAGATTCAAGTCAACAGTTTAACACAAACTTAACCTGGCAAATATAGGTTGGTTGTCTACCACATAGAGATAGATAGACAATGAAAAAACCAGTAATGTCTAATGAAATATTTGAGGAACAGCCCACACATAGGTGTTTCAGGCTGTGAATACTTTGTTCATGGCCTTCCTTTCAAGCAGGGTACAGATTCCTCTCAATTACCTCCCAGCACAGGAAGTATGTTTTTTCTAGAAGAAACTGTGATCCTTCTGGGTTTGTTATGACCATGCCTGACTGTTCCTAAGATGTTTCACAGACAATCTCACAATACTGGCTGCCTCCGATGAGATGAGCTGTGGAGGGAGTAGGAACTGGCAGCGACAAAGAACTGATCAGAAGAAATTTGTCTCTGCATTTTGTTCTGTTATTAGACATCCTCTCATGAGCTTTGGCCATCCTGACAAAAGCCCTGGCCTAGCTGAGGAGCGAGGACCATGGTGGCTAATGGCCATGCTGGTCTGCCGAGGTACCTGGCCTGCCATGACATAAATTGACTGCAGAGGTACTACGGAAAACATAAGCTATTTCTATCTCTGGTGATCACCTCTTTTCCTCTGTTGTCTCCTCCTACTTGCTGAGAGGGCTCGTAATCTTGCTCTAATAACATGAAACTCACATCTGTGTCAAGTGCCAAGCGTGGCACCGTGCTGTGTAAGTACTGAGTAGGTGTGTGCTCCTTGAAGCGTGCTTTCAAGAAGACTCACAGCCTAAGTAACCCTGGATGCAATGGGGTAATACACGTGTTTTTCAATGCCACGGCAGGATGAACCTGGAAGTGCAGAGCTGTGTTTTTAAGCGTCTACTGTGGCAAAGCCTGCAGTCCTCTTGTGTAAGTTCTGTGACTCTAGTTTTGTATGCAAATACTTTGCTGTAGACATACAACTAATAAATCAGTGCTGGGCAATTCTGAAAACCTGTTATTTATGAAATAAGAGTTGGAAATAGAAAGTGAGCATATGGAAGAAGTTGCTGTCACAGATCCTCCCTCTGGCTGGAAGAATTAGATCATGGTTTACTTAACTTTCATTTGTGACAAAGAGAGGATGCTGCTATGGCTTGTCACAAAAATTATTTGAGGCTGAGAAAAATGGGAAAAACACAGGGCTTCTAAAATTATTCCTAAATTAAAATGCATTTTCCTCAGTCAGAGGAAAGAGCTGAATGCAGCATGTGGTCACTGGCTGTAACACTCACTCTTTTCTTCTCATCTACACAACCCCCTGTGCACTCGTAACAGGAGAGGCTCCAATGGACTAAAGCATGGTTATTTGCCAACCATAAATATGCAAATCCCCATCCCTTAAAGGGGGGTGATTTACTGTCTAACCAAAGCTCAAGGATAACTGCTTTTGTTCCACATTTGTATGGTGGGTGACTCAATGGGGTCCTGGTCCATCATTGGCATTGCTGCAACACAAATAACTGGAGAGCTCCACTTCTGTTTTAACGTATGCAGCCACATGCCTTCAGCAAACAAGCAATCTTGGCTTCTCCCTTTGCCTCCTACTGCCTTGAAGCCAACAGAGCATGGGAGGGAGAGTAAGGCTTGATTTTTTCAGGCTGCTTTGGTAGCTTGCTTCAGTGGGATGGATGGGAACAACACCCTCTGCCATTCCTGACTTCCCCCATTCCTGTTGCTATACTGGTCTGAGTTTCCTTGAGACTGGTGCAAAACAAGAGAAAGATGCTTCTGGATCGTGGAAAAACCAAAACATTGGTTTAGTCACACAAGGGCAAGTAAAACAGACAAAATGGAAACCCATGTACATTTATTAAAACAAACAAAAAACCCACCACATAACCCAGAGGATATTCAGTTTTCCCAGGAAAATCTAATTAGAATTCTTCCTGGCCAAGGAACATTTTTTCTTCCTTTACATGTGGTTAGTATCTTTTCAGCCAGGTATTTTGGTCATGTGTATATTTGATTATCATTGTAATTATTAATTACATCTGTTTAGAATCTACATTTCCTGGCCAGATTTAAGGCTTTAGAAATGCACAGTCCCGCAACAGTGCTGGGTATGAAGTACAAGATGACTCAGCCAAACAGGCTCCATGTATGTGAGTGTGTGAAATATGATAATAGAAACAGTACAAAATATATAATTTTTAACCATAGCAAATAGCACTGATGTGAAATACATCTGCCAGAAAACTTCACTGCCTATTATTTTACTTATGGAGGAGATGAATTAGGAGAGATGTCTTATTATTTTACTACATAAAAGCTTCCTTATATGTTTCACTTCAAAAGACTAAATTTGTTTCCAATGTGGTTTGTGTGTCAGATATTTTTCAGGAAAAACAAACCTCTCAAGCCTTAAATTCCCATTTTTTTTTCTTGTATGTAGTCACCCACCACTGAGTCAACATTCCTTCTCCTCTGGACAAAATTGCTGCTTGTGTTTTTTTCTTAGCACAGTATCCAACTATCTTAATTTCTCAATTTATCAACAATTCAGAGCCAAAGTAGGTGGAAAACAAGAACTGTTGTTCATTTGCATTTGCAATAGTACAAGTTTCTTGATGCAGTTGTAGTTGTGAAAAGTTTTGAAGCAAAACTGGAGGAAAAGTAAAGAACTGAGCTTCTCCAGCTCCTCAGGATCCAGCACATTAATATACATCACCCCTGGTATGGTGACAGCAGCATCAGGTAGAAGTAGAACCAGTGGTTTGCCCTGAGCTAGAGCCCACAACCTAACACAGAAAATAAAGTTCATATGAATGCTTTATCTTTTTTGTTTTGTTTTGTTTCACATTCCCCTTTAAAACTGATATTTACTGCTACTGGATTCTTCAGGATGACTTCTGCTGAGGGAGGACTTAAGAGAAGAAGAACAAACTCTCCTTCACTCAGTCTTGTGCAGAGTCCCGTGTGCCCATGCAAAGGGTATGTGCACAGCCTTGTTTTCCTGAAAACAGAGTCAGAACAGACACAATTTCTTCACCTCCACTTGTCACACAGCACTCCAAATGCCAGGCTCTCTCCCCTTCCTGGCTTGCTGGCATGGTGCCTTTGCTTACATTTCTCGTGCTGGTATTTTGTCTTTTTGAGCACTTCTCTCTGCTTGTTCCCTGGTTGCTCCTTTGCACCGGAGGGAAAAAAGTGCCAGACAACACCCATCTCCTTGCATTAAGATCCAGAAACACTAGTGGAGCTTTCAAGCAGTGTTTTGGTTGGTTTCTCCTACATCTGGAGCAATCTCAGTCTGAAAAGGAGCCCTTTACCTTTTTCCATTGCCACTGTTGTACTATCTACTACCTAGATACTTTAAATCAGTGCATACTTTGTGCAGTTGAATTTTCAGGGTTTTCTGATGGACAGGAACTTTTGCCATGACTATTAGTGAACTCAAGATTGAATGTTCCCCCAAACCTGGCTGTAATATATATTGTATCCCAGTAACTCTTGTGTTATTTTTATAATGCACTCCATTCAGTTTGCTTTGCTTCTAGACATTCAATTTGCATGATGTAGTCGATGTTTTACAGTAGCTGAACAAATGTAGACATAATAGGAAAAACCTGGTGAGCAATGAGGAAAAGAAGAAAAGGCCTTGCCATGCACCTTGATATCTATCAAAAGTGTTTGCAAATGTGACCAGGAGTTAGGTTGTCAGCAGTTACATCTTTCGACCCAAAGAGCTAAAATTTAGTTTTAATTTACACTAATGTGAAGAAGAAATGAAGGTGGTACCAAGAACGTTCAGGGAGTACTTTCCCAAGTACAGAAGAAAAACAATTCATATTTTCAGTTTCAAGCTTTTGGTTGGGACCTATCTATCTCCTGTAGAGTTATAGAACATTTGGGCTGGTCTTTCAGTTCAGTTTCTACTGAAAGAGAAGTCAGCTCATGCTTGGAAATAATAAAAAAACCCCAAAAGTCAGCTGGAGGCAATACCAGACCTGCATCAAAATTAGTACTGACCCAAGTCAGGTTGGTAATATGAATGTATGTTTCCTTAAGTGACACTGCTCCTTTCATCGTCTCTGAAAAAAAGGCACCAAACAGTTATTTTGAAACTTCTTTATCTTTTATTTACTCACCAACATTCCTCTCCTTACCTGAACTCCTCTCCCTTTCCCATGTAATTCTCAGCCAAAGACCCTTGACTCAGAACTTTCAAGTCTTGAGTGATTTTGCATATCTCTTTGCTGTGGACAGAAGCTCACACTCAACTCTCCATTCCAGCAATGTCAATATAGGTTATGATTACAGTTCATCAGTTTCAGTGATTGAAACTAAACTGCCATAAACATGTTTCAGAGTCAATAACTTATTTAAACACATCCATTCAAAACTCCAGGAGCTTTTGCTTGTAGAAACTGAAAGACACTGGAAGAGACATCTGAACGGGCTGTATTTTTGTTCACATTTAGGAGGTTAATTTGACAAGCAGAAAATTTAGAAGGGTAGTGAATTTGGATTTTGGCAGAATTCAGAGGGAAGATGTATGTTTTGCTTGCAAAGCTACAGCTGTGAGTGGCACTGAGCAGGTCCACAAGTTTGCATCCACTACATATCAAGCAGAGGGAAAGACAAAACCAAAAGGAATTGCATCAGTTGGTTGTAACTCCAGGTTTCAGTTTAAAGTCTACAGAACAGGTTGGGAGAAGAGGAAGGCAAGTCCTGTGAAAGTTCCCTGGCAAAAGATTTTTTAATTTTTGCAGGTTTTGAACATTGATGATATTGCTGTGAGTCACTCACTCTTCCCACTGGTGTTGTAGATTGAGCCACAGGTCACAGGCTTGTATTTAACCCAGCTGTCAGCAAATGCAGCAGAACACCTTGGATAGTAGGTAGCCTATGTAAAATGCATGGCTCATGTCAGCCAAGTTTTAATTAGGCAGCTCTCCTCATTACAGAACAAGTTTAGCAATTCCACTTGCAGTGTGAAGGATAAAATAGGCTGAAGTGTTAATTACTCTCTCCCTACAAATGAGCATCCCGAGGGCAGCCTTGCGATGCACTGAACAGGGAGACAAGTTATACTGATGATGTTTGGTCTATTCCTGCTCTGCAGCCCAAGGACTTGGGTTTCTCTGTGTGCCAGTCTGGCTGACACCTGTGCATTTTCATCCTCTGGCAGTTTTCGTTTTTCTCTTTCACAGCTGTTCAACTTTTCGGTTCCCTGCTTTCTTTCAGCTAAAAGTTTAGTGATGGTGGACTGTTGCTTGTCATTCCAAGGTTTTAAATTAGCTGTCTATTTTTACAACTTGGTACTGATACTTTTGTAAAGACTTATTGTTTTCACACACTGATAAATATTAAAAGACTTGTGGGAATTATATACTCAAAATTCCAGGCTGCTTCCATGGGCAGGGATCTAGCACTCTGACTTTGGTTGAGTATCAATACCAGAGAGAAGACAGGTTTAGGTTTCACAGAACATCTACTTTTAACTGTGGTAACATAGTGCTTACATAACAGGATTGACATTTTGGGGTACTCTTGATCTTTGAAGTGGTGACAAGAAATGATTCATTAGACAAAAACTTTTCAGCCATTTTGGACTTGCAGATTCCCCCCTACTTCAGTTCCAGTTTCTATGTATGTACATATGGTGCTGCATATGTACTGTGAATTTTAACCTGCTTCCAGTAAAGTTTTCATCCTCTTTTTTCTCCTGTCTTACATGAATGTCTCAGAAGTTGTTCATGGACCTGTAGGCATCTCTGGGTCATGGTTTGAAAACCACTAAATTAGTCAACCTGAAGCGCCAATGCCTCTGTAAATCCCTTCCAGGATTCTCTTTGGTGTCCCAAATTATTCCATTTCATTTAGAAAACTAGTATCTTGTAAGCCTTGCAACTTGGTTATATCAGAGTGCCTGTTTTAAAAGTCTTTCCCTGAAGCATATGTACAGGCAGGATTTGTTGGTTTAAATAGCTGTGTGGCTTACAAGTTTGTGAGGTTAAAAATGCAGCAGGAAACCACTGTAAACATTGCATCACCAGCTGGGGAGGATCTGGAGACACTGTGTTGAATGGTCAAGAAGAAACTCACTTTAAATACAGCTTGGACTGCTGCCTAGAAAATGGGAGGGATTTGGTAGCTGAGGTTTACATTACAAGTTGTGTTGGATGTTTCTCCCAGTAAACACGAGCAGCCAGGGGCGTCAGCCTGCAGTGTTTCAGGGCACTGCGCTCAAGAGTGACTTTTTCATCTTGCCAGATGGGAGCTGCTCCTTGCTGGCATCAGTGACAAAAATGCAGCTTGTTGGGGAGCATGTTGGGGCCTTTCAAGAATATTTAGGCATGTGCATGGCTACGTGGTCTATGATATAGAACTGGTGAGCATAAAAGTCTATCTTTGCTTCCTTTTGTAATAGCTAATGGTTTATGTGGAAAATCAGAGTTCACCAGCTGAGTCTCTGTTGTATTCTGCAGAATCAAGGCTTCTTAGGAGAAAACACAAGTATTTACTGAAAGAAATGTTAAGAGACTTGTCTATGGAGCAGTAAATACGACCAAGGATTTTTAAGCCCAGGTTGTCTTAAGGAAAGAAGATTTCCCAAACAGGTGACTGGAAAGAATGAAAGTTTATGGAAAATTTTCTTCATCATGCCTAAAATTTGTTCTGAAAATCAAAAATTTGAGTGTAAAATAATAATTTAAAGAAAATATCAGGGATAAATTCTTATATCACTACAGAGAAGCAGTTATTTTTCCCCCTACCCATCCACCCTCTCCTTTTATTAGCTCACTGAGCTGAGCATGTTCAGCTCAGTCCAGCTGAAAATTCCCCACTTTCTTGCTGGCTTAGTTTTCTGCTGTTCTAATGTGTTGAACTGGCTCAGCAGAAGATGAGACAAACCTGCTCAAAAGGCATGCAGAAAGTCTAGGCCAGGAGTAAAAGAAATGAGAAGTAGGGCAGGCCATTCCCCTTTTTGTGGCAGCAAGGCCCCAAGCAACTCAAGCCCTATTGTACAGCTTCATCCCCCTTTGTGATCTTTCTTTGTGATGTGACCTCAGACCTCACCCCAAAAAGCTGTGAGTTTGAGCATCTTTATGAGAAATAACAGGAAGAGCACAGGAGGACTCCTAGCCTTTGGTTATTTTGCCTGTATTCCTCACAAAATGGATAGATTCAAGCCTAACCTCAAACAACCTTTTCCCTTAAATCACGTGTATAGACCAAGCGTGGGACCAGTGCTTGGTGGGGATCTGTGTGGACAGGTAAGGTTGATCACACACGTAGGCGCTTGAGCAAAAGAGAATTGACATCAGCTGCAGGGCCAGGTCCTTGTCTTTTTGGGCTGTGCCTTGTCATATACTCGACAGTTCTCCTTTCTGCCTTGTGTCTATTGTCTTTCATCCTATTGGTGCTATTGACGTCATGCCCTTGTATCTCCTTGTTCCCTGCTTTTTAACCTCACTTTCCAACCGCGCCACTATGGTCTTGAAAAAGGATTGTTTGTAGCCACTTTTATTAGCAGAAAGAAAAACAGAGGAAGACCACAAGACAGGAGGAAGCCACAGAATAAATAACAATTGAACTCCACCATGAGAACTTCTTTTGATTCACTGCAAAAATAAATAAATGTTTCTGTATCAGCTGGTAAGGAGAAGTGAACAAATCTGTTTTATTGCCTAGAATATTGTTTTTCTCTTTTTGTGTCTTGCAGGAGCAATGACAGCATGTCTGAAACTGTTAAAAAGTTTTGGAGAGATGTTTTTCCTTTCTTCTCCCTGTCCCAGACTCTTCTATTCTAATTCTAAATACTCTCATCAACACACAAACATAATGGTAGCTCCTGATGCCTTCTCGTGGAATAGCACCTGATATCTGTTTTCAGTATTTCTGGATGTAACCATATATAACAGTCTTCCCCAACGAGTATTTAAGAGAACTGGTATTTTAGCTGCTCGGACAGCATTCATTTAAAATGAGCAGGAGACAGCACAAGAGCAACACTCGGTAGCTATGGCATGTGTAAACATCCGGTTAACCTGACTTCAGGACAAGTGCTAATATCTTTCTTCTAATAACAAGGAAAGCACTCCACTGCAGAGCCCGGTCTGATGCAGCAGGGGCCATGGTTCCCTGTGCCTGAGCATTCCTTGCTCCTCTCCGCAGAACAAAGTGGGTCAGCTGCCCCCATGGCCGTGTGGAGCCGGGCCATAACCCCGGACAGACGCCAGCGCAATGCGATGGGGATGGAAGGAGCTCCTGGGGGCTGCCGAGCAGCAGCGCTGTTGCATCCAAAGCCACAGGCTCGCTCCGAGCGAGCTGCTGCCACTTCGCCCTGCTGCGTGCCCTCGGGCGCTGGCACCCACGGGGTTGGGCGAGGACCATCCGGTCCTGTGTTCCCGTGAGAGTCCCTCCTTGCAGCCGGCTCTGGCTCTCGCTGCATCCTCCCTCCGCCAGAGAGGTTCGCGCACCGCCCCCATCCCGCTGCAGCCCCCATCCCGCCGGAGCCCCCATCCCACGGGAGCCTGCATGAACAGAGCACAAGGGGCGGCCCCTCCCGCGGGCGGCAGCGCTGCCCTTGGGGCTCCCGCACATGCGGTGGGTGCTTTGCCCCGGCCCCGCACGGCTCGGCTCTCCTCTCCTCCCCGCCCCCCCCCCCCCCC
>JAWWEU010000001.1:58017300-58027405 GCA_035583155.1 Acropternis orthonyx | reverse complement strand
CCGCGGGGGGGGGGCCCGGGGGGGGGGGGGGGGCGCGGGGGGGGGGGGCGCACGGCGCTGCCCGCAGGGCCGGGGCAGGACGGCGGCGGGGGCCTGGCGGAGGCGCTGGGTGAGTTCGACGCGGTGCTGGCCGAGCTGTCCTGCCCCGCCGGCCGGCGCCGCTGCCACTACGGGGAGCACCTGGAGCGCATGAAGCGGCGGAGCAGCGCCAGCGACGGCAGCGGCATCAGCGACTCCGAGAGTGAGTGTCCGACCGTCCGTGCCGGTCCCGGGGCTGGGGGGGTGGGCGGGAGCGGCGCCCCAAAGCGGCTGTTAAACCAGCGCCTCGCCCGCCTTGAGAGAGGCAAGGACCCCGGGAGCTAGAAAGCCGTCTGTTTCTTTTAAAACGATGCCTTTCGTTAACGTTTTGGGTTCGGGATCGCAGGGATGCCAGGTGTGACCCTGCTGGCTTTGCTCTCTGGTGTTGAATAGAGGGGAGGCACATCGGGGCTGGCTGCAGGGCAGATCAGCCCAATAAAGCTCTCTGCCGGAGCCAGCTGCGGGACACCGGGGTGTCCCAGCGCCTGGAGTAAAAGATGTCTCTTAGGTTCGCAGGGACCGTCCGTCGTGTCTCGGTAGCCAAAAGTATCTGTTGAGAGAGAGCAAAGTAAAGTGTACTTTCCCCAACAGGTGGAAATTTATCTGGATTTGTCGTTATCTGGATAGAATAGTGTTAATTGCTATTTCAGAGGTGCTACTTCTAAGCTACCTTGTGCCCAAGTACATTAGATGTGTATTTGAATGGTGTGTGCAGAACATGGAACAGGAAGGATGTAGAGCTGCTTTGAGCAAGAAAATATAAAAGTGGAACTAATTTTTTTTTCTATTGGGAAAAAGTTTAATCCCTCTTACTGTTTTTACTAATCAGGGAGACAACATATCTTTTCTCTTCCAGACAGTGAGGCTGGAAGCTGCTGTTCTCTTGGGGAACTGTAGGTTACTCTGTCAGAAGTAACTCCTGCTAACAACAAATGATAGCCAGGATTTTTTAGTTCCTGACTGTCTTGGAAGCTCTATGAAACTTACCTATTTTGCAGCCATTTATAATAAGACTGCTCCTCTAATTTTTGTTCTGCCTCTTTATCAGTTCAGGGACTTATGCTTCAGGTCTGTTGACTTAGCACTAAGACACTATTTCCCTAGTACTTAAGCTGCGAGAGCTTATCTTCTCCAAGTATCAGAGCTCTTTATTTCATCATCATGGGTATGATCCATTTCATTGAAGGGTAATTTTTTACTTGCCCTGAACATGGATGCCTTGCCTAGGAGCCTTGGAGGTTTTTTTCTACAGTCAGTTTTTTCTGTAGTATATGCATCAAGATGCTGTCCTGCTGTTTCACATTGTAGTGGGTGAATCACTCCTTGTAAGTACCTCTCTTCCTCCAAGGAAGATCTGGAAATGTGTGCCAAATTTAGGCTGGACACTTGTGTCTTGGATGATGGGGAGTGTGTGAGGTCTGCCTTCACTGAGTCAGACTGATGACTTTATATGAGCTGTGTTCTAACTCTGTTAATAGCTACAACAGTATAGCCCCAGAGTTACTATTTCTTGGTCAGTTTTCAATGTTGTGATATATTAACCTCTCATATACACTTACTGTGTCTCACAGTTGAGATGCTCATAATGATAGAGTGAAAAAATCTGCTGTTGAGAACCACAACCACGCCCCCAACCCAATATCAAGAACTTCTTGCATGAATAAAGCCACCTGTAGTTACTTAGCACATCTGCTGTGGTTCAGAAAACTTAAAACTGCTTAAAATTGCTCTGTTAGTATTGACAGGAAGGATCTTCGGAGGGAGATGACTATGTTCTCTGGCAGGACAGAAGGTCTGGTGGGAAAACAGCATGCTTGTGTAAATGGGCAGATCAGATCTTCAGAAAGATCTGAAAAATAAAAGCCTGTGTCAGAAATCTGCACTGATTTTGGCTGAAGATATTAATGGGTTAGCAGGGTAGGTGGGATTTAATGGCTTTATACAAAGTCCTCAAAGATCTTGTATGAAAAACTTGTCAAGTTTTCAAATCCTATCCTGTGCTTGAGCTCCTCCTTTGGTGCTGCACCATGTAAAAAGGTGGCTCTGGAGAAGTCAAAATGACTGTTTCCTGGACACTGGCATATATGGGACCAGGAGTGTATGAGGATATGCTTAAGGGAGGGAAACAAAAAAATTGCCAGCTTGCCTCATGTCTCAGGAAAGGTCCAGAAAAAAGCACTTCCTCATAAAGGCATCATTCAGTGCAAACAACTTTTTATTTTGGAGTTGGAGTAGGATTGGCGAGGAATTGCAGATTTATGAAGAGCACCTTTTATAAAATAAGCTTCAGTGTCTGATGTAATCCAGCTACACCTATTTTAAGAATAGATGCAGGGAGTTTCCTGCTTATCCAGGCTCTTTCTGTTCAAATTCACACGTGTTTTCTCTTTTTTCCCCCCTAGGCTCACCTTCCCTTTGGTTTCTGTCATTCAGTGTTAGCGAGTGCACTGCTGAATTCATGACCTTGCTTTTCCCATGGTAATGCTTAGGTTAAACACTACTGCAGTTTCAAGGAGAAGCTGGACCAAAAGAGCAAGTTCTGATAATATAAATCTCTAGCAATGCAGAAGAAATTCTAACCATATCATCTGCAGGTAGTTTGAATGATCATCTTGTTCATGAAGACTCTTTACATGTGCAAAATCTTATCCAGTGCCAAGTGCAAGTACACTTTGTCACACATGTGTGTACAGAACAGTTCAGACTGTTGTACTGTTTGTTGTTTAATCTAATCCTCCTAACTGATGTGGTGTGGCTGAAGGCTAGGCATATGTATCTCTTGGCCACTCCTTCAGTGATAGCTTTCCAGTCAGGGATGGAACTGTAAAGGGAGGAAACATTTTAAACTGTTGTAACTGTTTGTTTCAGTGCCCCTGAATCAGCCTGAAATTTAACTTTGAGAAGCCAGTAATACATGTCAAGTGGTTGTGCTTTATAGTACTGCCCAGCAGGGTAACAAAAGCCTTTCCTCTCCGGGGGTTTCTGTCCTAAACATGAGCCCATTTAATTTAACAGAAAAATTTACAAGATATCTCTATCAATATAGTTAATATTTCTTTGAACCTTAAAATCTCTTGAGGAGCTAGCTCCAAAATACTAATTTAAATTCTTACATTATGTATTTCAAGCTCTTAAAAAAAGTGTGATTTTTGAAGACACTACTGTGGAAAATGGGTGTGATAGTACTTTGTTCTCCCACAACATGCCCTGTTATTTGACTGAATTTTCTTTGGATGAGGTCTGGCTTGGCTTGGTTAAGTACTGTATGTAGCAGAATGGACTCTAGACCTTACAGTAACAAAAAGGCTCGTGTGTGTCCGTGATGATCTTGTCCCACAAGTATTCCATTAACCACAACAGCTGATTGGGTCAGTGCTGGAAATCATGATGCAACTGATGAGTTACTCCAGCATTCTTGAGTTGCTGGGCTGTGACTGAGTACCAGCTATGTTTCGACTTGATGTATTGAAACAAAAGTACAGTAGCCTTGTACTTGGGTTATTGATCATGCTGAAACTTCTAAGTTGAGGAATACTTTATAACTCTTCGCTATTTACAGCATATGTTGCTTGTAATAAAATAGGATTTGTGCTAGAGAGTGCTGTGCTGGCAAAAGCCACTAGTGTAGATGCTGCTGTATTGATGAGCTCTTACAGGTATCATTTTCTTGCATCAGAATAAGCATGCAAAGAAAAGTGCAGGCTTGCCTGTGGAAATGGCATGTCAGTCTGCATTGTGCTAGCACAGTATATGACAATGTCAGAACAGTCTTCCAAATTTAGGCTTAGGATATTGAATGGAAAGTTGCACTTTACAAGGGGTTGAGAAGGAAAGCACTTCAGTATTTCTTGTGCCAGGTTACAGTAACACCAAAAAGCTAAATCATAATCTGTTGTTGTGCTCTCAGAAACGTTTCACACTTGCAGCTCTGTTTTCTTGAGATGAGTTCAGCTTCCTACCTCTCTGTTAGAAACACTGTGAAATAAATGCATCCATTCAATTTTTGCACTCATACAGCCTGCAGTGTTTCTTCATAGTTACTTTTAGAACTATGTAAATGTTTTCTCAGCAATGCTTCCTGGCTTTTAAACACAACAAAAAAGTCCTGAGTGCATCTAGAGCTCTTAATTTTATAATTTCAAAATCAAGTAGGTGCAGGTTTACTGAGGGGTTGAACAGGATCTGTTAACACCCAGTGCCTGGTGTAGTGCAAGCATTTGTGGTTACATGCCATGGATGTCTCCTTGTGCTTATCCTAATGCCTGTGCTATCTAGAGATGAAACATCAGCCACTGTTAGTGCTGCTGCTCTCACCCTGAAAAGCCTGTTTCTGTTGGTAATGTTGTAATATGTGACCATAGAGAAGGCAAAGAAAAAGGCAACAGAAATGATTGAAGATATAAAATAGTTTCGAAATGATTAAATAGACTGGGACAGCCAGGCTAAAGAAGGGATGTCTTGGGTGGGGACAAGCTAGTGTTCCAGAAAATCCTTAGTGGCATTAGGAAAGTGACTGCTGGCTCACCAGTGTGTGGAAATCAAATTAAATTAGCATGTTTCAAAAAACTGTTCATTTCTTTCATGGTGAACAGTTAATCTGTAAGTATATTGCCTTAAGGTATTGTGGATATTAGAAGTTCATGTACTCAAAAATAACTAGATAAAATCAGAGCAGGAGAGATGGGGCCATTGTGGACTGCCTAGGTTGATGCTACTGCTGTCTCAGAAAAGATACTGGTATGTGCATCACAAGAACTTGGTAAAGCTTGTCTTGAAACTGCCAATGTGTGGCTGCACCACTCTTAAACTTTTCTGTAGGCATCTGCTATGAGATGCTGTGAAAGACAGGATGTGGAGCAGATGAGTCCTTGGTCTTTGCAGCAAATCCCAGTCTTATGAAGAGGGAACAGTGTGAGGAGGTATCTGTCTGAGCTTCTAACGGCTTGTCTCAAACAAGAAGGCAATATTTATCATGAAAAAAATGAAGTGAGACTCTCATGGAGAAATAACCTTTTACAAAATGATCTGAGAAACTCTGAAATTACTGATACGTTTGACAGGAAGAAAAATCAGAAGTTTCAGGTGCATAGCCTCCTCTCCAGGTATTTCAGTGTGCTGAGAAATGTGCTTTTTTTTGTAAGCTTTCCTGTTCTTAACACTCCAGCATACCTGTTGTTCTTACTCATTAGATCGGAAGATTAGTAAGAGGGAAGGTTGGAGTTGGAAACACTGCCTTGTAGAGTGTAAGCGTGGTGGGGGAGTGGAAAGGTAAGCTTTGTATATGATGAAAAAAACATGCTTTGTCTATAATGAGAAAGAATGCTTCTACATCTGGATTTCAGGCTTCCTAGATCACTTTATTGTAAGCACGTGGCTTGAAATCTTCTAAGTAATGAAGCTTAGACATGTCAATAGTGAAAAGGTGTCATTTTTTTGCCAGTCTGGGACCATATGTTCATTAGCTAGGCAAAACTCCCGCAAAAAATACACAGTGCAGCCAACTGTAACTGTGATTAGATAAAAACAAACACTATCCTTGAGGGCTGCAACATATATATTGTGGAACAAGTTCTTTGTATTGTGAATATTTCTCACTTCTACTCGTGGCTTTGCAATTTCCTGATTTTTCTATTATTTATTAGCAATGTTCTGACTAGGAATTAGTTATGCAGTCTATTCATTAAATGCTGAACTACTAATGTTTTATAATAAATGCATAGTTTGTAGACACTTGAGTGGCATTTTAAAGCTCCTCTCTGAAACCTTTAGGGATGTGCTTTATTTTTTTCCTCTAAAACTTTGAGCACTGAAAACTGAAGTAAAAGCTTTACTAACTCCAGTGCTTTTTAAAATTATCTTGAACTATGGTACTAGAAAGGCCATAATATTAAAGAAATTAGTCAGCTGAACTTTTTTGTTCTCTGTTTTAAAATGAAAAATTTGAGGTTTTCCTCTTTCAGTTAATTACTGCCCAGAACCATTCAATTGCTCATTTCATGGGCTAATTCTATATTTACATGGTGTTGCCCTGTTTTGGTTTTTTTTGTTTGGTTGGGGGTTTTTTGTTTTTTGTGGTTTAACCATATAGTGGAACAGCAAAGGTTAATACTAACTACAGATTGCTTTGCCAAAGCAGAATACACTCATATTTATTCCTACCCCCTAAATCTGTAGCTATTAGCTTAGTTTGACTGATGTAAATCAACTCAGTAACTTAATTCTCAGATTTTAAGGCCTTTTTTTAAAAAGACAATTCGAGTGTTTTTAAAACAGCTGAGGGGTCATAGTTTATGTATATGCACAGGCACTAGAATCAAAGTACAAATTTAAAAATAAGTAGTGAATTATAAACCTGAAAAATAGGTAGTGAATTATAAACTTGCAGTAGGAGAGAAGGGGCTGGATGAGGAAGGACAGCAGCAACAAGATCTTTGGCATCAGCCTCTGTTTATTGGGTTGCAGAGGATGTTGTATTTGTGTAACAGCGGAACTCTTCCAAGGGCCATTATTGGAGGTGAATGAGCAAGTCTTGGCTATGGCAGCTGCCAGAGAGCAAGGACTGAAGTGCCCTTTTCCCAGAGCTTTCAGCCCTGCAGCCACACTTTGCCAAATTGGATATTTTTCTGCAGTGGATGTTACAAGTGTTTTTTAACACTATGTTGTTTTCAGCAGTTATGGTGACATTGATGGTGGAGTCAATGCATTCCTTCTTACACCACCAGAATTTCAGATGCTTGGTGCTATGTGTAAGTCACAGACAGTAATTCAAGCACGTTTTCTTTGAGAAAGTTTCAGGAATATATCAATAATCCATCAGAAAATAACATTATTCTGTAAAAATATTTCACCTTTTGAAACAGGAAGAAAAACATTCCCATACTCAAAACAACAGTTCTGTTTTATCTTTGCTCAGTTGTAAATACTTCCCAGCATAAGGTGTGTGGAAGCCAGTATGAATTAATGTTTTATGGTGTCCATACATTGCCAAGTGAGCAGTTAGTACTTTCAGCTACTTACAGGAGGAATATAGAGAGAAAACCACAAAAAGAATCAAAGGTGACTGCTAGCTTAGGTGTGTACGTGGGTATAAAGAAAGAATTGTGTGAACAGCTTGTGGCCAATTTTAATAGCTTACTCAAGCTTTTGCAATATGAGTTACCCTCACAAACATTCACAGAAAGAACTTTTTATTCCACCAGTAGATAAGAGCAACTGGAGCTCTGGATTTTGTGTATGAGAAGGATTGATTTGCAATATAGATTTCCAGCATCACTACATTTGGTGTCAGGATTCTAGTAGGATAGACTCCACATTAAAAGTATACTCAGTTTTGTAGTCTTTGTTCTCTGGGTTATTTTTTATTAACTCAATGAGCTATACAACTTTTAACATATGAAATATTTTGGAAGTCTTTGTTCTGCTTTTTTCAGATACATAGCCTGGAGGGTGTTTTATCTTTGGTCTGTTCTGCCAGTGTTTCAGTGAATTACAGTCTTGGCTACAGCACTGTTTGTGTGAGGAGCTATTACAAGTTACTTGGCTTTTTGGTGGTGGGAGGGGTGTTTTGTCCTGAATAGCTAGACTTTTCCATTCTGTGTTTCTTGGTCACTGGGGTTTGCATCTTGGCTGGAAAGAAATGTGGCTTTAACAGGAAATCTGTAAGCTGATTTCAGGAGGAAATTTGTCATACTTTGAATGGAGAGAAAGTAACAGTTAACAGTGTTCACACTGTATAGTACAGGACTGGTGACACATCATTGCAGAGCAGTGTCAGATTTTTTTTTCTTTACCCCAAAAGTTATTTATGTTTTTAGGAGCTACTTTTAAAATGGCTTATTTTTTTCCATTTTTCTATCCAAAGTTATCTCAATTCTGTATTATATTCATCAAATCTTTCTTTTATATGAAGTTTCAAGTAGATTGGTTTTGATCTGCTCAAGTTTAGAGAGAACAGGCACTTATTAAGAGTGAAGATAAAGAAATTGTGCTTAAAAGATCACATGAAGAAGCATACTCTTCTTTATAAACAAGAAATACCAGCTGGTGGCTGATTTGGTGCAGTAGTGCTGGGTAACAGATGTCAGCCACATCATCACTGATGTGTGCATGGTGCTGTGGGTAGGGTGTATGTTTGCCAGAACAGAGTCCAAGCTGACTGCAAAGATACAGTACAGTGGTGGGCCAAAATGCATGGGAAAGACGAAAGTATTTCAGGTTGAAGCTTTTCACACAAGCCTTTTCAGGTGTGTATGGTAACAGAGGTAGGCTTGGAAGCCAGTATGGAAGAAATAAATCAGTTTGTGATTGAGAAAAGATCTGCAAGGCTTCGTAGGTGCATTGTCTGGTCTGGTTTTGTGCTGGTATGGATAGCAGGCTAGAGGAGGTCAGGTGTGGATGCATGCTCTTCTTTCCAAAGATGCCAGAACTTGCAGTGAAGGAATAATTTGCAAGAGGATGGTCTTGATGTTTGATATCTGGAAACATTGTGGCAATGTCCAGGGGAGGTGTAGATGTGCAGATCTTGGCAAGGCAAGCTGTGGTCCTGCTCCTTTTTGGTACTTCAGCAAGACACCCTTAATTTAACTGAGGCAGTCATCTCCTGGCATAGCAAGTGGGTCAGGTGCCCAAGGAGGTGTGACAGTTCTCACTTGGACGGACTTAATGCTGCAGTGTAACCATCTCCTAGGCTGCAGCTCCAAGGACAAATGCCGTGTATGCTGCAGGGAGACAGAACTGCAGACCTCAATGGCAAGCACTGGTAGTCACCACCCCATAGAATGAGACATGCATTTATGTCCTAGAAAAATGGAACAACTAAATGGAGACCACTGACATGTTTGTATTACCATGCTTTCTTTTTGTAGAACTACAGCTTTCAGGTCAGTGGCTTAAAACTGCAGAGCTATCAGTTTTAGTGTCTCTAGAACAACAATTCCTTCTTCCAGTGGAGCCATGATTAATAGTTGGTGTGCACTGTGCACCATGGAACTCATTCTATGAAAAAAAAAAAAAAAGACAAGGTAAAGATACTTTCTGATACTTTTGAAGCTTAAGGTTTTGTCTAAAATACAAGAACATCAAAATTACATTGGAACTTTGCCAGTTGCTTTTCGGGGCATATAAAGCTTTCTTTGAAGGATCACCTAAGATAAGATTGCAGATTATCTTGTGTACTTAAGTATGGTTTCTTGAACTCCAGAGAGTCACAGAATAAAAGAAAATGAAAAGATGCCATACTAGAATGTAAGGCCTAAAGCAGCAGAATGGGTGGAGAAATGGGTGCATTTGCTTTGGGGATGAAGGATATTTTCCATTCTGAGAGACTGTCCTTGTCCTGGAGCTATTCATCTCTATTCAGCTTTTTTATATAACTTTTGCAAAATTTAGGTAGAATTTCCCAGAATATTGTGAGTTAGGCAGGTCCTACCACATCTAATTTGTCTTGTGTGGGATAATTGTCATTCCTGTAATATTTTTCAAAGGATGCTGACTTCAGGGAAAGCCAACACTTTCCATACTGGGGGTGAGGACAGAGCCTACGACTGCTTGCTTTTTAACAGTAGGGTGGGAACAACAGCCTTCACACAACAGAGAACTTATTTATTTCTTCTGTTTTTGAAGTCTGTAAGTTTGAGTTCTACAGACTTTGAAGTCCATAGAGGAAAGGCCCCATATCTGGTTTCATTCATATTGCAAAATTGCAGAAGGTGTTACATTTGCTTTATAATGTTACTTTTTCACAGGTGCAGATTCACTCTACAGAAGTAGTTTCAGCATCAGTGATGAAAAGCTCAACTCTCCAACTGCATCTACTCCAAGCTTGCCATCTCCATCAGTAACTCCATGTAAAGGTATGCTTATTTTTAACCATTGGCATTTCTTCCTAATCCTCAACTGTATGGACTTCTTTCTGTGATCCAGGATTTGAATGCTTGCTTGAACATTATCCTTTTTCCTTTTTTCCTTTTCCTTTTTTCCTTTTCCTTTTTTCCTTTTCCTTTTTTCCTTTTCCTTTTTTCCTTTTCCT
>JAWWEU010000001.1:57979140-58007903 GCA_035583155.1 Acropternis orthonyx | reverse complement strand
CCTTGTCTTCCCCCCCTTGTCTTCCCCTTTTTCCCTTTTCTCAGCAGAACTAAGGATTACTGTTGAGCATGCTACAGATCCAAGTATTACTGTCTGGATTATAAATGGCAGTAGCATGCTTTCATGTCTTTTCCACAGTGACCAGTCACAAAAACCCCAAGTTAAATGGTTTCTTTTCAATTAGCAGGATACTAGGGAGAAATAATGAGTAATAGTTAATATGAAGTAGCAAAAAAGAGTTCAGTTAAACTGAAAGGAAATATTTGGCAAAGAATTACACAAAAGGTCAAGATGCTCTTCCTGATCAGAACACAGAAAGACAGAAATAAAGTTGGAACTGGCTTGGAATAGACCACAGAAATGAGATAAGGAAGCCATTTGCAATAAAACTAGATTGAATGGAGCCAGTGGTGTTCTCAGGAGTGAACACGTAGGTGGATGTTTGGATTAAAATTTATGGTGTATGGACCAAGATCAAAGGATCTGACAGCACAGCAAACCAGTGATAGTGACATGATTTTAAGAGACTGGGAGTAGAACTGGGAGCTAATTGGCTGGGGTTTGATTAGGGCCATGCATGCAGTATCTGAACAGATGAAATGAGGAAGATGCACACAGTAACAGGGATGTGGATTAGTTGACATATAGGTTTTTTTCTTCATTTCAACCTCTGCCTTTTAAGGAAACTAAACAAAGGATTGCTTTGTGTTGCTTCTGTCAAATGGAAAACTACAGAAGTTAGAATTTCAATTCGGTCTCCCCTGTTTTCTAAGTGCATTTGGACATTGCAGTAACTCTCTTGAGCTTTGCTGACAATAATCCACAGCATATTAGATACCACTGAAAATTATTTGGAGGATTGTGTGGTTCCAGTGTTTCTTCAAGCCAGAGAAATATGTCATGTCTAAGCAGTATTGACTTGTATTTTGCAGCAAAGCTTGGAGACACAAAAGAACTGGAGGACTTCATTGCTGATCTTGACAGAACGCTAGCAAGTAAGTAGATTTTTACCGGTAGGTTGCATCTCACTTGCTACTGACAAAGAGTCACTAAAGCCAATGTATGGGGGGAGAGGGAAGGGTAGAAAAGAGATAGTTTATATAGTGCTAGTTTCATTTTAGTTTGCTAGTCCTATGGATCTTTATGTGGATAAGAAGGTAAAATAGACTGAATTCTCATCTTTGCCTGAATGTTCAAAGCATGCAGTTTAGGTTCTGTGATAAAGGCTGAACTCAATGAACCCCTGTCCCCACCTCTGAGGCAGCTGCAATTCACCTTTCCTTGACAGTATATAGATCAAGGAAACATCACTTTCCTAAATACTCAAAACTCAGCTAAAAAGTGGGGATTTATTCCTTCATTTTAAAGCTAAATAACAGGAGGAGTAACCATAGGTGAGGAAAAACTTCTTATTCTAGATTTTGATTTATGAAAGAATTAAGGAGCAGATATCTGTATCAATGGACTTAAACTAAATGTCAAAATCCTGTCTGTGCTTGAATAGAATTTAGATAACTTTTTCTCTTACTATCTAGAAATTGTATCGTCAGGTTACAATAATGGATTCATCATTATGATTTTAAAAGAAAAATAACAAAACCAAAACACTGGCCACCTATTGCCAACCATGTACTCTACCTATACTTTTTGCTTCTTCCTCTGCTGTTGTGGACATAATACTGTTTGCTTTGTGTTTTGGAGTGGGGTTTTTTGTTTGCTTGTTTTGTGTGTGGAACTAGGCTATAGAGCCCAAACCAACAAATTGTAAGACTAGACCTAAACAGCAGCATAAACAAAGCCCTCTCAAACTATGAACTGAGAGTTATGTGTATTCATTAGTTATTTTCCCTTCCCTGTGTTTCTTGAAAACCCGGACTTAATTCAAGACACCTGTCCTCATGCACTTTTTAGTTCCCTGTTGTCGTACTTGTATCTTAATCCTGGTTTCACTTCTCTTACTTAAAATATATTTCCAGTTTCCTGTCTTCTCTCATGGATGTATGCTTGAGCTAACTCCATCTTTACAGCTGAGACTTAATTGGCCACTCTTCTGAAAAAAGATCTGAGTTCTTGAAGGTTTGTGTAGGACAATGAAACCCCAAACCAGTAAATATTTACATTGCTGAATCTTACACAGCGATGTTGCAGCTAACTCTTAAGGGGCTGTCTAGAGTATATAGGTTTCCTTTTTCCCTTGCAAGGCACATCAAAGATGTGGGCAGGAACCACCACCTGCTCTAGTGGTTTTGGTGTTTTAGTTTGTTTGGTTGGGGTTTTTCTATTTTAGTTTTGTTGGTTGGGGGGGGGTTTATTTTATTTTTTAAAATTTTATCTCAACTAAGAAAATCTCTAGTAATCTCAGCAGAGTCTCATTTGTACAGTGTCATTCTACAGTGAGCAGGAGGTCCAACTTCCATGTGATATTTGATATCACCACATTTTTGAGGAGTTGTACTTATATGCTTGAGGATACACAGAACTTTGTACAGATACCTTTTCAAGCCCAGGGCACTTGTTAGAGCAGTACTCACCTTATATTTTTGCACACTAGCATTTCAGCTTTCATGTTAATTTAAAAAAGGCATAATTTGGCCTGTCAGGCAGTCTAGCAACCTGGGTGTAGATGGGTGCCTGGTATGTCAATATTAATATAGAACATAATGATCTTTCTTTGTTGTTTTCAGGTATGTGAAATCAATCTTTGGCATTGTGCTTGCCTGTGAGTGTCCTCTGAAAGATAAGTGACATCAGTCACTGAGAACTGCTGCCCTTGTCTGGTAACTTTGCTCCCCAAGATACCTTCTGAACATAACCTTTGTAACCTCCTACAAGTATTTAACTGTGGCAATATCAGTCTTTTTACATTGTAGCAGATGGAATAAGATAACTTAAATGTTACAGCTGTATTTTGCTTTAAAATATAGTTTAAATTGTAATTTAAAGTTGCTTTTATGCAAATATCTTTGTAATTTTATATAGTTGAGAACTTTAATGCTTTTTTCCATTATAATATATTTTTGTATGCAAATAAATTCTGAATTGGAATCCAAATGTCTGGAAGCTTTCTCTGTACATGAGAACTCTGAAACATAAGTATGAATTAAACTCTTATTGAAAACAACATGCTTTAAGATACCTCAGTAAAAGTGTACTTCCTGTTAGGCAAAATTTGTTATGCTGGTTTTACATGATTGCTTAAATAAGAGAATTTTGTACTATGTAAAACTGATGGAATCAGAAAAATAATAAACTTGGTCAAACTGTTACTTCAGATTTGCCTTAATACAAACCAATAGCAGTGAGTTCTTAGATGTTGAACAATAACACCTATTTTAAACCTTATGTAAAACCTAGCTTTAAAATCACAGACCATTTGACATGAAGGACTGGTTGGGAGGTCAGACGTTCAGGCCCAGCAGTATCAAGGTATGGAGGTCCTGCAACACCAAGGAAGTACTGAAGTGTCTGGATGTTTCTGATATGAGCCCCTTGGGTCCAGAACAGTCAACCACTCTAAAGAGACAGTGTTATGCTGAAAGAGGGATGGTTAACTTGTATTTTCACAAGAAACCTGATTCTTTCCATATGCATTAGGCACTGGAGATGTCATTATGTGAGCTCTCCCCAAGCTGCTGCAGGCATTACACCTGGCTCTGCTGGCTGAGCTGTGCATACAATTGCTCTCCAGTTTGTTCAGACCAAGTGAGCTGGGCTTGTTTGAGCTCCAGCTCTTATTTTGACCAAAGCAGTGTCGTGACCAGTTGTATGAGTGGTTTAGTTATTGTGCCCCCTTGGTCTGTTATCTTTGCATGTGTCTAGAGTGTGTATGTACCTGTGGCACAGCTACCAGCCAGTTGTTTAAGAGACCTTAAAGGACTGATTTGGACTTGTGTTCTGCAAGCTGGGGAAAACCTACTCTTTGTTTCCTAATGGGAACACTGGAAGAATGGTGCAGATCCATCTCTCTGATTTTCAGATTTTTTAAAAATTTTATCATAACATTTGTGTCTTATTAAACACCATATGATTTTTTTTCTATTTTATTCATTGGTAAGAAAAAAATTCTGAACTGTGTACATTTTAATCAGTCTGAAACAACCTTGAGGGGGTTGTGTGGGTTTTTTTCTTCTTTCAGGCAGAAGGGCAATGTCAAGTGAAGGGGTGTATGATGGAATGTGTTTCTGAAGACTAAAAGCTCCTTTCAGCATTTCCTACTACAGATTCCATTAGTAAATTTTCCCTTAGAACAGAACTGGAGTAAAGTGATTTAGGAGGGTAAAGTGTCATGTTTGCCACAGGTTAACTGTCAGATCTGTGAAGGAAGATGGGGTGGTTCAGGTTTGAGAGGGCGATGTGCTTCTGCTTGCTCTAGGATGCTCTCAGAGGTTCCTGCACCTCAGAAAATCCATTTTTAGCACTGGAAATTCACTGCTACTACACTGTAAACACACAGGAGAAAATATTCCTTTTTTCTGCCTCTGTGGACTGGCCCTTCTCCCCCATCCCAGATGTGAAGGGATATGTTGCTGTGCAAAGCCAGCATGGGGGATTCCTCTGGCTGGTATAGGACTTAGGACTTGCTGTTAAATGTAGACATGCTGTGCCTTTCAGCAGGAGCTGAGGGAAGGGGAACCAGGACAGCAGAGACAAGCTTGTGCTTTTCTTTAAAGAAACATCATTTGCATAAGGCATGTTTTTAAAGCTCTTTGTATAGCAACAGTAGTTTTGGCTGGTTTTCCACATTTTAATACTTGCTGATAGTGTGAACAGTGGAGTGGTGGTGGTGAGTAGTGGATGATACCATCCTGAAGGCAGAATACCCCAACTTTGTGTGGGTTAAGTAAGCCATGAGGTTTCAGAGGAAGCCACTTCAAGTGATCATGAGATGGGGGCAGATGGACACCTGTTTGCACCTCTTTTTCTCAGGTTGGATTGTTGGAGGCATTGGGCATGGGTTTTCCTGTATGTTTGGGTTTCCTTATTTCTGTATGTTCAGTTGTTGCTTGATCCTGTTGAATATTCTGTGCCTGTAATCAGTATTTAAAGTTGTATGTCTCTCTCTATCAAGTGAAATCACCAAATTAGTACAGTACTTTGGAATGGCAGGACTTTGTCCTTGCAGACACCTAGTGTTGAAGATTTTTCCAGTACAAGCGAAGGTTTAAAGCAAGGCGTGTTCTTCGTTTTGTCTGTCAGTTGGTGATGGAATTGGGGATTAAGTCACCATCTGCTTGGGTTTTTTAATCTTATACATATGAACAGGTGGAGACTTCTTGCTCACACAGCAGTTCTGGAGATCATCGGCTGCAGAATCTGGGAGTGTCTTCTGTGGAGCTGATTATCTGAATTCCCCCCAGTTTAAGTTCAGTTTTGAACATCTTGCTGTGTCAGAAGGAAGGCACTAATTTAGATTTCATTTCACTGGAGTATGCTTATGACTTAAGTTCATCATCTGATTACATATGGCACTGAAAAATGCTTTGCTGGAAAAAGTTCCCATGATACTCTATCCCCAGTGGACATTGCTGGAGACTGTGCTGTCCTAATAGGCCTAGCTGACTTTTTTAATCCTTGTTTTGACCTTTGTCTCATGCTGTGATGCTGAATTTGAACTCAGAAAAGAGTCTCAGCACTGTCATGCCAGCATCACGCATCCAGAAATGGAAATGAGGAGCTTAGCCTAAGCAGATGTATCGCCACAGCTTAACGTGTGTGAGGTGAGGTGCAACAATTATTTCCAAGTATGCTCCCTACCTACTGCAAATTCAAGGTTAAATGGATTAGTTTAAACCTCCATCACTGAGGCTTGAGTTAATGTGTCTTATCTTGGGTTTGCTATTGACTGTGTGTGTCCTTGGTGCCATCACCCAGGCTCAGCTGATACGTGGTAACATATTATGCCTGGTAACCTTTATAAGGAGAGATAAGATAAAGGAGAGATTTATGTTTTTTTCCTGGCTGCACATGTGCCTGTAGCCACTACTGATGCACTGACAGCCAGGTGAGTTTTTAGGAGGGAGGAAAACCTTTGTGTTGGCTGTGATGGAACTTGCTTATAGGGAAAGACCCAACCACTCCTGGCTCCCACAGCCCGTTTGTCTTGGTGCCTCCCCCCCTTCTTCATTAGTGGAACATGCTTTTCGGTACACCCAGTGGGGGGTTCTGTAGAGGAACTCTAGAGCTCATCTCAGGTGACTCAGGTAGATCCAGCTGACCATCCAAGTGGTATTTGCACCACACTGGAGCCCACCTTACATGAGATTTCATTTGTCTGGATGTGCTTAAATGTGTTAGACATGACATCTGCGAGACTGCTGGAAGGAAACTTCCAGTGTTGCAATGTTTGGAAGCAAAGCAGGTCTTGAACTTAATCCAGCTCTGCATACTAACAGCACGAACTCCATATTCTCAATGGAGAAAAATCCTGTTTTCTATGTTACTTTCTACATTACTGCCTTCATTGCAGCCTGGCTAACAGCTCTAGCTGTCTAAATAACATCACAAAAACGTAAGATGATCCTGGCTGCTCTGTCTCATCAGTTTAGAGCTGTAAACCAGATCTTTTCAAGGTCCTTTTCTTTCTTACTCATTCAAAACTATCAGTTAAATGCTTTAGATTGACCTGTGAGATTAAAACAGGCCACTCAATAAAAAGGGACCTGAATGCTTTGGTTGTATTTTCTTTTTCACGCTGAGGTTTTGAAAGCTAAAATGTTTATCAGTTCGTCTTAAGAACTACAGACTGGAGGTCGGTGCCTCCATTCTCCCAAGAAATCAGAGCTCACTGGCAGTCTCTGGGAGGCCTCAGGATGCTTAAATGGGCTTGAAACTTGAAGTGAGTTCTCTATATCCTGTGGCTGTAACACAGATTGCCATCCTTTGGGTCTATTGATATAATGTATTTCAGATCAGTTTTTAGTTAAAAGCCTTGCCCTTGTCTCACAATAATCAATTGCAGTATTTTGATACATATTCAGTCTTCACAGTTCTAATAAAGAAAACCCTGCTAGTGTATCAAATCAGGTCATGATCAATTTCACCTGACTTAGGCACTTATATAAAATACTGAAGTTAGGATGTTGCCCTTGGCTCCTTCAATAGCCATTACAGGAAGGAGAGGGAGGCTGAATTGTCCCCTAATGAGGGTTCTTTGCTACAGAGAATACTGTAAAAGGCTACAGTTAAGCAGATTTTTCACTTGGGCTTCTTAATCTACTGACTGAAGAAAAGTGTATGTGTCAAAATAAACCTGCCTACAACTGGCATTAGAGGATAACAGCCTATGGGGCCGGAAGAGCAGAGGCAAAACCACCCAGATGGCCAGGGCTACCTGCATTTGGGGCTTTACATCACATTGTGCAAGCACAAGACCTTGCTTCTGCCCTGGGATTTGGGGCACGGCATTGCTGGGCCATGTGGGTAAGTGCTGGGACCACAACCTGGGCACTAAGCCCACATGGAGATGCCACAGGATAAACCCATGGGAACTATGTGGTATGAAGAAGAGTTGCCAGAACAAGCTGGAGGAGAAGCATACTCCTCATTCTCACCACTGCCTGCTGATTCCCACTGTGTCAAGCAGAGTGGGAAATCACTTTACTGGGCAGAACCAAGAAAATAATGAGGAGTCTCAGGTTGGTTCTTGGGTTTCAGTGCTGACCTCCAGATATTTGCCCTTTATGCACCCTCAGAGCATACTCTCTCTCATCTTTCGTCTTTCTCTGCCAATGCTCTGTGTCCACAGTGCCTTACCTCCCCACACTGTATTCAAAGTGGGGTCAGCCATGCTTGTGTAGAAGGATGTCTGGAGCCTTTGGTTTCTGTTCCGGGTTTGTTTGTTTGTTTGTTTTTAAGTATTCTGGGGTGATGCCACTGGCTATCTCAGCTGCAGGTGATTTCTAGGTTAATTATCCATAATATGTGGCTTAATGGTTGAGGGTTGAATGGGTGCCATGGAAGCCCATGGCAAAATTTGCAGGTTGGCTGGGATTGAACTCTGTGTCAGTACATAGCTGGGCTGAAGGCTCCATCAGTGCTCCAGAAAGTCATGCAGATTTGGTATATGTCAGATTTCTTGTGCAACACAAATAGGACCTTCTGAACACTACTTAAAAGGCCCCAGGAGACCTTTAGCCTAATACCTAGGTTAAAATTGAGTGAACAACTGTGCTGTCCCCTGCTTTTTCTCCATCTCTCTGAGAAGCAGAGTGGTTCATGAAGGTGAATGGGACTTGTCACCATTCCCCCCAGGGGACTTGGCAGCAGGGTTGGGCTAAGAGCTCATATCCACAAATATTTTGCACTTTCAAGCTGTGGACTCTCATGGAGAGTTAAGCTCTGTTCTTGGCAATTTGTCTCCATAGACTGATTCTCAAGGCCATGTATAGTTTAGTAGTCTTATGCTCTTGGAAAACTGATTTTTGAGTAGCAGCTTTATATTTGTCTATGTGTCGAGTTTATGATGTGAAACAAAATACATGTTTTTCTCAGAGGCCAAACAGAACAGCTCAGCACTCAGTCTCCAAAGAGCATTCCAGATAATTTATTTTGTTGAAAGATGCTACAACATCTGTTAATATCACAGTAGTTACTATGCATTAGCAGCTATGCATCAGCTGTCTCAAAGCACTTTGGCATGCTCTAATAAATACAACTTTAAGCACAGAGGAGATCTCTCCAGCATGCAGCAGCCCTAACTTAGAAACAGAGGTGAAAGTTTGGTTCTTGGCCAGAGGAGGCTAGTTGTGTCCATCAGTGGTCCAAAGCCTATATTAATGCTGAGTTTAGGATTAGGGCCAATTGCTCACAGCACTTTAAATAATCTTGTAGGAAATGTCTTGCTGTAACAAGTGTCTCTGATATTCCTGAGCCCTTGTTAAGGGAACCAGCTTGGTGGGTTTTCTTCTGAGCTTGCTACTGGCTAACTCCAGCCATGTTGGAGTTCCATAGGGAAGGAAAAATTTCCAGAAACTTGTCCAAAACCCATTAGTATCCTTGTTTTATGTTTTCAGTAACACATTTCATCAGGGACCATGGGTTTCTTTACATCTTCACCAACTAAGAAGGTATAAAGAAACAAATGGTCCCTGATGAAATGCACTACTGAAATGCATCTTCACCAACCAACACAAAATGCCATCCCATGAACTCTTCTCTTCCCTCTACTTTCTTTTGTACCTGGCAAAAACTGTCCTTACAGTGCCCCCTTCTCAAATGGGACCAAAAGATGAAGTGTCACAACTTGTCTGACAGCTGGTCCATCTGCAGAAAGGCAAGAGGAAAGGAGAGAGACAAAGCCAGAGCTTGCAAATTTCTTTTGCTCCTTCACCCTCTTTTGTGGCTCAACATTCAGGTGGTCTTCTGTGGGGAAGAGCTGAAAGAGACATGAGCCCTTTGCCTGTAGCCTCAGAGCTAGAAAGCAGGTAGAGCCAGAGCTGAGCTAAATGAGACTCTGCTCATCTCTCCAGGATTTTAAATCTCCTGTATCCTAGCTGACTCCATTCTCCTTGGTTATAGAGCCATAGGAAAACTGTAGGAGTAAGTGTGCATAGATAACAAGCATTTAGGCTCTTGTTTCCTGGACTCTGACCTTCCCCAGCATCATCAGTGCCTTGTGTAATGAGGAACAGCAGCTCCATCACATTACTTCTTGATGTCCAAATGGGGCTGTGGGGTGACCCTGCTCCTGTCCCCTGCTATCCTGTCTGGCTCAGCTGCAGCCCTGCACAGGCCTTGGCCTTGTTAGAGCAGCAGCAAGCAATGAAAGACAATAAAATAAGAAAGGGGCTTTATGTGTAAGGGTTTTCTGAGATCCAATTTCACACTTTCTCTCCTGGCTCATGTAGTTTTCTGTTTCCCTTGTCTGTTCAGAGAGGTGTTTTAACCCCAGAATTTTTAATTAATGTTCTTTCACGCTGATGAGGAAAGGTTTAGGTTTACACTTGGCTCTTGTGTTAGAGGGAGGAAATCTTGGCACGTCCACTTGTGCATGCTCTGTTTAGCGCACTTGATAAAAACATAGGGTTTTGCCATCAGAGAACTTGAGCTGCAGAAAGATACATCTAGGGGCCATTCTAACCTGTTAATAATTTTGAGTTTATGTGTAAATTAAACAATACTTTCAGGTGATTTACCCATGTTTGATATGAGAATCCCCTTAGCTTCTCTAAGCACAGTTTTTATGTTTCTGGGTAGCAGAATTTGGTAGCTGGCCTGAAAAATATTATTTTGGTGAGGCATAACCCTGGTTTCATGACATGAGTGTAGTTATGCTCTCTCCTGTATGACTCCATATGACACACTGGAGGGAAGGTATGCCACCCAGAGGTACCTTGACAGGCCCAATAGCTGGGCCTGGGTTAGGGCAATCCCAAGAAGAAATACAGTCTGAACAGAAAATGGATTGAGAGCAACTTTGAGGAGAAGAATTTGGGGGTGTTGGTGGACAAGAAGCTCAACAAGAGCCAGTAGTGTGCACTCCCAGCCCAGAAATCCAGCCACATCCTGGGCTGCATCAAGACCAGGATGGACAGCAGGTCCAGAGAGGTGATTCTGTCCCTCTGCTCTTGTGAAACCTCACCTGGAGCCCTCACTGTAAGAAGAACATACACCTGATGCAGTGAGTGCAGAGGAGGGCCCCAACAGTGCTCAGATGGCTGAAGCACCTCTCCTGTGAAGACAGGCTGAGACAGCTGGGGCTGTTGAGCCTGGAGAAGAGAAGGTTCCAGGGAGACCTTATAGCAGCCTTCCGGTACCTAAAGGGGGCTACAAGAGAGATGGGGAGGAACTTTTCAGCAGGGCATGTAGTGATAGGACAAGGGGGACTGGCTTTAAACTGAAAGAGGGTGGGTTTAGGTTAGGTTTAGGAAGAAATTCTTTACTGCAGGGGTGATCAGACACTGTCACAGGTTGCCCAGAGAAGGTGTTAATGCCCCATCTTTGGAAGCTTTCAAGGCCAAGCTGGATGGGACTTTGAGCAATGTGAGTTAGTGAAAGATATCCCTGGCTGTGGCAAGGGGGTTGGACTAGAGGATCTTTAATAGCCCCTTCTAACCCAAACTATTACATGTTCTATATTTCCATGGCCCCACGACTCCTTTATGACTCTGTGACTCCCTTACTCTTCTATGACTCCTCTATGAAGTGACCACACTTCATCCAAAGCCTGGTCCATGGCACGGTTGTCTGGAATTGGCCAGCAGCCTCCTTCTCTCCCTCTCATTATTATTTTTTTTTTCTTTTCTGGCGTGTAGTGTCAAATCATCTCTGTTCAACATCTGCATGTAGCAGTACATTTCAGTTCTGCCTCAGCCCTGGGTGAAAAGCATTGCTAGAGCATGTTAAAAGCACACATCCACATGGACCTTGGAGCAGCTACCTTTGTGAAATGCTCATGCTCAAATGCTGCCATCCCTCAAGCCTGAAGAGCAGAATCAAAGCATTGCCCATGGTTCACAGCAGGCATAGGAGTGTGATGGTCCTGAGCAGAGTGTGAGTGTGTGGGGGTGTAGGAACTTGATTTGTAAACACTCACTGTACACAAAGATATTTACAAAAAAAGCCCAAAAAACTCAGTAAGAACTGTGTGGCAGGGAAAAACCCTACTTTTCTTCACACATCATTAAATGCTCCTATTGAGAGACATAGCCACCTTAAGAAGGCACCAGATTTTACCCTTACTGGGCTCTTTGTTCCCTTTAAGCCTTAGGATAAAAATTATCCACCAGTATCAGCAGCTCAGACTGCATCTTTGGGAGGATTTTCTCCCACACAGATTTCTACAATTAAGAGCACTGACACAAAGTTATTGGAATTTTACATCTCTTGTTGGTTTTTTTCTTTTCTTTGTGATTAAATGGTTCAACTTCAGAGGATAGGCCCTGGGTGTATATGCTACTTTATTTATCCCTATCACGGATGGGGATGGAGGGGAAGAGAACAAGCACTCAAACAGTAGACAGTCTTGACTGGAAAATATTCAAATATTTAAAATGTCAGATCAGTTTTAGTGTTTCTTTAATATGACACATCCACAACAGCTCACATTAATTTCCAGAGTCTGTGGACTCCCATTTAAGACTAAAACAAGTTTTTCTCGCAGTGATGGCTGGACCATCTGCCAATTTTCCCTAGTCCTCATGACTGAGGGGCTGAATAAGAAGGAGCCATTCAGCTAATCTCAGCATCTGCAATTGTGCCTTCCCAGTGACCTTTCAAAAAACTGACTTTTTTTGACTAAAAATAAATTTTACACTACCAAACCAAAGAGGCAGACTTCTCCATGCATTTTGAATAACATCTTTGTTTTGAAATGTCCCTTGGCTCTCATGTAACAAAAGCCTGACATTAAAAAAAAAAAAAAAGGTGTTTTAAATTGGTTCTGAGTATTGGCTGATACCCAAAATACAATAGGACAGTTGAGCAGCTGTGTTATCCTGTGATATGCTATCGTTAGCATCTCATGAAATGAAGAGGAGGGAGAATAAAATCACTCAAACACTTCTGGAAACCTTCCCTGAGCTACTTTTTTTATGCAGGAATTTTCACTTTCAGAGTGCCTCTGTTACAAACTGTTTCCCTGTAATGACGCGTCTAGACTTCTGACGGAAAAAATTTCAGGCGGCTCTTATTTCTCAGGCTTCTTCTCTCTTTCCACCCAGGGGTGAGCACTTGGTGTGGTGGTGATGATATCCAAAATGGGAAACAGTCTCTGAACTGAGCCAGTTCCTCCTCCCTTTGGGCTTTGGCATCCATAGGTATGCATATATGAAAGCTTGGCCTGAAAAAAGGAGAACTCAGTAGCAAAGGTGAAGCTGCAGAAGCAGGGAAAGGGCAAGGTAGCACTTGAGAGGGTGCCAGGCTGTGATGGTTTGCTTTCTCAGCTTCTGCCATGCAACAGAGCTCTCTGGAGAGCTTTCAGATGCAGTTACACAAGCTGTTGTTTCTGCATGCAGTACCGTGTTAATAGGCTGGAAACTGGGATTCCAGAAGTGTAATTCCTTTAATGTAAAAATACATTTGCAATATGTGTCTGTTAAATCACTGATATAATTTCAGATGTTTCCTCTACAGTTTACAGACCATTCCTTAAAGACAATCCAGTGCCATTGTATCTTTGGAAAGTAATAAATATCTTCAAGATAAATAATTTTTCCTGACTTTTGTGAGAGCCAAATGGCAAGATGACAGATTTGCCAGCCTTGCAAACGCATGTAGATTTTTTATCAAGAAGGAACACTACTTTGTGGTAGAAATGTGTGGATGCAAACTGACCATGCTAAAGGGAGAAGGCAGAAAAAACAACTTATTTTAGCTTTGCTCAGAGAAGGGCTCAGCCTTTCATTTTGCCTTTTCTTTGGCTTTTCTCCAACTCCTGTGTTGCTGAACTTTTCTTTTTCCCCATAATCAGACTGATATCACAGGGATTTGCATGGAATCAGATGCCTTCAGTTCATCTCAATTCCAGAATTACAACAGTCTCTTGTTCCTAATGGAAAAAATTATGTAAAATCTCTAGACAGCCCCAGTTCATGTTGTGAGTTATTTCCTAGCCTATATGCAGCGCCTTCATCTAATTTCATGAATCCAGAGGAGAATCAGAAAAAAGTGTATATTTATATGGTATGTGCATGTATACATGTTCTTCAGGTCAGTGTTCCTCTGCTGCTTCTGTTTGCAACCCACATAGGACTTTGCTTCTGTGACCTGGGCTGTGTGAAGAAAAGACCCCCAGATGCTGGGTTTTCCCCAAAGGGAGCAAACCCACTGTTGTTTTGGGGCCCTACAGCTATCCTCTGCTGTGTCAAGCTCCCTGCAGATAGAAGCAAGTATCAGTAAAGATTTCTGAGTTTTGCTGAAGGTGTTTGGTACAGTGTCCAGTCATTTTGGGAGTTAACTTGACGCCCAGATTCTGGAGTGAACCATTCCTCCTCCATCTAGCCATAAGTGAACGGAAGTTCAGGAAATGGTAGGACTGGTAGAATGAAAGCCCACTGAAAGCCTCATGCCCTCTGGGTTGGGTACCCTCATTTGGAACCATCATAAGAGGGCTGACAGAAATGGGTCCTGGATCACATTCAGATATTCCAGATACATGGATTACAGTGTTAATAATAACATCACTCATGCAGAGGAAAGAAGCTGATTGGATAGGCCATGTGTGTCTTGCCCCTTCTAGCCTATTTACTTCCTTGCCAAAGCTTTGGGGAAAATAATCTGCTTTTAATGGAAGCTTGCCCAAACAACACCCAAATACTGACACAAGTCTGTTGTTGCGTGGCAAAATTGAATCAACCTGACTTGTTGGCTCACTTCTGCAGAAACCAAGCCACAGTCCAAGCTGTGAACAAGTTGTAGTGTGATGCTTCTGCCTGATGCAATATGAAGTAGCTGACGCAGGAATGTGGACCAGAGAGCCAACTCAAGAAAAATCAAGACCTACTTTAGCAGCAGATTATATATTTTCAGCTTACAAATGTTTGGCTTCAGACTGGTTTTTTGTATTTAGCTCACTATGTGCTTTAACTAGAGCTGAGAAAGTGCTGACTCTGTCCTGGGGAACCTCAGCCACGAGAAGCTGATTTTACTTACTGCCAGCATCCTGCTCAGACTTATGGCTGTTGTGTAGTCATGTTCAAAAGACACTGAACTTCTGTGTCTGATCCCATGTGAGAGTCTGACCCCATCTGCAAGCCAAATTAACCCAAATCCCTACCAGTTCTAGGAAAACGATGGTGATTTGAAATAATGGGCTTGACATGGGTCCTTTTCCTGGGCATGTAAGCTTGAGTGGATGATTTTTCCCTCCTACATGCACACAGGTGCTCTCTCTTCATAAACCATGCAGAAAGAGCAGATCGCTTTTGTATCTTTTTGGTAAGCTTGCAACCTTGAAGGGTACAAGCTGCTTCCGTGGAAGAAAATACAGAGTTTTGAGGTGTGTGTGAGGAGGAATCATGTCTTTTCCTTGGCGGTGCTAGAGTTGCCTGTTATCTGGGGCTTTTGGACTGTTGGGTCTGCAGGAGCTGTGAGAAGGAGCAGTGGGTGGATGCTGATCTCTCCTTACCTCCATCCTGATGTGAAGGGTGTCACTGAGGAGTGTGTGCTCCCCAAGGGGACATCCCTTGCACGTGCTGAGATCCACACCCAGATCCATCAGTAGGCACAGAAAAAAGGGTCTATTTTCACGTGTCAAAATCAGAGTCAGGAAAATAGTATTTATTTGCATAGTATGTGTAGGTGCTTTCTGGCTTTCTTGGGACACATCCTCTTTCCACTCTCTCCCTGATCCATTTTCTCCTCTCTCCTGCCTCCTGCGCACCCCACTTGTCCCCCCAATCTCCCCATTGCCCCTGATGAATTGCTCTGGCTCACAGGAGTCAGGGCTAGCAGACTCCTTTGCAGCTGGAGGGACTGGCCTTGGCAGCTGCACAAGAGCCAGGGTGGTGCAATTTGGGTGTCCTCCAGGCACCTGACTCACTGCAGAGGGACATGGTGGGCAGTCACATCCCTCCTGGGGACCACAACTGCTCCAGTTTGAACTCTAGGCCTCTTTCCACCTCTTTCCCATCCTCTTTTGGGTTTTAGGATTCAGAGAGGAGGAAGGGCTCTCTAAAAGGGACCAGGGCTGCAGACAGATGCTGTTATGTCCCAACCTGGCACTTAGCAGCTGTTCTGCTTGGGAAAGGCAGTGTGGATATTTTTCTTTGCCTGGTCATCTCAGTGGTGTTGCTTTGACGTGACTCAGGAGTGACTGACTTTGTCTGAAACAAAGATGTCTTGCAGGAACACATCCCTCTTGCAGAAGGAGGTGACTCACTGGAGATGTACAGACTCTATTTTTGGGTGCAGTCCCCAGCTGTGATTCCCTTTGGAGTCTTTTTTGGGTTTCTTTCATGCCAAAACACATGTTGATTTTGAGAAGCAGATTTCTACATTGCAGGCCAAATTCTGCTCCCATGTAGTGTGTGTGGGCCAGTTGCTCAGTTCCCTGCACTTCACAGCCAAATTTCCCATTTTGTGTTGAGTTCACATGTCAGACAGGGGTTAAAAGGCACTGTCATGAGCATTTACTCCAATTTTCTTGCTTAACATACACCCTAGTGTTTCCTCCAGTATTACTACTGCAACCCTGTAGTCTACGGTTGGTCGAGGACACAGATGTATATCCAAGATCTGAGGTGGAGACCTGTCTCTGTGACTGAATATTGGCAGCATTTGATCATAAAAGTTCTTCAGTGTGTGGAAAGGCTTCCAAGGCTCTTACATTACTGATTGCCTTGCTTCTCTCACTGACAAAGGCTTCTGTTTCTGAAAGAAGGGGATACCAAAACTGGGCAGGGGAATAAGACGCTTGCCATAATGAGCCACAGCTGTCTACAAACAGTGGAATGAGCTCATTTTAGGCTCTGAGACCCAGAACCTTGCTGGAGAGAAATGCTGGTGCAGGGTGAGTACCTAAACCCTGTTTATGAACACCCCTCTACTCCTTAGTGAAGCACCTTTCTTACCGCTGCCCTCCAAGGATCCCTCCCAAAGTGTCTGGTTTTGTGCAAAGCCAAATGTCTTCTTGGGGCCCAAACATGCCCCATGACCACTGGGCTCCTAAAAGTTTAGTATTGTAATGCAGAAGTTTTTATGAAGGAAAATAAGAAGGAAATCAGTGCTTAAAAGTTTCTGTTTCACTCCTGTAAAGCATCAATGATGGTGACAGAAAAGTCAGTACTCACAGCCATTTCTTCTGCTTGCAAAAGTGTAGAGACTTAGCAGTAAATTGCAGCAAAGGAACTGGTATCTTCTCACCCTGGACACATGCACAATGGCTTGGCTGGGCATCTTCCCAGTCCACTTTACCAACATTAATGGTGCCCATGGAGTGAGATAAGAGTTAATCCTACTACAAACCATTTAAATGACAAATGTTTAAACAACTGAAACTGGTTTGAAATGAAAAAAAAACCCACAGGAAAAGCAACAGTCACTGGCTGTGACTTTACAACCCGAAACCCTAGTGAGTTTTGGGCACAGCAGAAGAGAAATGTCCCCTTCCTTTCAGGCAGTGATGTGACTTCATGTGAAGATTTGTTTACAGCTGTGAAACCAATTGAAGCATGAGAGAAAATGAAAAGCTGAATTTCTTCTCTCTGTCTGTGGAAGGAGAGGAGGACAGGTGTGGCTGAGCTGTGTGGTTGCTGAAGCACTAAGAGCCAAAAAAATGGCAAGTGGTCGGTTCAGCTCATTGCTCCATCGTTTGCATTTGTGGCTTAATTTGAATACACAAATTTGATACCTGCAGTCAGGAAAAAAAAAAGTAAAATCTATGGTACAGTTCTTGTAGCTACTTGAATTCTTGTAGTTAGTTAATGATTAAAAAAAAGTGTTCTGACATGGAGATTTGGAAATACCTGGAGTGGTGGGAAGGGGGATCCCTGGTGGTCTTTGTCCATGGGTTGAGGGTAATTATCCATCCTTGCTTACTGGCCAAGCTGCAGTACAGTGGTGCTGCTTCTGATTCCTGCCTGAGAGTCTGGAGCCTGGTGAGGACTGACATGGCTTCGCATGTTCTGTTTCCAGTGAGCCCTTGGTTCAGAGCTGCCCCTGATCTGAGCTGGGCTGCAGAGAGCCCCAGGCCAGGACCTGTGGCAGTTGTGTTGATGTGATGGGGCAGTGCTGGTGGGACAAGACTAATTTATGTAACCTACTCTGGAATGATTTCTGGAAACACAGAAAATCCCTCAGAAAGAGGAAAATAAAATTAATTATAGTTCTAAGGGTACATGAAGGAGACCCCAGCTGATGGAGAACCTGGTCATCTCCAAAGTACTGCACACAGGAGATCTAAAGAAGTAACTTATTTTGCTAGCTCTGTTTCTGCACACTTGTTTGACTTTAAGTAATTACACTTCATCTAATTGTGTCTTTCTTCATAGTTGATCTGAAAATTAATCTATGGCATACATTACTGCCTTTGCTGAACTTCTTGTGCTATGTCCCCTCATTTTTATCTCTTGGCACTCAGTCTCCAAGGACCCCTGCTTCTTCCTGAATAACATACTAACCTTAGAAACCAGATATTACTTCTTTTACCCCAAGATCCCAAATTACCTCTGGCGAAAGCTGATATTGTCTTAAATCCTCTGAGTCCAATATAAATGATTTTCTAGACTTGGAAACATGAGGCTGCCTGCAGATTTGGCCCCAAGCTTCTCCTCCCTCATTTTTGACCAGAACACCAGAAATGCTCCAGTACCTTCTCCAGCCCCTTCATAAGTTGCCCTGGACTTCGAGCCATCACAAAGCAGGAAAAAAGGCTCTCCAGATCCCCCAGTAGCCCAGCTGTAAAATGCCCCATCCAGAACCAGTTTGTACTGATTTAGCAAGACTTTAGAAAGATTTAGAAACTGGTGGTCCAAGGCTTGCACCTCAGTGGTAAGGAGACTTATGCAAGTAGGAATCTTTGAGGATATGTGTAGTTAAGAAGGAGCAAACCCTTTATGATGGATAATTTGAAATCTGGAGAGAATTTTAAAAGGATGTTTAAATACTTAATAATGACAAAGTGGCTCAAAAAATTGCCTGGGGAGTAGCTCCCCATTCTGCTGCTGAAGTGCTGTTTAGAAGGAAAGGTCAAATAGCAAACTGCTGAGGACACACACACTTAGTCAAAAATCATGTTATTTTTCAGGATGGTGCATTTGATTTGCTGAGGTGAAACAGTCATCTATGTTTTTGTCTGCCTTAATTTGATGTGAACATTCTAAGAAGCTAAAGTTAAAGCTATGAGAAGTATTCAAAACACATCAAGGAGACTCCAAACTGTCTCAAACCTGATTTCAGGGCAGTCATAAGAAATTATTATGACATTTTAATCCTTTGCTTGACTTGTGTCACATTTTTAAAACTTTTCCTGAAACCAGAAGGGTTGGAAGCACCACTTAAAAAGAAAGGGGAAATTTCACCTGATGTGGTCTGCAAACAGACCTCTGAATAAAAACCAAGAGCTCCAAAATCAGTAGGTTGGAGCTTAGAAATGGAAAAAAAGGAGTGTTTCTTCAGCTGTAATCAGGTTAAGCATGGTGGTCATGACTTTACCAGGTGTTCTGTGCTCTCTCTGTGTTGGCATTCACTATCTAGACAGGGTCTTTCTGGAATGCTCTTAAATCAGGTAGGAACTTCTCAGTTTGCTCTCGTTTACCCTGAGATTTAAGGACCTGGACAGTAAATCATTTTGGACTTCAACTAAGCCTTTCAATTTCACCTTAGGCTTCTCAAGCCAATGTAGGTCCATGGTAAGCAATGGCAGTCATACAGATATTTCCAGCTATTTTTGTAGCCCTTTTGTAGCTCTTTCACAGCATTATGAAGCAATTATCACCTTCCCCTCAAATATTCCCCAACAATGAGACACTGGTTTTCAACTCATTTGATTTAGATTCGATAGTAGGAAGAAATTCTTCACTGTGAGAGTGGTGAGTCACTGAAACAGGTTGCCCAGAGAAGTTGTAGATGTCCCATTCCTATCAAGGCCAGGCTGGATGGAGCTTTGAGCACCCTGGTCAAGTGGAAGGTGTCCCTACCCATGGCAAGGAGGTTGGAACGAGACGATCTTTAAGGTCCCATCTGATCCCAACTGTTCTATGGTTCTGTGCTTCAAATCACATGCAGGCAGTTGTTGCATCCACCATAAATACAAAGCAGTGTCCCTCACAAGCTTCCCAGAATGTCAGGAGCTGCACCATTGTCTCACACAAGCCCCCAGATATATTTATGTGCCAATGAGGCTGCACAGCTTAATCCAAGCTGGTAAACGTAGAATGACCTTGTGTGAGTCCTGCCTGGTGCATTCCTTCACAATTGCCTCGGAGGAAGTGCTTTGCCACAGGTGAGGTACTTGTCCACCTGCAAACGCAGAGGCTGAAAAAGCTCTTTGGTGGGGAAGGGGGGCAGAGTCTGCTGATGGAAGGCTTGGTATAATAATTATTTTTTCTATTTTTTACTGGAAGGAGCAGCTGACAAATCCATCCTGTCTGTACTCTTTGTATGGCATTCCAAAATTAGAAAGTTGTTTTTCAATGAACATGAAATTACTGAAGAACAGAAATTGAAGTGCCATGAATAGCACTGGGCTCTTTGAGGCCACAAAGAGGAGACTGTTCTGCAGGGAGATGCCAGGCCTGGGAACACGGGTTGCCTTTGTTTCTATGTCATTATGCAGCAGCTGGTGTACGTTGAGCACAACTCCCAGTTTTGCCTGTGCCCTTAACTCAGCACAAAGATGAAACTGTGACTGCCTGTGAGTGCTGGCCAAGAGAGTTCTAAGTCCTTCAACCCACCTGGCTCAAAGGGGCAATGGTCTTCTAAGGCTATGTGTGGTATGGCAAAGAACATGTCTGCAAGTAAAATTTCCTCAAATTATTTGTTTTACCTCAGGAGGGATAAAGAAATTCCATTTCTTTCTCTGAGGAGTTCCAGCTTAGTCTCCAACCTCCTTGTCACCATTGTGAGTGGGTTTTACACTGGGGATGGTGACAGCTGATGCAAGCACCCAGCTGTAGGTTGCCCATGCCTCCTGAAAACAGCATTTCAGTGCCCTGCTAGAGCTGCTTGGCTTAAAATGCAGCTGATGAAGCAATAGGCACTGATGGGGTTAATCCTGAACCTGGCTGTAAGCTCTCCCTGGATATACCTCAAGGGCAAATCATGGGGAACTTCGGTTAGACACAACTCTCCAGAGGTTGAAAATGAGAAATGAGAAAATTGTAGAAGCCTATAATGTTTTATCTGGTGCAAATGCATATTGTTGGGGAATTGAGATCCCATCCTACATCCCTGTCTGCTTTCTGGATGGATGGTGTCTCAGCTTGAAACTTTGGGCTACTTTTTTTTCACCAGTTCTCTGTGGCTGTGCCTCATCTTTGTGCAGCCCCTGCTCAGCTTTCAGCGTTGGAAACGAGGATGGTCGTTAAAACCGGCTGACCTTCAAAGACCCCCAAATGAAAGCCTAACCATATTATTAATAAAGAATAAGGTGCTGGCTCTGAAGGCTTTTGTCTCATGTAGCTCATGCCAGATAATAGCACAAGAGATGCTTGTAAATGGGAACTTTATTAAACTTTATTAAAGGAGTCACAGGAGCAAGGGCTGCAGCTTTCAGCCTTGTCATGGGAAAACCGCTGCAATAAAGGTCTATGGAAAGCAGGTTTAAACACTGTCAGTGATTTTATTATATGGGTATGCATGGAAACATTTTCGTACCTAATGAACCCATGGAGAAGTCATTAATTGATTGTAGGTGTCTGTGAGCCTCTGTGCATTGCACTGATTAATTGCCTACTCAGTTTTTAGTCTATAAATGGGTTCAGGAATAAATGCCCTGTGGAGTCAAGCTAGAGAACAGACAGCCACAGAACAAGAGGGTTAGACAAAATTTCTTCACGGAACAGTAGCCAAAATCTGGGGCAAAAACCTGCCAAAATCATCAGCTGAAGTAAGTAACTCAAGAAGGAGCTGGGCAGGTTTCCAGAGCTGCAGAGTACGAGGTAAAGCCATTAACGGGATTCTTGGTTTTAAGATAATGAAAGATTGGTTAGTGATTGGGATTTCATGGACTCATGAGGCTTAGAAAATACTAGAAACATGGATCTGAAAGGCTTGCCTTGGGGAAGTGGGTGCAGGAGCTGCTCTGTGTCCACAGACTCCCCTGGCCCAGCGCCCTGCAGAAGGAGGTGCCTGCCAGGGTTAGCTCCCCCGTTTTGCCTGGCACACCTGCCCACTTGACAGCCATGGGGCAATGGCTGGTGGTCTGCACCCAGAGAAGGATGATGGACTTACCTCCTAGGCAGAGGGTCTTTTGGCTGTTTTTATTATATTCCCCATTCTTCCAGTTAATTGGACAAAGGAACTTGTTCTTCTCAGAGAGAAAACTCACAAAACCCAGCCAGTGACCACAAGAGCACAATGGGGTGTCTGCTTGCAAACTGTAATTTTTGTGGATTTAATGCCAAACACTGTCCTTGCATTTGGGGAAACTGTAGAGATTTTTTTTACTATTATTTTAAGGATTTTCTGACAGTTCTGCTAAAGAGATGTAGGATTGCACAAAAATTAATTGACCACTGACTGTGGGTCTAAGTCTGAGCAGAAATGGTCAATGTGTGCTGGCACCCTGCTGAGAAACCAGCAGGACCTTGGATGATGATTAGGCATTCTGCTGAGCTTCTTATTTGGCTGTGCCCTTAGGTTCCTCCTATTTATCTTCATGCTGGGAGGCTGGAACTGACCCTCTGAGATCTGACCCAGAGGTCTGCCATCCTGCTGTGCTTTCAAGCCTGGTGGCCCCTGAATGATGGGAGCCAACATGTTTGCCATGCCCACCAGGAGGGGGAAGATAGCCCCTCAAAACCCTCTGGTTGCTCTACTTTTTTTCTTTTTTTTTTTGTTTGTTTGTTTGTTTGTTTGTTTGTTTGTTTTTAAAAAAATTAACACATGAGCTACAAATAACATAAATTAACAGTGCCCATCAGCCTAAATGAAGAGAACTATCCTCAGATGGGCATTCAAGATGGAGCTGGACTTTCCCTGAAGCACTTTGCCACAATTAGGTTGTGTCAAACCTGGCACACAGGTAGCATTGCATCTGGCTGTGCAAGGCTTATTGTGATCATAGGATGTCTCATTGCTCTAGGTTTTTTCCATAGGCAAATGATCATTGCAAATTTCTTGTAATGTCTTGCAGTAATCATCAAGAGATTGAATAAATAATAATAAAATAACTAGCTTTCCAGAAAAAGCAGGTTATAGCACACTACCAGTTGTGTCTTCACAAACACCCCAGCATCTGATCTGAAAAAATAATGTTCAAACCCCAGTTATGAGTAACACAAACTAGGTAACTTTGTATCTATAAGTAAACTTACTCTGTCTTTGCCTCCCTGAAGAGTTTGCCTCATCTTGGTGTCTTTCAGTGTTAACCAAGGCTCCATGACTCATGGATACTTGGAGTTGCCGTTACTAGGAAGGGATATTCAAATACTCAAATATTTGTATGCACTGGCCCTTGTTAAATTAAAACTGTCTTAATCACAGGTTTGTTGCAAGAATCTTAATGCCTACCTTGACCTAATATAATCCTGTACCACAACACTTTAATTCTCTCTTGAGAAAGTCTCTGCTTGTTCCATTTCCCTCCATCCTTTCCTGTTCAAGCCATGCTTGCCTTACAGGGGCTCGAGAACATACTGGAATATTCTCCTTGGTGTGGACAAGGCTGGACAAGGATTACTATCCACAAGAAAATATCCCAAACAATAATGTTAAAACCAATGAATTCTTCCCATTTGCAGTGATCCTACTGAAGCAGGAGATAAGAAATGGGAAGAAATGGTGTGTGACATGAGCTATTACCCTAAGGGTGCAGAGGACAATGTTGTGGCTACAGCACTAATTAGGGACATGGGTGGTTCAGCACAGTAGCTTGGTGAAAAGCCAGTGGTGACAAGTATTGCTGCCTGAAGGGAAGGGTAGATTCAGGCCTGGAGACTGGTCCCATGTGGTTTGGATGCAGATCCATCTGAAAATCTGGAAGATAAGAAAAAATTTAGAGGCTGAGCAAATGACACTTTCCTAGCTTTGGTCAGAGTGTGAAACTTGAGCAATTCAGAGGGGATTGGTTTGCTGGGTTTTTTTAAACCCATGAAGTGTTGAATTCCTGTTTTAAGGGAAAATGACTAAACTTTGACCTTCACTGCCTTGCCAGTCCGAGTTTCCCACATTCACACACATGCTTTTCCTAGAAGAAGTCATCCAGAGAAACAATGTGTCTTTTGTTAAGAGCAGCCAGTTGAGCTAAATAATGCTGCTTTCAGACCCCTTCATGGTAATGGAAAAAGCTCGGTGCCCTTTTGGTTTACTGTCTACCATTGTCTCAGGTTAGGCTGGGCTTTGCAGGCTGTGAGATGACAGACAGGATGCCCCAGGCCCTTTGAAGAGGTGCATTTGTGTTCTGAAGCATGTACTGAGAAGGTTTCAGCCAAAATCCCAGGGAGATGCTGCCCTGCAAAGCCCTGGCCTGGAAAGGTGAGGGTGGCTGGGGAAACACTGCTGGGTGGGATGGGGAGACACCGAGTCTGGAGTCTGACACCTACTCAGAGCCATTCTCCACAGCACTGGAGAGGAATAAATAGCGATAGAAAAGACCTCTTTTTAGGGTCTCTTCTGTCTCAGTCTGTGCCTGGGCACACTTATTCTTTGCCATTTGCATTTGTTTGTCTCAGCTTGGCTTTGGGCTGTTTCCTGCCTCTTTCTAGCCAGCCCCCTGGCATCTATTCATGCGCTCATTTTTTTTTAGAAAAATAATTTCTCTCCTGCTTTCTCTCTTCATCATTTTTGGCGGTGGTGGTGAAAGGAAGGATCTTTTCACTTTTTGTTTTTACAGAGAATCATAGCTGCTTCCTTTTTTTTTTTAACCCTGTGAATGACATTACCGAGGCACATTAATGAGGGCGCACATCAGTGCTCAAGAAGTAGTAAACTTAAAAAACCCACACACCGACTACAATTTGTGTAACGGATTTTATGGCAGATGTGTTGTGTGCAGGATGCAAATGACACATCAAAAGGCTCATGTGATAGTTCAGTACAAGGGTCATGCTTAGGTGTTAACCCACTGCAGATGCACAGTGTACGTTATACTGGTTTACTTTAGCTAATTGGCTGTAAAATCTTTTAGCCAAACCATCTGGATGCTGCTGAGAAAGGAATGGAAGGGCTCATGTAGGGTACTTGTGACTGAGATTTAATTTGTGTTAAGTACCTGTCCATCTGCCTATCAATCCTAAGCCACCTTAGATAGTGCACTAAAGAGAAAGGATGATTAAAATAAAAGGCTAACAAGCTTTGAACTGCTCTTGACCGAGCACCAGAATCTTTCAACTGCTTTGTAAATCACTGAGATGCATTTAGGGAAATGTTTTGATTATATTTTGTGATTCCAAGTATTGGATTAACTCTGTAAAATACTAGTTTTAAATGATATTTTGGCCTTTGGCACTGTCCAGCTATTCTGTAACTGAATGATGTATCTGTTCATATGCATGTGGATAAAAACTCACCGTTGATAAATTAAAAAGCAGAGGAGAAAGGACACTCCATGTTTTCATTGCATTATAAACTTATTAATGACTTTAGAGCTATAATAGCTCATGCTTAAAACCTTAATAAAGAAGTTCCTACTTTGCCTATGATGCACAAGCAGCATTAACACTGGCTCATGTTTGGGTATACATGCAGCTGTACAGGCTCCTTAGTGTTGTGGTGTGAGGTTTGTGCTGTGTTAATCCAGATCTTGTGTAGTTTAAGAGTTTCTGTTTCCAACCTCTCCTGCCTGCAAAGGACCAGGTCCTACAGAGGCTCCTTGGTCTGGCAGTACTATTTGCAGCAGAGAGAGGAGTGATTTGAGGTGGGTGATGAGATTTTTTCTGAGCTGGCACTTAAGGAGAGGAGAGGTTTGAGTTCTTAAATGCACCATAACAGAGAAGGAAAGCTGATATTTTCTGGGCATGGAGACCTTCTTGCGTGGAATGGGAGATTGGAGTGACTTAAAAATGTAAGAATGAGGGACACTAAGGTGACTTTTTAAAAAATTCTCTCAGTGGCATTTGCAGTGACTGCCTCCACTTCACTGCCCCATCAGTCCATACCTGTTCAGTGCTCAGCTACAACCTTTATGAAATCACAGCAAATTGGTGCTCCTGCCTGTCACAAACTACATTAGCAGGAGCAGGAGACAATGTGCCCTCTTCAAATGAGAAGACAACAGCAGAGGAGAAGTCAGTGATGCCACAGGGAGCAGCTGCAGCATGGCAGACCCTTGTGTACCAGGCCAGCATGGCCCTGAGCGAGCATGAACTACGAGGCAGAGCCCTCTTTCAGCACTTGTTTTTCCCAGTATGATTGCTGCTCTCAGATATGAAGCTTACAGCCAGTTTGGCATGTCTCCCCACTATGGGCATGCCTACCAGTGTGTGCTGCCTGCATGCTCAGCCCTTGTACCATAAAATCTGTGTTTAAACATAAATATGGTCCTTAAGCCAGGGACTTAATAGCAAATATATTGACAAATGTAAGGTCTCCCTTTTCCTATTGCATCTGACTTGCTCTCTGGGAACCATGCCACATTGAAGGTGGATCATGTCAGAAAACTGGGGGAGTGAGGAAGACTATGCCAGCTGTATCTCTATTCTGATTTTGCATATTTTGTGCACATTATATGACTTCTTTCCAAAGGGATGCAGTGAGGTACTCAGTCCCCAGTACAGCAGAGAAGGCAGACCCAGAGTTTCAGTGTTCCCTGTTCACCCTCCATATAGTGAGGAACACCAAGGGGCTTGGGGACAGCAGGAAGTAGAGGGGACCTGCAGAGCAGTTTCATATAACTCTGAGGGGAAAAAAAATACGGTCATTTTGGTGCATTAAAATTTGGCCACACATTCTGCTGCTGAATGCAGCACTTGCAGGCTTTTCATTACAACTGACTTTGGGCTTTCCCATGAGCCAGAAGCAGCAAATTAGGTTGTCAGAGTCCCAGACAGATGCAACCCCCCGCAGCAGAGAAGGAGAGGAGCAGCTAGCGGGGTCACTGGCAGGACAGAGATCTGTGTGCTGCACAGGCCAGCAGTGATGCCTAGATGTTCTTGTCTCTGCAAAACGTGTCCCTGCACCACCTCTCCCTGCACTGCTCAAATAGGAGAAGGGGAGGAGGCAATGCTAAGGTTGCTCCTTTGCTGTCACCAAATATTTTTGTGATGGGGACAGCAGATGCAGAGCTATTGTGACTGGGAGGCGTGGTCCCTGCTTCTGCAAATCATGGCAGGGAACAGCCCTGTCCTTAATCAAATGCATTTCTTTAAAAACCCCAAACTTATTTATAATTGTCAGCTTGGAAACTATAGTAGGTGACCTTACAGATGTTGAACCCATTCAAGCTGAAATGCAGATGTTGGTGCAGGTGGCACAGAGTATGATTTAGTCATGACGACAGCAAAAATATGTAGGACATCGTTCCTCATATCACTCTTCAGTATAACATGATTTCCTAACCCTGTAATGTTATTTGTGGACTTTTTCTAAACCACCATCTGAATGTAATGTTGTCATCTTACTCTGAGAGCCTGGCCAGAGAAGTTAATATAAAAGATTCATTTAATGATTTCAACTGAAAAGGCTGCTGCTAAGAATGGGGTTTATATCAAGTGCTGGTATAAAAAGAACATTTTTCCTTCATATTTCTGAGATGTGTTTAGTTTATAGGGGACCAGTGAATATTTCCACCATCAGTAAGAGGTTCCAGGGACTTTTAAATTTTGGCTTGTGATAGAAGGGACTTGTACTTATTTAAAAGGGAACAAAGCTCACAAAATCTGTATTCAGGGAACACAGATATTTTATTCTGGTCCCCATGCCACTGTTCAATGATGTTAACAAGCCTCAGTTCACTCTGAGCATGTGCCTGGGGTAGGGAAGTTTATTTTATGCCTGTTGCTGATGAGGAGTCTTAAGCACAAGAGTTGAAGGGCTGAAGCCAGTGGCTCAGCCATAAAGGCTCTGATGTAGTGCTGCCTTTAGAGGCTGAGATCTGCCTCTGAGCCTACCCAACCGAGTGAGGATGGGTTTGTGTCGCATAATTGTTACACCCCGGTCCCGAAGCTTTGAGCTTTACCGGGTGTACATCGGAATTTCGGGCTTCAAGAGAATTTGCTTAGACAAACTCTTGCAAAGCTTCTGGTTCTTTGGTACCTTGAGTTAATATCTGGAGAATAATTACACATTTTTCTTTTAATTTGGTGGGAAAATAGGCATTTTGGCAAAAAGGATTTTACAAATATAACGTGCAACTTCACAAAAGCATTATAGCAGATTACCAGGACTAACAAGCATTGCCATAGTGAGGAACTTTTGTTACACCCAGCAAACACAAGCTCCATGAAACTTCAGTGAGGTACCCATAACTTACAGAAAATAAGAGTGTAGGTTACTCACAAGAGGAAGAAAAGAATAAGGGAAGAGAGATTAAGAGAAGAAAGAATAAAGAGAGAAAGAGGAGAGAAAAAACCATAATTATCATTTCAAAGGTGACCTATTGACAGCTTTGAAGAGAACACCACAGTGGACAGGTTGTGCATGCCTCTTTATCTGCTCTGGTCGCTGTGGCCACTCCCTCCAGGCAGGACCTTTGGTTCACTGACCACTCCTTGTCCCCGCAGCCAAAGTGAGGGATGCCACAGCCAACCAGAGGCTCCAGAGGTGTGGTTACCAAACAGACCTTATTGACTGACAGGAGTCCTACGTGTTTGTGCTATGTGGGAGCAAACCTTGGTGGCCATCCTGGCTAAGAATGTGGATGCTGTGGTGGAGGCCTGGTCCTCTCTCCCTCCACACACTTAGAGACACACATACACACACACACACGTGGTTCTGACCCCATAATCATTGATCTGGTGTATAACAATGGCCCCTGCGGCAGATCTTGGCAATGACACGGCAGCATCTCACTCATGCTCTGTGAGCTGAATGTGCCTCCTCTTGTGAGAAAAATTTCTCTTTTATTAAATTTAGGAACATGACAGAGTCGGTGGAACAAAGAAAAATAACAAGTAGGAAAAATTTACTTACAACACGTGTTGGGTGCCTTGACCATGTAGATCCAAAAGCACACCCTTGAGTTTAAAATTCCCCCTTTTAAGGTCTCCCCAAATCCCACCCCATTTACG
>JAWWEU010000001.1:57963236-57977637 GCA_035583155.1 Acropternis orthonyx | reverse complement strand
TTCTCTGCATTAGCATCCACATTCCATTTATGACAAGAATCTTTCCATACTTTCAATGGTGCATTGACTACTACACTCAACTGCTTTGGGCATCGATAGCCATCACCTGAACACCCAGAGCACCAGTGTAAGACTGTAACTTACCCCGTGTGATGTTGGGCTGCTGTTGGATACCTGTTACCTTGGATAAAATGTCTGGCACACATAATGGACCATGCAAGGTGTTTCCATCTGTTGAGTGCCGCTACTGTACAGCACACACAGGGGCTGAGGGGGGAGAAATGCTCCCCTTGCTGTTCTAAAAGGCTCGTTGTCAGGACAGGAGAGCGTGTTTGCTCTCTCCCCACATGCTGGCAGAAAGAACAGTAAATGATAAAGTACAAGTTGATTTGAGTTCTTTTGTATTTTTTAAAAGGTGGGGTCAAAACAGACATGTTTGCCCCAGAAGCAGAATTATTAATAAAATGAACAACTTCCATTACTTTTATAGCACACAAACTGAAGAGCCTTACCTATTCTCACTAAAACAGTAGTACTTAAGGCACTAACTAAATCCTGGACTTTTTCAAATTGAGAAGTTGTGTACAACAGTTATATTTTCAAAGCAGCCTTCTGGATTTGAGACATGGTTAAGAATTATATTTTATTTCTCAATAAATATCTTGTACATTCTCATTTTTACAGGAATGCTATTTATTAATAAACACAATAATGTGTAATAGCCAACACAGCACAATAGCTTTTTTAATTGCAAAAATTAATACGTGTTTTGGAATAATTTTAAAAACATATTTTAACTGTACAGGTAAAATCTGGCATTCTTGCATCTCTTACCCATACTCTCAACCAGGCATCAGGATCCTTTTCTTGGTTTGACTGTGCACATATAGTACAGTATCTGTATCTCCTGCTGTATGTGTGTTTACTCTAATATTACATCAGTATACTTCATCAGCCATTAGGATTAGTCTTAATTTTATCAGGCTAACAGATGAGCTCAAGCACAACATTCACAATCATGCTTGACACCTAATGTTGGTAAAGTGAAAAAAAGAAATAGACTGCTGGAGTCAAAGATCAGGCATCCCTCCTAACTCTCCTTGCACTTCATGCAAACCTATTGCTTTAAAACAGTAACATGAGCTGTTTATGTCTGTAAATGTGGAACACGCTTTGCTCTGACCAAAGTCACATCTGCCTGGGCTTTCTGGTTTGGTTTTTTTTTTTTTTTACCTCATTTAAATAATAATCCCAAATGACTGTGTACTGTTACTAACTGCTAGTGGGTATGAACACATTACATATAGGAACAGAATTAGACCAAAATCTGCATTATAAGAGGTAATTAAAATCACTACTGCTGACATGACTAATGCTATTAAAGCATTAGCAATAGGTCAGGACCCGCTCCAACCAGGAGCTCTATTCATTCACCAAAACAGTGCCTTTCCATAAAAACCGATGAGTGCAGAAGTGCCTTAATAGACTGTGGAAAGAGATGAAAAATACCTTAACACCCTTTCAGAGGGGATGAGTGACAGTTTCAGAGGGGATGAGTGACATGCAGTCCTGGTGCATGCACTCCAATGACAGCAGTCACTGGTGCTGTTGTTAGCTACACAAAGCCATGTTACTCTTAAGCATTTCATTAATTAAAAATAAATGCATATTAGGAAGCTCTGCAAATCCCAGGGACTTAAAAGAAGAGTGCTGAATTTCTGAGCAGGGAAATAACACTGAGTCCTTGTGAGATAGAGAAAAGCACAGCTGCTGCTTTGATTTCCCTGGGGAAGCAATGGGCATTAAAGCAGGTGAGAGATGCATGGCCTGGGGAAAATTTTGCCCTGGATTTTTGAAATTTAGAGAGATGCTGTTGGGTCAAATATGCTCTGCAATGAAGCATTATTAAAGGCAAATCCCAAAACCTTTCCTTCTCACTCATTTCTTCTCTCTTTCTCTCAAAACCTATCAGTAATGCTTCCCCTCTACTCCACTCTTGTCACACCCCACCTGCAGTGCTGCATCCAGCTCTGGGGACCCACCACAGCAAGGACACAGACCTATGAGAGTGAGTCCAGAGGAGGGACACAAAGATGATCAGAGAGCTGGAGCACCTCTCCTATGAAGACAGGCCAAGAGACTGGGGTTGTTCAGCCTGGAGAAGAGGAGGTTCTGGGAAGACCTTAGAGCAGACTTGCAGTATCTAAATGGGGACACAGGAGAGCTGGAGAGGGACTTTTGACAAGGGCACATAGTTACAGGACAAGGGGGAATGTCTATCAACTAAAAGAGGCAGGTTTAGAACTGCTTCCACCCTCTTCCGCCACTCTTACGGCCAGGCCTGGCCCTGGACATGGCTGTGTCCTGTGGGCCCATGAAACATGAACTGAAAGACAACAGACATTTTCTGAAACAAAGAATAAAACCAAACACTACAGAAAAGTAACTTTAAATAGTATGACATGAAATATAATTTATGGGGATAATCAAACAAAAGGTGCAAAATTGGATTTACTGTAGAGTTTCCCTTAAATAGCACTGTGGAATGGTGGATGGGGTTAAATCTGGAGGAGATTCTAGGGTAAAAAGCAGCTGCAACTCCCTGGACAAACTGAGGCTGACATCCTCCCCAATACAACCCTAAACATCTGCTCAGAGGAACAGATGGAGTGTGGAACGAAGTGTAGGCTACGTGGCCCTCTTCCATTCAAATCCCAGCAGAATGGGGGAACACTGTGGTCCTGAGACTGTACAGTACCAGTCTGATAAGGGAGAACCAAGGTGTTTTGCTGCTGAAGCCAACAACCATCTCGAACCCCCTCCTCAGGGGCCAAGTCACAACCACCCCCCTCCCATTAAGTAGAGTGGGATAACTTTACACCAATCAGAAATAAAAAGTATTTATGACTAGAGCCACTCAAACTACACCAAACATAGAGAAAAGTATAGAAGTAAGTTGGGGGTAGGGGGAAAATGGGAGAAGACCTCCACTGAAACTGCTGGGGTTAGTCGACAGGCTGAGTCCATCTTCTTCCCCTACTGGAGGGACACCTTGGGTGAGAAATATACTCTGTATGCATTAAGTGCTTCTTTTAGGACCACAGCTCATAGCATATGCCCACAGCATATTAGTAGACTGCTTTGTATCAGAGATTGTGTTTGCTTAATATATGTATCAGTAGATTGCTTTAAGAGATATTTTTGCAGTTAGGAACTATCACTGACAACTTTCAAACCTGATTAACCTGTCACAATTTGTGTTAATAAAGAGTGTTATTCTGTGAACTGTTAAAGTGAGACTTTGCAGTTGCCAGCAGTGGATAACACCTTGGCAGGACCTGCTGAGGGGTCTTTACTTGGTTGAGTTCCCCCAAACAAGGGTGGTCGAAGTACCCTCCAAACTTGTGAATCTGTCGGTGAAGGGTCTCGTTACAAAGCACTGACAGACTGTCAGACACCAGGGTCTCGACTTTCCTGGGGGTACTGACAGACAAAAATCCAAACACCCACGTTTCACAAGACAAGCACTGATTTTTCTTTGAAGATAACTGTATTTTACTGCATGTAAAACTGAGGTGAGAAAGTTTATCCACTCAAGTCTTCTAGAAAGCATACAGTGAGCTTGCTAATTAACTGTAGGAAATGCTTCCTTTTTTCAGGACTGCTGGCAATAAAAGCAGAAGTGCCGAAGGAATTTCCATGTTAAAACACATTTACTAACAGCCTTATTAATATGCCAATTCTTTATTGCATTTAGTATTTCATCATATGTTTACAGGACCAAGGTATTTTTATTTTGAAGTGTACTTTCCCTTAGTAGTAGCATCTGTGTGTATGGGTGTATACATGCCTTTGTCCCAAACAGGGGTAACCTTCTCAACCTTCTCCTCCCAATTCCCTTCTCTCCAAAAAGGAATTGCATCTTCAGCCTCTTTGTTTTCACATATATAGCTATCATAACAATACTACCAAGCCTTTGAAAAATGTCTTCCATCCTCTCTTGTCATAAAGAGTTTGAAAGCTGACCACACTTTGAAACAAATCCTAAATGGAGCACATTTTTGATGCTCTGGTAAAGATTTTTGCTGCAGCACTGATGGAGTAGACAATGACCCTTTAAAATACCAATGGTTGTACTTAACGAGATCAAATTAATTTACCTCCTCCCCACCAAACATACTGCTCATGGTGTAGTTTGAGCAACTGCAGGATTAAGAGAAATATTAGAAGAATTGCAACTTCTCTTTCAGATTTTCTGAAACTTCTTCCTGAACTTTCTTCTGTTCAGTTACTCTGAAATTAGATCAGCAGAGTATCAGTAATGATGCACACCCCCTGCCCCAGATTAATTAAATCATACATTCAGTTCATCAAGTATTCCGTCGTTCCCAAAGAACTACAAAATATCTCTTCTTTAGTAGATAAAGAGGAATTGCCACCTCATGGGACAAACCAAACACCAATCAACTGAATTATAAAGTAAGTCTTTATAACTAACTTGGATATTAAATATTCTGTAACACAGATATCTTGCTAAAATAGACATTTTCCTCTTCCTTTACAAAAAAATAACTTATTTTCTCATGCTTAAATCTCTCCTCCAGTTTCATCTTCAAAAGACTATAGAAAAACAGACCATAAATGAGCTTTAGCAAAGCATTAGTAACTTTTTCGTCTCCTGATGTGAAAGTTACCCCCATGTGCTGAGGTCATCCTAGGGATTCTGTACAACAGTGCAGTGGGGCAGCATCACTGGCCATGCAAAGGAGCCACTGCAGTAGTTCCCTCCTTGGAAACACTGGTTATTGGGCTTCTTAAGACCATTTTGACCCTTGCCCCTTACTTTTCACAGGCAGAACTGAAGGAAGCTATTTTTGTTTTGTTTTCCTTTCCTTCTTAACAGCCACTTTCCCTAGATCTGACAACTCTGAGCACCCGTGGCTGATCAGATAATGAATGTTTACACATGACAGTCATTGTTTCCAAACTGCTCCATTGTTATCATCATCAGGGTGAAGCCCCCATGCCCCCTCAAGACAAGAAAGCAACAGCAAAGGAAGGAAGGTTTTCCTGCCTGACAAGAGCGGTCCTGTTTAAATCAGAGATGGAGTTAACCACCCATTCAAACATATACATGCAAAACAGTGAAACAGATTGCCTGGCTCTGCCTTGCATAATATTACCAAATCCCAGTGAACCGTGTTTAATAAAATAGGGTGAGATGATCCTGTAGTGCTGGCAACACGGCAGGCAGAGGAATGATTGCAAACTGTCCTTTATTTGTTTGTCCCTCCAGAAAAACATCTGTTGCCATGCTCTGCCCTGCTGCACTTCTTTGAATGTGCTAAGCTGGTTGAGAGATTTTGGGTGAAAATTTATAGCCTGGCTGTCACGTAGATTTGGGTTGCTTTGCTGATTAGAGAACAGTATGTATTGTATTAATAAATGTGTTTATCCTCAGCTTTCAAGTTTATATCTCCAGCAGGAGTGGATTTCTTCTTTAAATTCACGCAGCATGACATCAGTGATGCTTAGGCACTTGACAACATGGTAGACGTGAAGATCTGCTGCAAAATCTGGGGTATCTCTTTGGTATCCATGGCAATAAACGACCGACCTGCTGGTAGCATCTTCTGCAGCCTAAGGAGCAGAAAGAGGGACAAGACACAATTACCATCTCAAATTATCTTCCCTACCACAAGCCAGGGTTTTTTAAGAATGGCTGTTTTCCTTTCGAATATCTTCCCAATCCATGCCATTCACACTGTTGTCACCATGCAATTAAAGGTTTGGGAAAGCAGCAGTGGGAGGAAACACCGAGAGCAGCTAAGGCACAGAAATCCTTTCAGCAAGACAAACAAGAGTGCTTCCAGAGATTTCTATCCACGTCCTCTTTCTGACATGCCAAAACCCCATTTTGATCAAGGTACCAGTGACCCCATGAGGTGCCATCACAACAGGTTTGCTGCTGGCAGCTAGAGATTTACAGTGGAAATGAACTACTTACTCTAAATTGACTACTATGAACACACAGCTCTTTCAGTTCAACAACTCCCATGATTCTAAATGCAGATTAGATGGAAATGTATTTTTCTGCCAATATTTACTTGACACATTTTTATTCACAGCTTAACCCCCCCTTAAAAAAGTTCAACTAGATGCATTTTACAAACCACTCATATCCAGTCAGCAAGTCTGGGATGTAGTTTTCACTGCTTTTTAAAAGAGTTTATGCTCCACACCATTCCTCCAGTGCTAAGTAAAGACTCACTTTTAAAATTAGTTTTAAAGAAAGCAGCAACAGAGAATTCTCTTCTGCTTCCCCCACAGCAGTTACAGGAAAGCTTTGTCTAATTCTGCACTTCCATGTACACAGAAATGCATTTCAGTGACAGCATTGCGTGCATTTTCCATACCCAGTGAACTAGGCCATTATAAGATTTCCTCTTACACAGCAGGATATGGTCAATGACTTATTTTTTTTTTAATTCCTAGAAAAAGTAAAAGGACTTTCTGTAATTATAATCTTTCAGAATGGATTCTCGTTTGACACATAATGCAGCTCTGATGTAGAGACCTGCAGCCACAGTGGTGGCTGTACAGCTGTATCTTTCAACCCTTTACTGATTAAAATTATGTAGTAAGGGCCAATTCCCTTTGGGATTTCTCTCATTGGGATTTCTCTCATTCTGCTCTAGTTGAAGACTCAAACAGAAGCAGAAAAGATCCTGTATATATGTGGCTATACCAGCTTTTTGCTGCAGGTACTGGTCCTCAGTGGATGTGGAACCTGGAAGGACAGCTGGGACAGAATTTCCCTTTTCTCCCTTGTGCCCAAACAATTTAAAGTGAAATTATGTAGTAGAAATAAAACTAGACCATTAAGCTCCAGCTTCTTTTGTTTTAATCTCTTTTCTTAGGCCTACACACATTGGAACCACACAGTGGGCAGTGACAAAGGCACCATGTCTTGGTTATGACTACATAGTGATGTTACACAAGGGCATAGTGCATATCCTCCAGTGGGAGGATGGCTTCAGTTGCCCCCATTAGATGCACAGAATGCTCTGAACTAGCTGGCCACAAGGGATGTCTGTGGGACCCATAAGACAGTCTCCTCCCTGATGCATGTCAGAAGCTACAGCTTCTCACTAGTAGATTAAGAACAAAAAAAAAAGGTGGATGGAAACTTGGACATGACCTGGCAATGTGCCCTCACAGCCCAGAAAGCCAATCATACCCTGGATTTTTTGCATCAAAAGCAGTGTGACCATCAGGTCAAGGGAGGTGATTCTGCCCCTCTACTCCACTCTTGTGAGATCCCACCTGGAGTGCTGTGTACAGCTCTGGTGTCCTCAGCACAAACAAGACATGGACATGTTGGACTGTGTTCAGAGGAGGACCGCAAAAATGGTCAGAGGGGTGGAACACCTCACCTATGAAGGCAGGCTGAGAATAGGGGCTGTTCAGCCTGGAGAAGAAAATAGTCCAGGGAGACCTTACTGAGGCCTTTCAATAAATACAGGGGCTCATAAGGACAGAGTGAGACTTTTCACAAGGGCCTGTAATGATAGGATAAGGATTAGCAGTCTTAAACTGGAAGAGGGTAGATTTAGATTGAAGATACAGAAGAAATTTTTACAATGAGGGTGATAATGCACTGCCACAGGTTATCCAGAGAAGTTATGGACACCCTGTCTCTGGAAGTGTTCAAAGTCACGTTGGATGGGGCTTTGAGCAATGTGGTCTAGTGAAAGATGTACCTGTTCATGGCAGGAGGGTTGGAACAGATGATATTTAAAGCTATCTTCCAACCCAAACCATTCTGTGATTTTATGATACCATGATCAAAACCTTAGTGCAGAACAACAGCATGGGCAACTATGCCAAACTTCACTGCAACAAAAGCATAGCTTAGATTTATGACAAATGAAAGCAAATAGTATTAAGCATAAAGCAAACATACTTACCTATCTGCTTGGTCTCCCAAGGATCCTATAAATATGGCAAAAGCATTGACTTGAGTATTGGTGGTCAAGACATGGGCAAACCTTGATGGTTGAATACCGTATCTTTCGAGGTTCGCATCACTTAAGACGATAACAAAATACTCATCAGCCTCTTCCTTGGTGATTTCACGAATGGCATGCTCTGTCCCTTCCAAGGTATGGTCTCCACTCATGCAGAACTGAGCATGGGCATGCATAGTCTGTGTGCACAGCATAATCATGTAGATATAAGTAAAATGAGTTTAGGAATAAACATTCATTTCAGCTAGCCCAGGAGAGAGTAAATATTCTGTTATGCTGTATAATGGGATGCATCAGAAATGCAGACAGTGCTTCAGATGCAACAGAAGATGCAGGTTTTTGTACATAATACATCATATTTCAAGATAGACAGCACTTCCCAAAAACACACCAGGTCAAACAACCAAAACCCACACAGGGACCTAATTATACTGGGCCTTAAGGAAGGTAAAACACAGTTTTAGTAGCAGTTTTAAGTAGCTACATTCCTATGTATTTAAGGAAGAAAACAGGGCTTCGTTTCCTAATACCTTGACCATAATTCAAAATCCGGCCTGTTCATAATCTGCACTAGACCTCCTAGTAGTGTCACTGTAACACACTGTCACAGTTACTATGAAATGTCTGACTCATAACACTAGCCATCAGATTTAAAAATGATGAAACATTCTGTTTGAGCTATTACAAAATAAATACATTTTTCATTGATGAAGCTGTTTCTTATGCAGAAGGCAAGGAATTTTAGCCATTGCTAAATCCAGTCCTTTTAACTGAAGTAGGTCCCAATCTTTTAAAAATAGTTTCTGAGGGAAGCTCAAATACACAGCTCTAACATCAAACTGCCAAGCAGGTAAACCCTACAATATATTCAATTTTTCTTCATTCTAGTACATAACATTTTGGTAAATACACTCACTTTGCAATTGTGATTTAACATGTTTTCAATCCAGCATGGACACATTTTCCCACTGCTACTGTGATGCATAACTTCTTGCAGGTTCCAGGCTAAATTGCTGACCTGGGAGCTCCCTACAGTTCAAATTAGTTACTTATGCACTAATAATATCACCACATGATTTAGACAGAGTTATCTATATCATTGTATAATGCTTGGAACTTCCCCTATCCTTTGACAGGTAGTCAAAATGACATATTTATGACAGCAGTTCAGAAACAGGCATGCCCAGCTTTTACTATTTTGGTATAATTTGTTTTCTGCCATGTCTCTGAAAGCTCCTGTTTCAGTTTTATGCAAATACACAGATTTTGCTTTCTTGTCTTTCTTTTATTTTGCTTTCCTCATGTTCTGGATTCTGCGACCCACCCACAATTTTATCTTTGCAGTCATAAAGTCCATAATTATCCAGCATCACTTATCAGTAGGACTTACCTTAAGAATCTCTAATCTTTGCTTATTGTTCTTGGGAACTTTGTCACTCCCAACCAATTCGATGTTGAAGCCATCTCCTGAATGTCCAACAATATCATACTGCAAGAAAGAAATGTCATCAGTCATCTGTCAGTCACGAATGGCCCTTGGGTCACCATGATATAAGACAGATCAAAGGCAATTTGCTTACAACAAGAAACCACAAATGCTGTTCAATGCTTCTGTTTATGAGCTGCTTAAGGGAACTACTTGCAATTTCTCAGTGACATGAGAACATCGAAAAGAATTTCTAAATAATGAAATTAAAGAAAAGTTCCTTGTTTTTCATGTCATCCCACCAACTGCAGAGCAATGATGCGTAAGATCAAGACCTTGCCCTCTCACATTGTCCAAGTGTTTTTTTAAAAGCTGCAATTTTCATCCTCTTGAGTCTAACAAACAAGTAGCACATTGTTTGAGAGTAGCTCCTATGTTTGATGGATTTTTTTTGTGACCTCATTCCGCTCTGGAAAAAAAAAGTATTACAAGCTGCCTTTTTTGAAAATCAGCACTCCTTACTTTTGTGCATAACAGATCAAAGCCACTGCCTAAAGTATGCAGGGAAGTGAATTCCGAGAGTCTATGTTTTCAAAGGAGATGATATGCACACGATTCTCCTGTGAAAGATGCTGCAAAGATGATATACAGAACTGTAACAGTTCAAATATCTTGTTGAACAAATAATGCAATATTGGGAAGGCCTCTGTTTTATGTGAGAACTTCATTGTTGTTCCATGAAAACCAAGACAAACTGAGTTACGGCAAGGTCCTGACCCACCCTTTGTGTTTTGAATGTGGCAGTCACCCCAGGGAGAATTCATGGGCAGGACAAAAATGGGTTTAAGAGCTGTCTACACCAAGCAATAGAGCACAGTGTACAGAGCCCAGAGAGACCTGAGCTGGCAATTCCTCAGCATGAATTGCCTCTATTTCCCCCTGGCTAGCTGGCACAGACCTGCCTTTAGTTGACAGGGAGCCCTTATAGAATATTTTGCCCTTCTGTTTTCTTTTTCTCACATACTGTGATAGGTCCCTGCTGGGTTCACCATCCCTAATTCCCCCATAATCATTTGGTAAAAGGCAGGTCTATTCCTCAAAGCTTTTCTGTCTTTTCTTCCTTATTGAAAGCCACTTTATTTGGTATGCCAGGTCCTAGAGAGTGGAGAAAGGGCATTCTTTATAGACAATGCTCTTTTTGTTTCCACATGAATAATTTGCTTAAAATATATATATTAAAAAAAGCTATAGCAGCTGGAACAACACTTTTAAAGGTGACACCTCCCTCTGTGAAACAGTAAGTGTGCCACATACTATAGATTATTTCACCCAAGGTCAGAGCATTTTATGACAGTCTCACATAATCCAGACTTTCTCCTCCTAGAAAATCTTTATATAATCTAGTCGCCATATAATCCCATTTCTTTCTGCTTTGTTGGCTTTTCTCATTCCTGTTCTCCTCAGCTCTTCCATGTCTAGTATTTGCTACCCAGCCTCATGGAAAGCTTCCCCTCTGGCACATGCTTTCTCTTCAAAACCTATTTCTTATCACTAGTAATGCTTCAGACTCTCTCTTTCCTGATGAATATAATGACATGGCAAAAGAAAATACACCAATTTTCAGAATAATGCTGAGGTTGAATTCAGCATAGTTCCTAAATAAAACAGGAATAAATCCTGTTCAATAAATCCTGACCCACACACATGGAATGCATGCATGAGTATTGTTTTAAAACCTAGAGCTAATTCAAATCAGAGGAACTAAATAAAGCCGTGGTTTAATGAAGCAGAAAATATACAGAGCTCATGGTTCTTATGTAATGTCAAAAATGTCTACACATCTTCAGGGTAGGTTCTTCATGATGAAAACTTGCACATCCTTTATTGAGCAGATTTGTATTTGGCATCGCTTTTAAAACAGCAACCTAACTGTGTAAAGCAAAATGCTATTGTTCTCCTGTGTAAAAGGCTGATCCCTTTGTAGAAAGCTCCTTCCTGGCTTCCTGGATGTCTCCCACTGGCTGTCCTGGTATCAGCTCTGCCATATCGAGTTCATGGGAATAGGCCAGACTTTGCCATTTGGGAATATCGTTTTGATTCTTGGCATATACCACTAACAGACCAACCTTTCATCTCAAAAAGCCTGAGCTTAAACTCAATGTGACAGGCTTTTTTTTTTTTTTTAAGGGGAACTGCTGTAGCTCCTAGATGAAACACTAGATGTTGACCCTACAGCTGGGCCTCCTCCACATTCTTGCACGAGGCAGGAACCTACAACCTGGGTACAGGCAAGGCGAGGCTGAAATGATCTGAGCAGACTATTGCAGGCACGTAAAGGCATTCACCTGGGAACATCGTGTCCTGTCTGCTCCCTTCTCAGCTAGCTGCCTGTTATTCTTTGTGTGTGCCCATGCATGCACCCCAGTGCTATGCTTATCTTGAACAGATGTTATCAGTTTCCTTGTTTCTTTGCTGACAGCCTACTATGCTATTTGTGATTTAAAAATGCTTGGTGAGGCAGCAGGGAAGAAGTGGCTGTTTGCTTCATCCTGACTGATGCACTTGGGTCAAGTAGGGCCTCCTGAAAAATAGAGTGAGACCCTGCCATGCTGTGGAAGAGAAGAGCTTGTGGTCACCAGACTTTGCGTTCTGGTCCTCATGGTCCTCTGATCCCTCTGGAAGCCAAGTCAAGGACCAGGAGTAGCCAAAACCTAACAAGTGTGAGATTGCTTTTAGGTAGCTCAACTCCCCAGATTGAGAGATTGTGAGTGCATGTGCCCAGCAAAGGAGGGGATGGGAATGTAGCTGCAACAACTTGGATTGACTTAAGTCAAGACAGGATTGCAGCCTGGGAGGGAGGGATGGGAGCAGGCTCACAGCCAGGCTTTAAAAGTGACAGAAGGGAGATGTTTGCCCAGGAGAATGTATGGAATCCAGCACAATTTAGGAATACAGAGTTTGGGACAGGAGTAAAACTGGAGCAAAGAAGCTCACTCTGAAAGGCAAAGAATTTAAATATCTTACTCAGGTTTTCTTGCAGTAAATTATTATCTCCTCCTGATTTTGTGTTCTAGCAAATGGAGCCTCAGTGATTTCATATTATCTTGGTGCAGTCATTGTAAAGAAAATGTGAAGACAACTCCATAGCCCTGGTCAGCTGGGAATCCCAACACATGCAGGTACATGAAGGCTTTGTCAAAACCAGTTTCCTTCCTTTGCAGTAGCTAAAGATGAGCATTGAAGAAGGCCTTTGAAAAGCAAGGATCCAATCTGATGCTTTTTTCTCATAAATTCCTTAGACGAATTTATGTGGATGGAGCTACAAGTGAGAGATGAGCTGTGATACAATCTTACTTGGAACTGACTTTTGTTTTGTTTTACAAAATAGATTGCAAGCAAAGGCTCTCAGGACAAATCCAGCAGCAAAATATATGTTTGACATAGTGAAGGCTTATTTGAATTAATATATTATTGTGGTACACAGCAGCTTGTTTTCCAGTAGCCTCAGGTACACTGAGACAAGAACTGCTCTATTCAGAGCTGTGACTACACAACACATAAACATGTTTCTTGAAATAGCATCATTTTGTTGGTTTCTTTCCATAAGGAAAGGTTAAAACAATCTCTATTCCACTGTCACATTTTGCACTGAATAGATGGTTGCTGCTGCCTAAAATGGGTAAAATGGAAGACTTTGTCTTCTGCAGCTGCCATGCCAAAAGGATTAATTTCCGAAGGCATTAAAAAAGCTGAAAGAAGATGTGTGCTGAAAGTGAAAGGCAGTGTGAATTAGACAGGATTCTGCTGGAGGGCTAGACCTTTATAAATTCATCTCTTCTTTGTAAAACACTGAACACTTTTTTTCCCCTGAATTTATTTCAAATCTTTTGTTTGTTATTTAAAAGAAATTATTCTGCCATTTCTTCTTTTCCTGAAATAGCAGTGCTGCCTCCATAGCAAATTTTCCAAATACAGAATGCTGAAACAGGCACATAAAATCTCCAATATTCCTTTAATACAGCTATAAATAACAATTCAGGCTTTTCCTACCAGTTACATAACATGTTATTTATTGAGTCACAATATTTTAAAGGCTTCATAAAACCTCTCTTGGATAATTCACTGGACATGCCTCCTGACTCTGCCATCATGTGTGCAAATGATGGTAATCAGGGATGATACAAAACCATGCGGTTTGTGATGGACACGTACTGCACAAAAAACAGAGAAGAAACTGCCCTTCTGTACATTTTCAAACAACTGACACCTAAAATGAGATATTCAAAAGACGGGAGAACTTTGATCCTGCAAAATAGCTTGCTTATTATAACTTCACATGTATAAGTGATGCATCCACACATTTAAAGGGGCCAAGGGGCATTTGTAGGAAGACACTTAACCTCCATTATTAGGATAAGACTGACAGCGTGCCTTATATTATCTCAGTCACTCCCACTCTTTTCTTTAATAAAGCACTTCAGAGGAAGGGTGGATGAGATGACATTGGAGGAGGGCTTTGAAACATGGTTGTTAATTTAAACAAGATTTCCTGACTGCGCAGTGGGCCTCCTGCTTCCCCCGTGACAGAGAATGATTCACTGCCTGCACTTATGGGAAATGGAAGGAGGGAGGATGTCCCACACAAGCATAAAAAGCTGACAAATACCTGCTGGCGCTTGTCTGCTTTTTCATGAAAGATAATTTCATTACCTGCTCGGTATAGTCACATATCCAATACTTAGCTCTGCTGTATAGAAAGGCAGGGAGAAAGATGAGGAAAAGGCTGAGGTGCTTAACACCTACTTTGCCTTAGTTTTTACCAGTAAGACGGATGGCCCCCAGGACAACTGACCTCTGGAGCTGGTAGTCAGAGATAGGAAGCCAAATAGCCCCCTTGTATTCCAGGAGGAGTTAGTCAGTAACCTACTGAGCCATCTGGATCCTC
>JAWWEU010000001.1:57918690-57956237 GCA_035583155.1 Acropternis orthonyx | reverse complement strand
CCTCGTGACTGTCTACAGCACCCGGTACTAACCAGGGCTGACCCTGCTGAGCATCCGAGATTTGACGGGATCGGATGGCAGGGAGGCATTTAACTGCCCAGGGGATGGTCCCACTAAGAACTCGAACTTGGGCCCTTGGGATTCAGAGTCCAGAGTGCTAACCATTATGCCACGGGACCGTCCCTGTATAGTCTAAGCAGGTAGATAATGGCTTTTTAAGGCTCAGAGAATCTTTGGTTTTGCTTTGGTCAAAATCTATGAGATTTTATTTTGGTGTGTAAGAAGGACTGTTCTGGACTACAGCCTATTATCCATAATTACTCAACACAACTGATTACTTGCCTATGAAAATAAGTGGGCAGAAAGACAACAAAGGCACAGAGAAATGTTTTGGTTAACTAATTTTACAATATAGAAATTACCTAGCTATGACAAACACAGTTTTTTTCAGTTAGGTAGTGTCAAAAGCTTTATAGACCCTTCCTGATGGGAGGCAAAAATGATGCCAATAGATGGAAACCTTTGCCTTTTAGTAAATCACACAAGGGGAAAGTGGAAAATATTAGATTCTGTATTCAGTCAGTTGTGTTCTTTGATATATTTCCATGGTGCTACAGTCAACCTCACTTTAACCAACTTTGGCAGTGGGGCATCCATGTGTTTGTACCGCCAGCTAGTAGTTTTCACTATCATTAAATACTCTTGGAATGGAAGTTGAAGTCCCTTCTTCCATAGGATAGATTCCTCTGTTGCCTTCAGAATTGTGTAACATCACAAGGAGACACTTGCAAACTCCTAGTGACTTTTACATGTCCCACCAAAATGTCATGCTGTAGGAGTTTTCCTGCCGTGAAAAACCCAGTGGCAAATTTCAACACTCTAGTTAACCATTAAAGAAGTGCGCCTGTAGACAACATGCTGCTGAGTAAGCAAAGTCTGTCTAAAATGGATCATGCACCTTCCAGGGTGATGCAGGTGAGATGACTTTGTTGCTAGTCATCTTAACCACTCTAAGTAGTGGAACAGAGGTAGATCCTTAATACTTCCCTTTTCAAATTTTTGTCACTTGCTTTCTTTCAGTAGGCAGGAGGAGCAAACAACAGAAGATTATAAAGATTCAGCATCACTGAGCAAATAAATTCTCAACTAGTTTCACTGTTCTTTTCATTGACAATGCTTTAGCTTTGTGGCTATTTAATGTTCAAGGAACAGCAGTGTGAGAAGGTTATTTACTATGGACAAAGTTAAAAACAGTTTAGTATCTTTTGAAGCTTATGAAACAAAAGCCAGTATTTGGGCTGAAATTTTATTGAGGAATACAGAGCTGACATTCTCTCCTAAAATAGGAAAGAATGTTGACAAAATCTGAACTAGCCTCTTTCCAAAAAAATGTTGAAATTATTTAGGCTATTCAGCATTTGCCTCTTCTATGCAGAATTCCTAAGAATTTACTTCCTTTTATAAAAGCTGAAAAAAAATCCTCTTAAGCATGTATGTTATACAATGCATATATATTACATATTACAAAGAAGCTTCAAGGGATTTTTAATACATAGTTTTCATATGTTTAAAACCAATGTAAATTTAAAGGTACAATTTTAAGAGAAAGCATATATACCTTGCTTTGATATTTGACTAGAAAGGACATATAGCACGTTAGGATTTCAATATGCTGCAACCATATTGATGAAAAAATACATTTATTGTGCTAGATACCGTATTTTATCAGCATGGCAATGGCTGATCACAACGCACCACTGCAGTAATTATTTTCGCTGGAAGTTGTCACAGGCATATTTACCAAAAACCCTGCAAAATGTAACTGTGATGTCTGTAAATGTCAGAGAAGCAGATGTGATCACATCTAAGTATGTAACTTGTAATGGGATGGGATGGTATGAAACACTGTCAGTTGTGGTCTGCCTTTGTTTCTGGAAGAACATTAGACAAATGTTCCCTTAGCTGCTGAAATCACAAAACTGCTACTGACAGGGCACAGGGTTTTTCTCATTTTCAGTTCTCTGAGCTATGTTTATTATAGGACTGCCACTATTTTATTCTTGCTGCTATGACCAGACAGTTCCCACATGGTCTAAATTAGATGGAGCCCAGTAGGCTCAGTAACTGAGGTTCAGGTTTGCCCAGTTTGCCTAAATGAAGCTCAGACACTACGGGGACAGTTGTCCCTGATTCTCTCCATAATAATCAATTCAGACAGAAGTACTTTCTGGAAAGCAAGTCACCTAACATTTAAGAATGCCTTTCTGAGTGACTGACTGGCCATACCCTTTGAATCTGGAGTTCAGACAGACATGCTTTAGAAGAGAGAGGAAAGCTCATCAGTGACCGGATTTCCTGGACTTCTGGCTTTGCTACTTCTACAGAAGATAAAAACTCCTAATGTTTTGTTTATGACATTTAAAGATCTGACAGAGATCAGTGAGTTATAAAAAGAACAATGAAATTGCATTCTTGGACTATGTTTACATATCACTTTCAAGGATCAGTCTATTCCAAACATCTCTTTCTGCTACTACTAACTTTGGGTGAGCTAGCGACACCTGGACCTGAATCCTAGCCTCTTGATTCTAGGGAGGTAAAATTTAATCAAAGGAACATATTTTAAACAAGCCCACAAAACTAACAATAAAAAAGCATATGTTGAAAAGAAAATCCAGGTTAAATAAACACGGGCAACATATTTCCATTATGCAAACACACTGAGTTTGAAACAAAGCAAACTCAAACATTTTTAAAAAGCCAAATGTGTTCTTCACCGAGAAGGTAATTTGGGATATCATGTAAGGAATACATTCATTTTCCTTTAATTTTTACCAAGGATTAGCAGATTCCTCCTAGAAACAGTCCAATTTCAATTTTATTTATCCTGTATATGAAAACTAGTATTAAAAATACCCAGAAAAACACCACATCAATTACCAGAAGAAAGACAAACTGGTGGGTTTAGTCAGCTTCTATTTAGGAGATTTGGGCTTTACCTATTTTCATTAGCAAGAGTCAAAAACAAACCTGAGAAAAATCCATGTTTTGGGCTGTATATATAGTAAAGCCCCAACCTGGAGTGGGTGTCTCTTTTAATTTGCACTGGAATGGAGTGTCTCTTTTAGCATTTGCATTTCTCAACTAAAGCAAAGTCTTTTGGACAGGAGGTAAAGACAAAGACTGTGCTCTACACACCTTCACAAATTCTTTTCATAAGGTATAGTAGTATTTTCTTTCATAAAATTGTGCCCTGAATAAATAATCTTTGTAAGATATGGTATGGGAATACTGTAACTTGTAGAGATGAGCATTGGGATGCACTTACAAGCTTCCTTTGAAATAGTAATATGAAACTGTTTTTCCTAATCATGATTATAACCTGGATCTACTTTTAGCCCTCAAAGGTATGATCACCAGATGGTAACAAAATATTAGCAGGATAGTATTTGGGGCCTAATTTGATGACCTCACTGTGTTCCTTTATCAGGAAATCTCAGATTACCTGCAGATTGTCTAAGATGATGCGGAGTGACTGAACTTGGCGCCGAACTGCTCCAGAGAACCTTTCATAAGCTGCTGCATCATATTCACTCATCTGAATCTCTTTCAATCTAAAGTAAAGAACAGGGAGCTAAGAACAGTTTAGGAAACAAGCATATCTTACATTTACCCACCTAAACTAAAAGTTTATGTACTTGATAAAAGGGAAATTCAGATGGCAACAAGCACACAGAAGAGACAAATCAAACAAGTGGCAGCTGCTCTTGTGATTTTTTGACAAGGCAGGTGTTCACCAATGCCTACAGGGATTGAATCACATTAAAACTTATTAAAGTTACTAATGCTTTGACTCTCTCCTAATCTACTTTAGAGTTTGAGAAGTAAAGCAGATGTTCTGAAAACTCTGATGAAATTCGAAAGGTTTTATTGGCTCAGGTGTTGCTATCTGTTCATCACATGAGTGGCTATTCTTACTTCACTGTCGGAGCATTTTCAACATATCCTGATTCATGCCTTAACACAAAGGTTAAGTAAAGACACACTATAAAACCTGTCCTTGAAGACCTACAAATAGTAACTGTCTCAAATACTTATCTTTGTGCTTCATAAAATGAAGAAACCTTGAAACAAAGAAGTTTAAAATGAACATTAACAAAAATGTGCTCCCCCACATAGGAAATGAGTCATGTCACTGAACACTATCCTGTCCAGAGGCCTAATAGAGAGCACAACATCTGCACCATGAAACCAGATATATGCTTCCTCTCTAAGTTGTGCCTATTTCAAGTGTTGTATCATTCTTCTTAACATTGCAGCTAAGCAGATACTCTTAAACTGGTGAAATTCACAATTTGAAAGTAATTACAGAGGTCCAACTGTGAGGGGACAGGTGGATATGCCAGGAGTGTGCCCTGTTCAATATTTTCCCTAACTCAACATTATGTAGCAAGGCAGCAGTCCTGTATCTGGCCACTCTATCATCCAGCATGTGGCTAGTATCAGTCCTGAGCTAGAACATATTGGCCTATCTGTGCCCAGCTCATTTCAAACAAGAACTTCATAACAGCATAATTTCCCTCACAGTGTTTTGAAAATACTGGGTTTTAACTATAAACGAACAGTAAAGGGTGTATAGGCTAATTATATTTCCAATGACAAGTTTTTTTAGTACTATCACAAGTTACTTGCCTGGAACATAATGTGAAAACTGCTGTTTAGACTAGCTCTTTAACAATAAAATTAAAATAAAACATCAAATCTTTTTAGTCTTTAGTATGATCGTGTCTTTTTCCATTTGAAATTTTGAATAGTCACTACAACCAATTATTATTCACCAGAGGCAGGAAAAGGTAACTTTCAGGGCTATGCACTTAATTTCATGGATCCTGACACTGGAGTTCGGTATCTTCAAATCTATGATGAAAACATTTTTTTCAAACAAAAAAAGACTCACACACAGTTTTACTTTGTTAGACTGTACATCAATCCACAGTGAAAGCTAGTTCAGAAAAAGACCATGAAAAATACTGCGCCTGAATTGATTAGCAGTTGCTAATTTCATTTAGTCAAATAGGGCAATTTAAAATGTTTACCACAAGAAATATTATCTAGGCAGGAAAGTAATGAATAACTTTCAAATGAAAATTCTCCCTTCCAGATAATCCTGTATAAACAAAGCAGTGAAATCTGCAGTTTCCCTTTTTTTTTTTTAATCAGCCTGAGGACTCCAACCTCCCTGTTCTTAACTTTTATCTCTTAGTTCCCACAACTATCCAAGTGGTACAGAACAATAATCCAAGTCAAATGTGGTTTCATAATAGGTTGCATTTACAGCTGGTACATGCCAGCTCACTTGGTTTTTGCAGGACATAAATTGTTACCTCCCGTACAGATACTCTGATTTTACAGGACACAGCTCCACTGTTCCCACAGCATGTAGCAGTATCCAGGAATTTCCCCAAACACAGATTTGCTAAATCACCACACAGGCAGGTAGAAACTCATCAAAGCATGCCATGTGTATATGGACATATGCACAAAGAGATGTATCCAAGGCCATACATTTAAAGTGTTTCTATTGTGAAACAGCTGAGAAGCAATTTGGAAGAATGGGGATGCTTTTTTAAATTCAAAGTACCAGAGGTTGACTTGAGAGTTTAGTTGGTGGAAGAAATCTGAATCTCTATGCACAAGCTGGGAAATAGTTATTAGTAATCACACATTGCACTCATGCTGGGAAGACCTGTTGTTCATGTAAAAGTGCCTGCTGAGGCTTAATAGTTCAAATAATCTCAACTTTTGGCTACAGACCTTTCAAACAGAAGAAATTTGCTTGCAATGGTCCATTTTGAAAGACATTTGTTAGGTGATGAATTCCTAACAACATACAATCATAATTTAAAAAAATTTCATATGGTTTATCCCATTTTAAAAAGATAACTCTGGACATCACTCTCCTTATTCACCCAGTTATGTTTTACTGTAACAAATCACACAGTCATTTTAATAGTGTAATTTAATTCAATAAAACATTCTATACATCTTGTCCAGAACAGCTAAACGTGCTTGTAAGCCCTGTTAAATGATAATGAACAGGGTAACGTAGCTAAGAAATGCAGTTAAGAAAGAAAATTCTGCCATCTTTTTCAAATTCTTTTGGGAAAAGGAAAGGAAAATAGAGACTTTCACATTACCTCTGTTTAAAGGCCTTTTCACCCATCTCTCGAGCAGCCCTCTTAACCTCCTCAGGAACAGCATCCTTTTCAGCTTGAGATATTTGGTAAACTGTGTGGCCAGCATCAAGTCGATATGGCCCACCTTTGCCACCTAAGCCAGCAGTGTCTCTCCCACCTAATGTGGTTAAGATAAAAAATAATGAAGAACATGCATTTGATAATAAATAAGAACACATTTCCTTTAAAGCTTCCGTTGTCATATCTACAGATGTTCCAAAAATGTAGCCAACAATCCCCAGTATGAGTATTTATTCCCAAGTATTTTCAAAGCCAAACAGCTATTATGGTACCAGAAGAACACCCATGGAAACACTCGAGTTTATAGTCCCTTGAGGCCAGATTCATAATGGTTTCTAACTTGTACAAAGGGAACCACAGAACATATAAATCTTGTACATCTCCTCAAAGCTTGTGGTCCTTGAAGCCATTCATCCAGACTCTGTCTTCTCTCTAGAATTTGTTGGTTTACACTGTTTCCAAACCACTTCATCTAGTGATCACTATTACACCTTTTTAGAATTAGAAGGCACTTTCTGTGTACTTCTGGCCTACACTTCCTAAAGTGCTGCAGCTACGGTGACATGTAAGAGGATGGCAAATGGCTCAGTCTAGTTTTTGTGGCTGCAAGCTTCTAGTTCTCTGAATGGACAATGAAAAGAAACAACAAAATAGAACTGAAGAAGAGATCTGTTATATGCAGTGTAAGTTAGACACTGCAAATACTTCTTTTTACTGGCAATAAAGCAACCCTGTATTGGATAAAATATCTCTAGTCAGAGGACGGCTTTATAAAACTGTTACTGACTGGCACAGCATCTCCCTTAGACATCTGTCAATGCTGCATTAAAAATAAAAAAAAAGAAGAAAAACCTGTTCCACCAGCCCACATATTTCCACCAACATGTGGCATGTTGTTTGGATCCACTTTTCCATGTTTGGGGGAACTGACATCCAAACCACTGTCCCTCTGAATGGTTATCTATAAAATAGAGAAACAGAGCTGTAAATCCCTCTTATAGAAAAGAAAACACTCTAAGAATCTAATAATAATATACTAGGTGTGTTCAAGAGCTATAGGACCAGCATTAACTCAATAAATGCAACATTCCACCTGATGAGGGCAACAGAATAAAGTAGAGCAGAACAGGACTCCCGAATGGCACGTCAGACCAACACCTAAGACTAGTGCCACATCTGAACCACTCGGTGCATTCAGATCACATCCACACTAGAAAACTGCTTCCTGATAACTGCCCAGCATAATTCAAAATCCCCCTGTAGACACAATCACCTGCGGTTTCAACACTTCTCGGAGTACTGTATATCCAGAGTACTGTATATCCATTTACACCTTTCATGCACACCCAGTTGCAGTTCCACATTCATTATTGATGGGAAGATTGATCTTCCTTTCATGAACAGGGACTAAAGAAACTTCATGCTCTTCTCTCAGACTCATTCAAATGACACGCTCACACAACCATTACCTTCCCAGCCATGTGTTGGGTTTTCTAGACCTGTCTGCTGACAGCACTTTCCCCACTAATTCATGGCACAGCTGAACACCCAACAGCTGTCATATGGTCAGGGCTGAGTCACTTTAGGCTGGGGTTGGATTTAAGTGGGTGACTGAAGGTAAAAATACTCCTTCTGTTATGAATTCTGACTCATGTAAGGAATCAATGATTCATGTGTAAACTGCCCTTCAGTAACTAATCTTCTATAATTTAATCTCTCTTTATTTTTTTAAATGAAATGTAAAGACTGAGATGGAAAACTAATGACTTTAATCACTAGAAATTAACTTTCTTCTCATCTGTCACAATACATTTAATTTTCCAATGAATTTATGTGCCTCAATAACTATGATTTATAACCTTCTCAGAAGTTGACGGGCATTATCAGGGTTTTCACTGTAGTACAGTTTAATCCTCAAATTCACTGTCTTGTGGACTCAACTCCATGCTGACATGAATTCCATACATGTTTTTGAACTGAAAACATGTGCTCTAACAACAGTGTCTTGGCAGCTATTCAAAATACAATTTTCTTTCTCTTTATAGAATTTATAGCAATTCAAAGAGGTATGTACAATACATCCTCTGTGAACCATGTCATTAGTGTAAAATCAAGACCTAATCTGATAAATTACATTAATTTAACATTTGTATAGGAAGAAAAACACTTAACCACAACAGCATGTTACTCTTAGGGTTACCAGACACTTTTTTAGTTTAAGAGATTTCCTCCAAAAATAACTGCTCTTTTTCGTATAACTGGTAGATTTAAAAACTATCAGAAACACAGCTCAAAAATCACTGAAATTAGTTTAGTATAAAGTCATAAAACCAAAATGGTAGTGTGAGCCTCATGGATCAAACAAAAATATTATTCTGTAATGAGAAACAACAAAATAATGCAAAAATTTTACATGTTCATGCTTCTGGGATCTTTCTAGCAGAAGGTTTATTCTGCAAAAGAAAGCTCTGTGAAAGACATGTAACCATAACCAATGAGGCAAATGTCATATTCTATTTTTGTCAAGTTTTTCCATTGAAAAAGTTCACTAAACATTGTGAGATACAAGCATTGTCTAAATCTTAAGTGAAAAGTTCTGCAGCCAATAGAGCTTTACGGCTCACGTGTCTTTCTCGTGTATAAGTTGTTCACAAGTAAGGATTCCTAGTACACATGCAGTAGACAAGTTTCTAATATAAACCTATTTTACAACAGTGTTGATCTGATTAAAGCAGGTATTTGTAAGTTTTAAATGGGATGTGGCTAATAGAAAATATTTTATTTTATAATGATTTTTGGCTTTCTGTTCTTAAAAGGACAGTATATCCAACATTTCATTTCTGTTAAAACTTCCAAAAAAATTGCTTGAGAGAGAAAAAAGGAAACAAGCTTAAGAATGTGATCTCTTCACTAGTTCTTTTAAAATACACAGTTAATAGGCTACTGGATAAAATAATTGTAAAATTAATGATACTAGAATGAACACCACCAGCAGACATGTTAAATATGTCTGTGCACTGCAGCAGTTTCATTAATTTACTTATTTTCAAAGATTCACTTATGCAAACAAAAGACAGAATTCCGCTAACTCTGAATACTTTAACAACCAATTTCTATTACCACTGGTTTGCTGGGGTAATTATTTTTTAAATTTACCATATACTTAGAAACGGCATTAAATTAGCACACTGTAGAATCCTTTGAAGAAAATCTTCTGGATGTACTTTCCTGTTTTTTCTTTGAGCTCTTAAGATAATTCCCTTAGTGGTGTATCAGGCTTTTCTCCTTCCCATCCCTGTCTCCATGGAAGTGTTTTAAGGCGATTTTACAACCAACAGCTTCTCTCTCCTCTGAAAGCACCCCCATAAACTAAAAGTTACATTAGCAAATATCTGTATTAGACTTGAGGATGTATTTTAAAAATAAATAAAGAGTAAATCACTGAGCCTTGACATGAAATCAGAGGGAGGATGAGGAAAAAACTGAAGACAAAAACTTCTGGACAATGATACATTCTTCAGCGTGACAAATATAAAGAGATGGAAGAGCCACAGATAAGTCACCCCTCTGAGAACTGGAGGAATTCTTCATATTAGAAACTATTAGAAAGGTAGATTTAGGGGTGGGATCCAAAACTGGAAGGATTACAAACCTGAGAATTGGAATGACAGTCAGCAGGAAAAAATCTAGCTTGTCTTGCTTGAGAAGGAAGACAAGAAAAACAGGCACTAAAAGTAGAGAAATGACTCAAACAAACCTAAAATCCACAGTAATTTTTCCAAGCTTGTCTGATTAGACTTTCTAAAAAGAGTTTACTCTTACTGTTATGATGGACATTTTTCAAATAAATAAATATAATTTCCTTGCTCAAAAGTTGAACCTCTTTCCTCCTGAATATTTTCCATTTGAATCTAGTGCAAAACTTCTATGAACATTGTTTCTTTCAATGAGAGTTTTGACTAACAATCTCTTCTTGAGGAAAATCTGTGCTCTTCCTAGCTATACATGCCCTGAAAGGCACTATTCATTACTGCATCATTGTGCAGATTCCATACTGCCTGGTGTTCATATCACGGCTTTGTGAAACAACAGACAAATTCAGCCTAGTAGCCTTGAGCTCCAGCTATGAGGCACAGGTCAGAGTAGAATAGCTGGAAAAACTGTGAATTTTTCCTTCTGAAACTTCCTTTTGATTTCCAAAATAACCACTATTTCCAAAACACTCGTGGCACACATGTTTCAATTGTATATTATCTAAACTTGTTTATACATATTGATTCACAATCAGAGCGTGAAAGCACTTTTCCATTCCAAAGCCAATGAAGCAAACAAACAAAAATTTTCTGCAAGAAGAATATAAAGACTGCAGGTCAGAAAGAAACCCAAGGAATGTTCTTTTCTGAAAGGGCAATGGTATGAAAGAAGTGCTTAAGAAAAAAGTAAATGAAGAAACAACAACAGATACCAAGACTTGTTAATGCTTTGACTGAGTTTTCTGGTCCTGCATCTTAAATATCCATTCAATCTTGACAGCAAGGGCAGCCAGGAAGGAATAGAACTAAACACTCATTTTACATTCAGTGAGTAACTTGCTCCCTATCAGTTCTTTCTGAGACAAATGAATGTATGCCAAAATGGTTTTATATGGCTATGCTTATTTTTTCTTTTTTCCCAACAACACTGACATTCTAAGAGCAAACCAAGTAAGAGAAATTGATAAAAATGCATTCACTTTGGAAACTAAATGATCTTATTATCCTTCATATAGTAATGTAGTTTGGAAACTAAGTGATGTTATTGTCCATCATAAAGTAATGTAAAGAAGATAAAGCAGCTCAAAGACGCCAGTTGCATGATTTACTGCACTCAACAACACAGTGAAACCAGGTGTTTCACATCTGTCTATATTTATGCCAAACAGCTACTAAACACATACCAATCTGTAATAGTGGCCACTGTGAAGATGAGTCAAAGGCTGGTAGTTTTGTCTAGACTTCAGTTGGTCAAACTATGGTGTATAGTGTACTAAATAAATTTTAACTATGTTTGGAAGTGGATCCAGAATGACACTCATGACATTTAAGTGAATGCAGGATTGAATTCTAATGACTTCTGATGTGAAACCATCTAAATTAATAACATTAACTCCTGGAGAATAAGGGAGCACTGGCATACTTTTGGCACTTTTATAATCCCTCAGTAAGGGACAGAAGCTGAATTTGCTGAGGACCACATGGCTGACCCAGATACACCATGCATTGGCCCTACAAGACACTGTCACAACTATGGGACAGTGCACAACTATGCATTAACCCATAACAAAATAATCCATAACTAAAGCATGAGAATTAAGGAGAGGGATGCTGTACTCTGCTATTAAAATTATTTATGTCCCACACATACCCATATTTCATTCTAACATATGAGTTATTTTCACAATAGAGTACTTCCCTTTTGAGTTCAGAATTAATTTTCTTTTAATGTATTGCAAAGAAATCTCTGTGGCCCTATGAGTAAAACTGACGAAAAGCATTATCAAATTGAGCTTCACTTGATTTTGTACAGGTGACCTTAATGATATTTTAGCATCCAGTAATCTTAATCCTATATTTCAATGAAACTGAGAACAAAAAAATACCCTTAAAAAGAAGCTTCACCATGCCAAAGGTAGTCCCAAGTAGCACAACTGTGCATTTCTGTATCTTAATTCAAAGTACATATGGCTATTGAATGTATAATAATAGCTCTATTATTAACAAGTTTATATTAGTATTGAATTTAATGAGTAAAAATACTTAGCAAAGTCAACTGAAATGAACATTTCAGTATATCTATTATTCAATCATTCATGTTTCAGAGTATTGACAATGGTCCCCCATGTATTTTAAGCCCATACATAAGCTTATTCTTCAAGTCTGTTACAACAAACTAAATACTAAAATTCCTCAAGTTATCTGTACCATGGAGACAGGGAAAGAGAGAGGGCACTTCATCTCCTCCTGTCTTGTCCCACTTGAAATTTTCTTTATTCCTGGGAGGTTCACGCAGGACATCTAATGGAACAGTGCTCAGTGTCTTAGATGTCCATAGTTCCATTACAGTTGTGTAAAAAGCTGACTCTCTAAAACATGTTTTAAGCAAAACATGTACTTAGACTTAACCACTGGCAGAAAGAGAACTCATGATTACAGGCTATCTTTTAGAACTATCTTTTAGAATTTGTAAGCAGAAGTCAGATGAACTTGAAAATATTTCTAGCTTTGAACAGCAAAGTAATCAAAAAGTAAGAGCTTCCAGTAAAATGTGAAGGACTGTATCCTTAATGCTGGCTTGGATGCGACTGGGATGTAGATAAACCTTTTTGGTTGTAGATATTCGTGTCATCCTATCCTGTAACTGACAGACCTCTGTTCAACACTGCAAACTGGCTAGAGAGTAGATGGTCTTTTAGTACAGCAGCTTACTTCTGTATTCCGATGGGGTTAACTTCATTAAAATTCCTGAAGGGCACAGGAGGTGTCAGTGCCTCCCATTTCAGAGCGCCTGCCGGAAAAGCTCCTTTGTGGTGCTCACAGCAACGAAAGCAAGTTTCTGCCCCAGGACTGGCAAAGAAACTCTGGTTTCCAGTGGGGGCAAGATGCCTCATGCACAAGGGAACAGATCTTTCACCTCTCAGTTTTAATTATCTCTGGCCCTTACAAGATGAACTCATATCTAATCCCCTTACATAAAACACAATGGTTATTTCAATACTCCAGATACAAAAAGCAGGGGTAAACCAGAAAAAAGTACTCTGATCCCAGGCTAGCATCCTGAGGTGTAAAGGGATGAAAGTTCTACTTTAAAAAATGGACTGTATTTTCATTCTTCAAACCTCCCCCAAATAAAATATTTCTTATCCTTTTGGGAATGTTTAAGCAGAGCTGGGCATTCCTTACAGGCTTTTACATCTTCATAATAGAAATAAATGGAATTACTCCTTATTGCATGTGGTGACAAGGAACCAACCTTTCTACTAAGTCCTTTTAAGCATTCAGTGGAAGATTCCACATAGAACACCTTTACTAAAGCTGCAACCAGCATGATTTCATGTGTCACAACTTACTAAACACATACAAATTATACAAGCAAACATGGTCACAGCTGCAGTATTTACAGCTGTAGACAATATTTATGTAGGAAAATCCTTAAAAAGGAAATGTTAAGGTATTAAAACATTATTTTCACAAGCACTTATTCTAGTATTAATAGCAATACTGCATTATTGGTTGTTTCTTTCTGTTGATTGGAAGAAAACAGGAAAAAAAATGTGTGCATTAAGATTTGAGATGGAATACAGTTCACATGATTCAGGTGATTAGTTCACTGTAAATTAAGGAGGTGTCATTAGATTAATCAGTTGCATGAATGGACAGTCCTGGAAAGCAGGCAGATGTAGGCAGGATGAAAATAGATAGAAACATGACTATTCTCCAGCTGGAAAAGGCATTAAGTATTCCATTCCACAGTGGCAAAAATGATTAGGAAATGTATTCTACAAAATGCAGAATGTCCTTCAGCAGAGGTGCAAAAGACTCATTTTTTCCTGAAAAAAAAAATTGTTTTCTTTTATCCTCCCCCTCCTCGCCAGCCTTAAACCCACAGTATTACCCTAGGCAGCATTTAACAGCTCACAAAAACATATTTTCCTTCAACAAATTCTTTATCCGCAGCATGAATATATGTACTACATCCTCAAAGAGCATATAAAAGTTCCATACCAGGAAAATCAAAGGCTAATTTGCCTGTTCAGTGGTGGTTTTACATTCTACTATAAAATTGATTCTACTAAAGACAGAAGGAAAACATTTTATAATCTACTTACACAAACTAGCAAGAGAAAGGTATGAACAGGCGAAAAAAAAATCTAATGGCTTCTATTATGTTCACTTGTGCACAGCTTTTCTTCTATGTACGAAAAATTAATAGCATAATTTCTATTCACATCACCAGCACAAAACTGAGCCCACAAGTAATTTTTCCAAAGAAAAGAATATTCAGTCTTAGACAATAAAAATGTATGAAATACATTCTGTTTCTTCAATTGTATCCTGAAATGAAAAAAACATTAGTTGCACTGCAGTATAAAACTTTTAATACATTTTCTTCATTCGACTTCCTTTTGATTTTCTATCTTGTCTGTAAAACCTTGCAAGAGTTCAAACTGAACTAATGAAGCTTCATGAATCATCTGACTCCTGCAAACATTTCCTTCTAGAAGCAGCTTTTAAAATTGATACAGGCATTAGGCTTCTGTCTTGCATAGCAAAACTGTTGAAAGCATCAAAACTTTGATGGAAGCTTAGAAAAGTGACTCTGGGTGGGGAAAGAGGTGGAGATCTGGAGTGAAACATAAAAAGGCATATCTGGCTTGCAAATGAAGCTTATATACACCCGCTAAAATACCCAAGCCACTGTATAAAATGCAGTCATGGGTCCTCTTTTGAACTAAATGCTGTCACTTTTAGAACTAACTCAGAAATTCTGCACAGTAGACACATTAGAGTATTTTTCCAAGGCATATGCACCCTGTGGCTTAAAAGTTGGATAAACTAAATAATGAGAGAATATAATACATTTATTTTAGCTAACGAACCTTCTTCTGTATTAACACCTGTGTAAACTCCATTTTCCTCTGTCATTATTTAAAATTCCTGAGTCAATTCTATTCAACTACAAGATGTGAGGTCATCATCTTTTTAGTATGCTAATCCACTATGAAACATTATCAGAACAAATAGAAAATGTCTAGCTTGGTTATTTATCATTACTACACACCTCCTAACATCAATGAACTCAGAAAATACTGGGTTTGGTTGCTTCTGGAGTACTGTGAATAATCAACAGCTAGAAAGATGGGTTAAGTGGACACATTAAGTCAGTCTGGAATAATCAAGACTGAAAACAACCGGGCCAAAATAAAGTTGAAAAAAATTACATGTGGAAGTAGAAAATCCTGATTTTCTGTATACCTAGGACCATGTCAAACCTGTCCTCAAGAAGCAGAGGTAGAAGTTATTTAAGATCAACTACGCTGTTTTGTTTTCTAAAGGACAGCCTCCTCTATTTAGCCGTACTGTAATAGATCAGTTGATTTGTATTTTCCCTGCATTTCTGCTTTCCCTAATCAGGGAAAATCAGGGAACAACTTTTATGAAGGCAGAATTATTAGTACGCATTTGTCTCGCTGGGACAGCAGGATTTCTCTGGTGTTAGGAGCTCCAGCCTTTAGGTCAGGATTATGCACTGCTGCAGACTTTCTGAGATCTGAAAGAGGGCATGCTGAGGTGATTATATTTTCTCCCATGAGAATGTTGGGTTTTCATAGCAATGTCAGAGGAAGAAAGAGAAACTTTGTGCCGGATCAGCCGTCTCTAACAGAAAGTTATTTCCCTCCTGCTCTTTGTCACTCTGCTCCAAATAGACTGGAAGATCTTTCGTAAAGTGAATGGATTTTAGACACATTTGTACAGTGCTTCCAACAAGAACCTCACTTAGGCTGAGGGCATTTATATTAGAAAAAGTATCTGTCAGAGGACCAATGATCTTTATCCAAGTTGCTTTATCCAGTAAATACTTTCAGAGATATAAACTTACCGAGCTCTGTGTGTTCATGGCTTTCCAGTCTTATGCTTTCTCATACTCAGATGCCTTCCTTCAAGGGGCAGTATACAGCTTCCACTCCTCATTTTGATAAAATGAATAATGTGGTCCAGGAAGAGGTCATAGACCTAAACTGTGTATTTGGGGCTCACAGATCTCAGAACTGTAAGTGCTATCAAACTATACTTTGCAATCCACTTATTGACTAGATAACTCTGTAGTCTGCACTATTTCAAGATTTGCAGGATCACATGCAAGAGTGCAGAATGTTTGGAATATGGTTATTCCAAACTTAGAATATTCTCTATTGCATATATTTTTCATAATTTATGGGGTTTGCACTGACAGTATTTCAGAGCTGACGGGAATCACTGTTATTAGCCCACCGATGCCCTCATGTGGTCAGAAAAACTGCTTGGTCTAAAGTAGGAAACAGAGAACGGGGTCGCTGGTGGGGAGAAGGACCAGCTGCTCTTGCTAAAGTTCAACCTTTAGTCTTGATTCAAGAACTGCAGCTTTGCCCAGTTCAGTCTCAACATCAGGAAAAGGCTGGATTTTTGTTAAAATGTTATCAAGTGAAATGCTAATTTTAAAAAAGGAAAATAAACAAGTTGGGATCGCTGAAACTGCTGAATCAATTATTACTCCGATAAAAATCCAACCTAAACCAATAAATTTCATCAGGTGAACTTGCATTACTCTGAACTTTCAAGTACGTCTTCAGAAAATCAAAAGAAGAAAAAAAAAGGGTGCATTCAATAAAACCAAAAATACTAATTCACTTAAGGGGTGAACATTTTGTGTAGAGTTCTACATGATTAGTTGTGTGGAATACAAACGGAATAAATGAGACTATCCAAGGAAGGGAATAAGAGGATCATTACCCAAATCAATTTCCAGTTCTTGCTCAATATGAAACACAGTTCCTGAGGGACTGGCTACCTGACAAGTTATGATGACCTCTTGAGGTAATTCTGGTTCAGCCAATGCCCAGGTATGACAACTGGAGACAAAAATGAATGTGTGTGTGTGTGTGTGTGTGTGTGCGCGTATGCGTATACGTACATATGTATCTGTGTGGGAATATATATTTATAGATGCACAACTATATATGTACATCCCCCCACCTAATTGAACACAGCTGCTTCTTTTAACTTCAGTAGTAAATGTGACATTTTTGGCATTATGGTTACTTCAGAAATGTACTCAACTTCGATTCCAGTTCAACACGTCCTTTACCTGAAGTATACATAGGATAAGAACATATTTTAAATATATTTCTAATTATGGACCTGGCATCCTGCAATAGCCACTTAGCATTTGCCTTTGCCCTAATCAGATCTAAAGGTTAACGGATGGATATCAGAAGAAAGTCTAAATGTTGGGAATTACTCCTGTGTGCTGTAAACATCATGAAAATGACGTTTTCAGCAAAAAGCCCTTGCATCATGGGTGATTACAACATGAGAAAATACTGTTGGTGATGAACACATACACACTGCTCTTTTAGATTACTAACACAAACCACATGTTCATATCTTCTGGCTGTTCATAGGACAAATGATAATTTACATGTTCTTTTATAACTTTTGAGTGCTGCTATAAGACCAGGAAAACAGTCACCTAAATCTGAGAAAAATACCCATTTACTGCATTCTTGAGTTTTGCTAAATATGCCTATACTCACCCAACCATATTTCAACTTCGAGCAGTCTAGAGCTGGCATTTGTTTCCTAAGGTGGCTGTGCTGCATTTATATGCTTTTTCTAACCCCAGTTTAAGGTATGTTCACACTGACTGCAACATTCGAGCACTTTCAAGCTATTTAACTTGACAACACAAAGTATGTTAATATGGGTGCATAATGCATCTATCCCACTGACACTGCAACATAGACATACAGCATGAACTTGAACAGGTGACCTGCCCTCCTTAAGGCTCAGTTCCCTTCTCTGGAAAGCAATGATAATGTTTACTGGCCACAGATGCTTCAATAATTATATATTTAGAAGTTTAGGGGTGTCTAAAGGGAACCAGTTGTGGAGGGATGAAGACATTTTTTTCACTTCACCATTTAGCTAGTTACTGATTCATACTTCATGGAAACACTGTGTCAGTAAAATGTTAACAAGTCACAGCAGACACAAGAAGAACCTGGGTCTAGCACTACTGCAAAAAGGAATCACTGTTTCAGACAAAAACATTCATTTTTGACAGAAAACTATTCTCTCAGTCAGTTCCATGGGGCAGAAGATCAGGAATGAAAACTTCCCAAAACCTAATCTAAAGCCTTCCTTATTCTTACATACATCTCGTTCATGTCTCCTTTTAGTGCCAAGGCCTGAAACATATCCCAAATATATCCAAGTCATGCTGAGCTGTCCTCCTCCAGGACCTCATATAACAGGTCTGGGACAGGACTGCATGAATGTTCTGAATTCAATTTTGAGTTCAAACATATATTATTATAAATTAGGTGACAAAACTTGTGCAATCTTTGACCAAGTGTATTTTTATGCACTCAACAGGTTTGGGTATGTCCTGGGACTTTGGAAAACAATGACATTCTGAGTATAATCTTTACATAGCATAAAACATCTTAGACAACAGCCTACAGCAGGAAAACATTAAGTGGAAGGAATACAGAAATAAATCTTTTTGCTAATAGTCACAGGTAAATGCTTTACCATCTATTGAAATACCTCTAAAAGATGCACCTTTTAATTAGCCTTATCTAAGCATTGTACTTCATCTAAATCAGATATACTACTAAACAATGTTTACTGAAAAACAATACCCCAACTATGTCAGAGTGGACTTGGTGTTTTTCTATTTAATTTTTATGAATTACCCTTTCATGAAAAAAGTAACACAAACTTATCAATGTCTGCCTATTGAAAAGAAACTTTTAGGGCAAGATTTTAAAAAGAAATTGCTTTTCAAATTCTTTTCAGATATTTGATAATGAAATGGCCTTATTCTGAGCAACACCAAACAGTGAAAAGGCTCAAAAATTTTTAGGCTACAGATCATAGCTTCAGAAAATACAGTATTTTGTTTAGATTTTGTATTTTAGGCACTCCAATTTAATAGTTTCAGAATACTGTAGTATAATTTAACTTCAATAAATGATGAAAATTTCTGACCTGCCTGTATAAATGCAGACTTATTTAAACACATTGCATATTTTGATAAACTAACTTTGTAGTCTCAAGACTTCAGCAGTTTGAACTCTCCTGAGTATGTCAACAGTACAAAACAAATGTTGACTGTTTTGAAGATTGCCACAACATTACATCAAGGGATCCTGATTACTGATTATAAGTGGAACAGCTGTTTGTTTTTGTCTGTTTCATTGCTTATGTATATCCAGCCTGTTTCTGAGAGCTAATGTGTTTGTGAAAGCCAAAATGCATCCCTAGAAGAGAGTACCAATAGTTCCCACTGAAGCTTACTTGAAGATTTGTTTCTAATTCTTTGAAACAATATTTATATTGAAAGCCCTCTAATTCTTTTTTCTCTAAAAAGTCAGGAAGATTGAAAGAGATTCTGTGTGTTTCTGTAGAACAGTTCCCAACCACCTAGACAGGTCTTGTGTTGGTCTAAGAATATCACCATAAGCTTTGCTAAGCCTTTAGCAGCTTTGTGATATGTGTCTATGGCAGTTTTTTTGGGGTGGACGGGTGATATGTGGAACACTGACAATTTTCTTGAGTGAGTTTCTGCTACAAGATGAATGGGAATGATGGGTTTAGTCAAGGAATTAGAGATGCCTCATTAGACTCCAAGTTATTTAACATGAGTATGCACATGAAACTTGAAACATCTGCTCTGGAATGAACAGACTAATACATGGCTGCAAAGTACATCCAATTTTGCTAAAAACAGGTATCAGAAATATTTAGCTGCAGCATTCTTAGCAAAGTAATTGTCTCTAGAACAGGAGACACTGAAGTTCTTAATTGCCTAACTGCATGGGGAATCTACACGAATATTTTTTCAAGCTAATGGGATCCTTTCATTTCTAAAAATGAATGCCTTAATGAAGTACTGCTTTTATGTCTAGGTCCATTGAAAAATTAAGTAGGAAAGGTGAAGGCCTTCATATCCAATTAGCAAAGTATAGAGTTTATACAGCAACTACAGATCTATTATCATATTGGAGATTACATAAAATAAGAGACCTAATTTACTGCTTATTGCTCTGTAATGCCTTTGTAAACAAAGTTTCTTAGGTCTCATTATCTTTCCATTTGAAGCAAAGCAAAAAAGTAAAGCAGAGAAACAGTAGTTATAACCACGCAGGTCTGAAGATCACACAGGAGGCTTTGTTCCAGCCCTTTAGCTCAATCGAACAGAATGTTGTTTCAGTTCTGACAAACCGCTGGTTTGAACTACGTACCCTGTGTTGACAGAGGAAAAAGAAGGATACTCTGGTAGGGAGGCAAGGCTGTCAGTGGAGTGAAATTCTACAGCAGACCTTGAAAACTGCTTTGTGACTGAGGGAAAACTTCTTAGCATTCTTTAAAATGTTTTTTTGATCTCACTTGTTAAATGACTTAAATTTTCCAATAACATGTACTTTCCAAGCCAGTATTCTCTAATAATTAGTTGACTATTATTGAAAGTAAAGCAATATTACAAGTTATATAGTAAAAACAAAACAAATAAACAAAACAAAAAAAAATAAAGAAGGAAAAACAACTATTAAAACAAGTCAAACTCCAAATGTTCCTGCTGGCTCTTTTAATTTCCACTAGTCAACTTGATCATCAGATGCAACTGAGCTGGTGTAAACCGACTGTATCTGGCCATAAGATGGTGCTAATGCTACTGCACTTGCAATAAAAATGGCACTGGTAGAGTGACAGGTGTCAAGCACAGATGTGCTGCTGGGTAAGAGTTTCCTTTTCTCATGACTTCTATGAATGGCATTTGCTGAGGTCCAGTAACAAGAACACATCAGTTCTTGCCCAAGTAACTGCAGAACATCTTGTAGAAAGAGAGCTAAGAGTGGGAAAAGAAAGTAAAAGAGCTACAGTTTTGGCCAAACACATCTCATTCACACTTGAGATGCCACGCAAACAAAACCAGAGAGAGATCTAATTTAGAATAGACTGATTCTGTTTTCCCATTCTGATTTACTATGAAAGTGGTTGCAGAAATTCATGAAACAGAAATAATTGCAGTGGTACATAGAGATCCTCCTAGTTGTGGCAGACAGGATCCTCCTAGTTGAAGTGGAGAAATCCTCCTAAAGTACACTCCAGTTCTTTGAAGTGATACCTTCTCCCATCACTAACATAAACTAAAGATGCAATTGAACAGTCCTGAATTTGCCCTCTATGTTGCAATGGTGATCATACATATTAGTACATTAACACTACTGTATACATAAATACATGCACACATATGTATATCTGATGTGTTTTAAGTATCTACCTAAACATTCCACATGTGAACACAGCTCTGTGAAGATCCTTGCAACTCTTCAGCTGGGAGAATTATCAACACTAGCCAAAGGCTCTACTGTGAACTGAAGGCACCTTTCACCTAGGTTCCAAGTTTCTTTTTCAAAGTAAAACCACAGTAATTTTTTCCAAGCATTTGAAGGTTGGAAAGTATATCATCTGCTTAACAATTTATTTCATTATTCTACATTCTGAAAGTTACAGTTAAGAATCAGCAGGAGACAATTTATTTGCATCTAATTGCATTGGAATTTGGCAAAAATACAAACACTGTATGACAAACAGTCTGTCAGTAACCACAATTACAGGGATCACAAAAAGTTTTAAAATTTAAGCTACTGTGCCTCTTTTTTCAGTGAAGAACTCTATTCAATTTTTCTCACAGGTGTATTTCCACTTCACAGTGGTTTTCAACACACCTCTCCCTTAACTCCTTTCCCAGCTGAAAACTCACTCACAGCTCATTTTGTTACGTGTTTTTCACTTCAGCTTTGTGAACTCCTACCTGCGCAAGACGACCATCTTCCTGGCCAATCATGTTCCTCCAATCCTGCAGTGACCGCTGGAGGCTTTCCAGCCCGGTCTCCCAAAGCCTCACGCCTCCTCCCATGTCCACAGTAACCAAACCTACTTTGCCTAGGGGTGCCAACAGGGCATCAGCGTCTGAGATCTTAGAGAGCCAAGATGTATATGGGGAGAGGGATTGTGAACTGAAAAACAAGAGTCAATGTGATTTTTCTTGAAGCTGAAATGAAAAGGGGGATAAGTATTTCTGTAGTTAGGGTGACAATTAAATGAAATTACATCCTCATTTCATGAGAGACTACAACCGTGCCCTACAGACCCACTGTTTTATCTGAAACATTCCACCTACTGAAACTGGATATAACCAAAAGATACTTGACAGTGTAAGAAGCAGTACAAAAAAACCATGCTGAAAGGAAGTATATTGCCTAACCCACTGCTGTATCTAATCTATTTGAAAATAGTCAGTCTTTAGAAAAAAACTATAAAGAATATAAAAAATGTAAAAAGATGCTATAAAAAACTACAAATATATGTAAAACTACAAAAAAAAAATAGGAGAGAACATGACCTGGGCCCTGAGGAAAATGCATTTCTATCAAATCAGAGTAACATCTTTCTCTAGTGCTTTAAAATAAAATGAAGATTTAAACACTCATTTAACAATAGAACAGCTTTATGTACAGAGAATCTTAGCACTATTTTTAACAGTGACCTTGATGACAAAAATTTACTGCTGAAACAGAGGGCCTAATAGGTACATAATCTGAAGGGAAACTCAGATAACATAGGAAAGTCTCTATGCATTTTTCAGTATGTTAATGGCATGAATAATGACTCAGTAGCCTGCATTAACACTAGAATTAATAATTTTCAAAAATATAAGAAGGAGCAACACATTTGCCTCTATGACTGAAATTGGCATGTACTAACTCAGCTGAAAAAAAGTTATCTTAGCATTTGACCAGGCTAACTATGCCAGAAGGGGGAAAGTTTGTTATACTTTAACATAGAATTACTCATGCATATATGAAAACTCACCTCACTTATCAGTTCCTACTGGAGTATATTTTTAAACCTGGATTTCTGCTCAGATCTGTCATATATAACCTAAATCCTAATGCTAGGTTAATGGTCATGATGTTGAAATATGGCTTTGTAATTTCTGTAATTTCTTTTAAAATCCTAGTGCAAAATAATGTGACTCCCTGGTATTTTTATGTTAATGTCTTAAATTTTTGAACAACTGTGTATGATGTTGGCCAATGGACCAATTATAAAATGGTGAACAGTTCAAATATAATTCTCTATTAATTATAATGTTCCTCAGATTACTAATGAACCAGAATTACCTAAATCAGAATAAATATAGTCAAAATCAACATTAAATGGATAGAATTAAAAAAAAAGTATAAAATTCCTGATGTGTGAGTTTCATACATGGGCTATTTAAATATGCAAAGTTTAAAAAAAATCCCTTTATTATTATTGCAATGGAAAATGACAATTTTAAACCGAAATATATCTTTATATTATAAAATATTTGCAAGTACTTTCTACAGTTGTGAGAGACAGATGTGAAAACCAAGCAGTAGCCACACAGTCTGGCTATTTTAATTTATCATACAAGATACTTGTGGATCACACACAGTACTTGTGGGGAAATGCATACTTTCAAAAGGAGAACCAAAGTGTAGAGAAGATCAAGTTGTTTTTAAAGTGAACTTAATATTGGACTCAAACCTGATTTCTAGTTCCCTAACACCTAGCACCAGCTTGTTCTGCCTGTCTTTGTCACATCCTAAAGACAGCGGAAAAGAAAAAGAAAATAAAAGATAGCAACCCAGAATGAAACAGGGTAGAGAATAAGGAGGATGAAAGAAGGGGAAGGAGCAAAGGGGATGAAAGTCAGAAGATAATGCTACCTTTCATATTTACTAAATAGTGGCTACATTTTCATCGGTATCACCTAGTAACCAGATAAATTCTGTGGGCAAAAAATATGCTTCAGTGTTTGCAGAATTTTACACAAGGTATGAATTAGTCTTACTTTCCACATCAGAAGAAATATTTGCTTATCCTGATGTAGTAATGGACATTAAATTCTCTTTGTTCTTTCTCTAAGACAGAGGCTGCTCTAATCAATAAAAACAGTTACCTAGGAATTGCAATGTATTTGACTTTCTTTGAGTTAAGATCTGTTACTTCCAAGTACCCAGCAGCTTGTGGAGGAGTGATATCTGAAAAAAAACAAACATGTTATTTTCCTGCTGCATGATTAACTGGTTATTGCATTTGCATTTAGCAGATTAAAGTCAAACATTTCATTATACAGTACCTGTCAGAAAACTATAAGCTTTCACATTAAGTACAGGAATATAATTTTCAAATAGGGAATTGTTTTGTTATTATGATAGTAAGAAGATAGTCAGTTACAGAAGAACAATGTATTTGTATGGCAAATGTAAAATTACACATAAATATAACTCTGCTCACAAAAGCACTAATCAGGCATTACTGCAACCCCTAACTCACTGTTTTTATCTGCCACTGAATATAATGTCAGTTGTATATCTGACTTTAAAAGCACATCAAGGAACATTTCAAAACACTGTGTTTATGATGTCCACTTGAAAATTTCTCAGTAATATTAACCTAAAAGCTGTTCCCTTAAACTGAACTGCTCCTTTTGGAGACAGATTCTCAGTATCCAAGGATTTTATAACTTCATAGCAAATAGCCCTAGACTATCAAGCATTCAATATTCTGTTTATGGACAGTTTAATGAATGCAGTTAATCTATGGTCCTTCTCTCAGGAATAAATGTTTGTGTGTGTGTGTGCCTGCACTGGCTTTGCCAACATATGAGTACACTTTGCCTGGGCTCAGAAGTGCCTCCCAGTTAGGAGCTGGCTTTCATCTGCCTGGAGCAAACCAAGGCAGTTTGTCAGAAAAGAAACCAGAAGGCAGAATTACACAGCACAGTATTGGTGCAAGATGTCACTGTCACAAGATGAAAACAAGTCTAGATTTCCTTCAAACAATGCATCTTTCACCTCCTTGAAATGAAATAGAGTTTGGCATTACCTGCAGGAGTGTTGAGGCTTGCACACAGCACATGCAGAAGAGACTGGTAAGACCAGCAGTACAAGGGGATCTAATATTCCCATGAGTACATAGAAAAACCCACAGCAGCACTTTATGTATCTAAATATCTATAGTATACATATCTACAGGAGCATATCTGTTGACTTTACTCCTCTTCATAACAATGGAAATATCAAACACATCAGAAACAGGAAAAATAGTCCGGAAAAATGCAGGTTTGTGGACCACAGGCCACTTTTTGTTTTCCCTAGATACTGTTACTGTTCTAAAATGCTCTCTCTTTTGTTAGCAACTGGGAATAATATACAGATTTAAAATTCTGATGAAGATATAGAACAAGGACTGATACTGAACTGGAAAGGGTAGAACTGTGGGATAAGGATTAAAAATTAAGTTAATAAATTAGAGAAAGAACACAAATCCAACAAATTAAATTACAAGACGAGAAAGGATTACACAGCAGGGAGCTGAAGAAAAGGCAATCAAATGTTTAAATGCTACACAGGCTAGGCCCCAGAAGTGCAGTCAAGAATCTTAAGACAAAACATGAATATTAGACCTGAAAAAGTGCACTTTGTTCCTCTTTTGCCAAAGCTTGATGGAGAAGAATAGCTATGCACAGCTCTAGCCATCAGACTTTAAAGGAAATAGACAAAATATTCCGTTCTGGGCTACTCAGTACAAGGGAGACTTGGAGGTCCTGGAGCAAGTCCAATGGAGGTCTATGAAGATGATTAAGGGACTGGAGCATCTCTCTCAAGAAGAACAGCTGAAGAAGAACTTCTTTACTGTGAGGGTAATTGAGCATTGGAACTGGATGACCAGAGAGGTTTTGGATCCCCTTTCCTGGGGAAGAACTGTCTGGACACAGTCCTGAGTAATGTACTCTAGGGAACCCTGCTTGATCAGGGAGGTCAGACTAGATGACATCCAGTGGTCCCTGACAAGCCTACCCATTCTGTGATTCTGTAACATTAGACAGTCCTGGGGATGACAAAGAGGTCAGAACAGACAGGCTATAAGGACAAATCTAAAGTTTGTTTTTTTTTTTTTCTAAATAGAGACTTTATAAACACACACATCCAATCCTATTGAGAAGATCCTTATAAAGAGAGCAATATTTTCCTGAGTGAAAGTGACATGAAGTATCCAGCTTTGTTTAGAGAAAAATAAAAAAGGACACTATGAAAAGATTTTGCATACGAGAAGAGTGAAGCATTGCAATAAGCCAATTGTTTAACAAACATCAGTTAAGAAGCGACTACAAGTGTCATCCTGTCCTTATATGAACAGGTGGAGCAGACGATGTATCGAGGTTATCCCAGTAACACTGCGTGTTACATTACATGTAGTGCCACTTAGTGTCACACTAACAGAGAGAGGCACTCCACAATAGACTGTTATTTTATGTTCACCTATAGAAAATGCTGAGAGTCTAAGTAAATATTTGCTCTCATCTCTATAGCCTTGTTTTCAGAATAAACATTGATTCTTATTTGCTGGATTCTGCCATGATCTCTTGTCTGTGTTTTTATTTTGGGTCCATATATCTATTTGGCAGTGTTTGGGGAAAATATTACTTGTTATAGTTTCTTTTCAAATACAGTTATCATTCTGGTTTACAGTTTCAATAAAACACATAGGTAATTATTTCTTTGCTTATTGTTCCTGGACCAGCTTCAGTAATATATATTGGAGCATGCTAGAGTTTGGCTGAGTACTTTGAATTATTAATAGAAATGGAAGGCTGTGTGTCAGAACTGACCAGTTGCCCAAGAAGATAAGAAGGAAAGCTTGACAGATATGGGAACAAAAGCAAAAATACAAAACAATTTCTCAAAGGCAACAGAAGACAGCAGTGCAAGAACTTCAAGGGACTGAGACATACTCTATTTTATGTAGCAGGGTGACTTTGTTTCACTGTACCATTTCCCAGGGAAGGATACAAAGACTTATGAAGTCTCAAACATAGGTAAATAACCACAGGTTTTCCAATGCAGAAATAACAGCACAGATGACTCACCAAAAAGCCCCCATCAATTATGCACCACAATCAGGAATAAGCAACAACTGAATTTTAAGGGATCAAGACTGTTAGGCAACTACTGGTAGCTGTTAAATGTGTATTCAGTTAAATGTTCTGTCAGTTAGTGGGATTGAAAGGCAAACTCCAGAAGAAACAATAGCCCAGCAGAGAAGGCTGCAAACACAGAATCTCCAATGAGCACTGTAAGGAGCAGTACTTTATTATCTCACCTTCCAAGTGAGAAGAAGAATGCATGCCTCTTTTCTTCTGTCTTCCCTTTTTCACTTGGAACTATTTATGATTCATGCCATAACAATGGCAATATTAGGTTCCTCTGATCTAGTATCCTGTCTCCAAGACATGCTTGAAAAGTGTAAGAACAGACAAGTGCACATGGTATTTCCCTCAGTCACCAACCAGTTCCAATCTAGGGGCTTCTTAAGGTGAATGTGGTGTCTATGTTTTTATGTCTATGTATTTAGTAACTTTCCAGGAGTTTGTCCAGATTTCCTTTGGATCCATATTTCAGCATTCACAACATCCTTCGGGAAGTGGTTTCACAGGTTGGTTCCCTTACTCTATGAAGAGCCATGTCTTGTTTGCTTTGATGAAGTTCCTACAGTTTCATTAGCTGCTCTCTAACTCTGGTACTGAGTGCAAAACTGTTGCTTTTCCCAGATCTCCATACCACATATGTTTTTGTAGAACTCTATCACATGCCTCTTTCCTGATTTTATCCCAGCATGCTGGAGGGTTGGCTGATCTAATATTCCTCCTCTTTGTATTTTTCTGAACTTATCCCAGTTCAGCCTTCTCTCACCTTGAGATGGAAGATGAAAACTATACAGTGCTAAGGACACATGGATTTGCACAACAGCACAAAGAAGTTCTCTGGGTTTCTTTGTGTCCCTTCCCTAGTAATTCTTAACATTTGATTTGCTTTCTTTAACTGCTACTGAGCTTTGAACTGCTATCGTAATGAAACTGTCTATTGTGACAGCAAAATAATGGTTGTAAGACATTCTGATTAGCCCCATCTTCTTTGATACAGAATTAGTATTCTTTCTTCCCTTGTGTATATTATATTTATCTATACTGAATTTCATCTGCTACTTCTGTTGCAGTCAGAATTGTAGTCCTTCTGTAATCCTTCAGGGTGAGTGCTTCCCACCACGTATAATAACCAGTATCATCAGCACTTTCACCTCAGTGTTAATTCATTTTTCAATTTTTTTCATGACATGCTGAGTAGCACAGGTCTCTGTAGGATTTCACTCATAGATTCTCCTTCACTAGAAAAACTGGTCATTAACTGGTAAATGGAAATGTCCTGAAAAAGTCCCAGAAAAGGTTGCACAGTAGAAAACCTAGAGTCTTGCTCAGGTCCCATTTAATTGTATCATATCAGTAAGGTAATATTAAACATGATTCCGTTAAGATCAATTTTTGTAATTCATAAATTAAAACATCACTTAGAAAGGAAAAATCAATTATTATTATCACCAAGGCAAGAAATCTTTCAACTTAAATGGCCATAAAGCACTGCACAAACCTCACAAAATTTTCTCTGCATTTAAAGCTATCAATCACTATTCATGAATATATTTCATCATAGTTGAGAAAAAAAACCAAAAAACACCTGTTTGGTCAGACAGAAGCCAATCCTCAGAGTGATAAAATGCTCAGGTCACTGGTATCCAGGATTCACAAAGAATGTCCCCTGGTTTTTAACCATAATAATCTAGCATTATAAATTGTTACATACCACAGCAACTTTAAAGGCTTTTAGAAATAGCTGTCAAGATCTCAATTTTAGCTATCCTTTGGAAACACTGAACTTATCCCTCTCTCATTCCCAAACGAATAAACTAATTTTAACAAAAACTCAGAAGACTTACCTTCTGAATTTTTAAACCATCTACTTTATAGAGTCAGATCCTTTTTTTTATTGTGAAGGCCTGAAAAAAGTGAACCAGTCTGACCCTTCAGCAGTTTATAAAGTATGAGAAGATTAGAGCCTGAAGTGGTATAATTAGTTCCAAGATGCTAACTCTAACAAATTTTATTAAGTTTAATCTTTTTAAAAGGTAATCTTTCTTTTACAAATATAGGTAACTTAAATTTTCTACCTTGTTGATACCCTTGACTTGGTTTCTTTAGTCAAGTAAATGTTTTATCCTTAGTAATAATAAAGGATTTCTCTACACAGGGAAGTTAATCTGTGTTAAATGAGGGCAGACATATTAGATAATTCATTCTGTTCAAGGGAGCTAATTTGGAATAAAGTGTTTATTCTGGGTCAAAGAGTTCACACACAGAATAAATGAGGAATAGTTTCTCATGCTGATAAATTAAAAAAACCCTGCCATTCTACTATATACAAATATTTTGGGGGGTTTCTCTTTTGATAGTAAACTTTCTTTGGAGAGTCCTTAAGTAATGCAGGTAATTAAAGCAGAACTCACAAATGCTGTTATTTAGCACTAATTGGTATATTTTTAGTTATTTGCTGAAGAAGCTGAAGTTATGATGATAAAAGAAAGCCTGGCATGGCAGCACAAAAAAGTCTGAAGATCTCTAGTCTACACCTTCTTTATTAGAGTACGAATGGAGGATAGTTTTGCTGTATGTGAATGTTGCTCTGCAACATTCTCTTGGACAAAAGCCCAGGTCTCTTCAGTTTGGAGAGAAGACAGATGTGAGTGAAGTTTGCAAAGCCATGAAGGTGATGGTTAAGGTGAATGCAGAACTGTTACCCACCCAAGCCTGCAATGGTAGAATAAGGGGCACTTGATAAACCTGGCAGGAGATGAGTTGATCACAGAAAACTGTCAACTTGTGACATTGCTGTGGAGACACACAACTTCAAAGACAGACCAGAGAACCTTGTGGACAATAGGCCCATGAAAGGAAATTTAAAGCCTGAGGCTTTAACATGCCTAGCAGAACAATTGTAAATATTGAGAAATCATGAGAGGAAAGACAAGTGCTGAGGCTCACATGCATTCCCAAAATAACCTCTCCTATTGTCCCTGCTGGGGATAGAACAATGAGTTAGTCAGACAACAGGTTTATCACTGCATCTCTGTGTGACCCTGAGCAGAAATTGAAAATACTGGGAAAGGCTGAAGGCTGAACTGGAATGATCATATTCCTCTAGTGGGTTTCCAGTGCAGATAGAGGAATATTCACAGCGTAGGCAGACTGTTAATTCCTCAGAAGCGTAATTCAGCACATTAATATGATCCAAAATAATTTTAAAAATAAGTGCAACTATTCATATTACTTCTCAAATGCTTTCTCTGTGATCATTTAAGAACGTTTTGGAAAAATTCATGAGTGATTGCAGTTTACAAAACAAAAAACAAGTGTGTTGCAACACAAGTATGTGAACCTCTTACCTTTTGGGTAAATGTCTTTCAAAGGCACATCTCCAGGTGCTAAAATTCTGACTATTTGATTAGAAGCCAATAAAGTTACACAATTGGTTTGTTTTGCAGCTCCTGTTTTCCTCTGGGCTCCATAATAAAATGGGTCAGAAGGAGAAGCCCGTTTTTGACTCAGAGAGGAGTTTCTTTTCCAGCTATACACTTCACTGGGAGACTGCAAGAGAGAAAGAATCTAGTGAAGAAACCATTACTATTACTGAGCCTAAAGAACACACATTTCTTGATAAGTTTCACTTCTTATTTAATTTCAAATCAAATGCGGCTACTGTGGTTACTTCTTATGTTACCACATGACAAGGAAAAGACCTGGATTATTTTGTCACCAAAAACTCCTATAGGAGTGAAAAACAACAAACCATCTACATGAGTTTTAGGCATTAAGACTCTCTGAAGATCTGAAGTTGAAGTGTTTGGTAAGCTGAGCACTGCTACTACAAGATACCTTGCTCATACTAAATGCTTGCACCATTAACACTAAACACTGAATCTGAAATTTTGCCCCATCACCCTTACATTCACCCTTAGCACTCCCCTTTCAACATTCACATGGACATCTAAAACCATGTATGAGGAAAGATGGGACCTCAGTCTAAATCAGTCAGAGCAAAATGCTTCATCATCAGCATTGGTGTGTTAGTACTGAAGTGTGTAGCACCTTTCGTACTCTGTCCTCTAAACCACCTCCCTTTTCCAGCAATAAACTCACATCCATTCTAAATAATATGAAAAGCCAGAATAATCAATCTGGTCATATAAACCTAGATCAAGAAAAACTCAAAAGCTAGTTGCAAATACAGGGAATGTCTTATTGTCAAAAACCATATTTTTGAATCCATTTTGGATTTCAAAGTATTTTCTTTGGTCATTTGGCTTTCCCAAAATTCATGTATGTTAACAGTTATATTTTCTAATTTGCCCCAATTTATTAAGCAAACATGACTTACAATTATTTATTCCATAAGCACTTACCCTTTTTATGTATCATTAGATGGTAAATACAAAAAAAAGTCCAAAGGGTTAAACATACTGCTTTTATTTTCCTTGTGTTTACCTCCCCTCCTTGCAATATCCCTAGTCACTACATTGCTAAGTTTCGCTTTCCTTTTTGGTTCTTTTGTGAATCTGTCACAGCAATGAGCACACTCACATGCAGTATTTACACTCCACTACATTATTCAATAGTGAAGGGGCTGTATACTTTTGTTACTGTTCTCCGTAACTTTTTTAATTTTCCTTAAATGCCGTCTTGCTACCTGCTGCACACTGAGCAAAAAGTTCATGCTGAACAGTTCAAAATCATACTGATATCCTTTTTCTCACTTGCTATATTTAATTAAAAAAATGTAAAAACACATGCTATAGAAAATATTCCTCTAGCCAGCCTTGTTCAGAGCTCACCAACAATGAATTTTGTCCATGCTAGAACATTACATTGACCAATTTCTTATTATTTAAAACCACACTGAAATCCCTCGAGATCAGACTACCCTAACAAATGGTGCACACTACATGAATTTGTCGCTTACTGTCACTCCCTTCTTTTTCCATATCATTTAGTAAACAGGAACTTAACCAGTTACAGAATAAACAAGACCACATTACTTCATTGTATAATAACGCTGAATATTTACCAAGAGGTCTGGAAAACCAATAACAACAGTAGCATAATTATGTTCATCTGAGAAGATCCTGTTGGGGGAGCTGATCTTTTGTCCCACAGCTGCACTGAGGTTTTCTGAAGATAGCTGGTCACTTGAAACTGCATGCGGCACACACAGTTCTGATGCTAAACAGGGAAATTAAACAAAATGAAAGTCATTAAATCCAGATGTGCAATGGGAAACAATATTAACTGTAAGAGTCCTGAGCACTGAACACTGCTATTACTTTGAGCATAAAATTACTAAAAAGCAGAAGATCTGATTATACTATGCAATACCACAGAAAAGAAGGCAGGAAATAATCTTATTTTTGTAAAGTTAAGTACTTCAAATCAGGAAATAGTAGCTTTGTAGATGCTTATACCACTTCATTTTGCCCTGTACTGTGCTAACGAGGCAGGAAGCCTATGGAATAGAACAGCACGTGATCTCATTGAAAATTGTTATAATGGAAATGCACCGAAAGGCAAAATGTAGGTTTGCACAGGTAAGTGTCAATGTGACATTTCTCAGTGACTGTCTTGCTGTCTTTGAAATTTAAATAATATTGTTTATAATGCATTTCTGTTAAATAATAGTCTAGTTTTCTTTGTTTTTAAGCTAAGGAAAACTAAATTTTATTCTGTGCAACTGTAAGAGCCTTTTACCTTGGCTCAAACTATCAACACAGTCAGAACTTGCTATCTTTAGTTCTGCAGCAGACACTGTTTCCACTTCAATGGGCAGACTATCCTGTTCACCTGGCACCAAGAGAGAGCTTTTTTCCCTCAAAGGATAAATGCGCTACTGGTTTGGGTCAGTGGTAAACCCATACTGGTCTATCTTTTGTTGGTTCTCCTGACACAAGTTCTGCCTCAAAGAACAAGAACAGGCTGAAGAGTTACATTTGGCGTTTGCTGGCTGATTTGGAAAAAAGGGGAGAGGGGATATGATAACTTTTTAGATTGGAAGAGAAGAAATCAGATAACAAAGGATAAAAATAGCACAGAAAGCATGCAGCAAAAAACTGTCCACAAATATTTTGGGACTGGAAATTATGATAACATTTCTATCCATCTGAGGAATGATACTCTAGAATGGTTTCTAAATAAGGTAGTAAGAGGAAGGAAACTACTGTGCTCTGATGGCGCTTGATAAGTTGGTAGAGTAAACTGTACAAGAGATAAAAAGGATTCTAGATATTTAGGCTGTGGTTAGTTTTTGGTATTCACTTTGTTGCTGTTTATGTAAAATAAGCCCTATTTGGTATTTGTCAATAACATTTGCTTGTATCATGTTTACACTGTGTTAATCTCATTTCTCATACTTATGCTAGCCACAAGAACCAGAACAAAACTTTTCCCCTCTTTAACAGATATAAAGTGGTTTCTCTATTTGTTTCCTCTGCCTCTCTGAGACACAATGGCCAAAACCTATAAACTGTTAGATGGGATGTACATGTGCTTCCAGTGTTATTAAACCAAGCAGACTAAAGATTTTGTGCACTATGATCAAGATAGTCAAACCTTAGCAGCCAGAATGATGACCATTGGAGATTTCTGCCTTATTCTGTAGTTAAGACATGCCTCAGTGCCTAGCATCATCCGGAAATTTTACTGATCAAATTCCTCACATCTTTCAACACAGATGTGATGGCCTCAATGCCACCCTGCACGCTATTGACAGAACTACAGAAACTGTGACTTCTGTTCTAACAGTAGGTCTTTTGTATCTTTTTGAGGGCTGGGAAAAGTTTTCTAGCTCATCTGAGTGTGTGTAGCAGACCTGCAACAGTGTTCAGCCTGGACTCATTAATATATTTGTTCCTTTCTGTTCCTGTTCTAATTCCTGCCTAGTTACCTTTCTTCCTTTTCCATTCTATATGCTTGTCTGTTTCCTAAAAGTCCATTACTTTTAAGGGGCTTGAATGCTACAATGAAACAAAGATGCTTTATTCAAACAACCTGCAGTTTGGCCATGGGATGTGCCATGCCTTGTGAGAAGTTATTATTAAGCAAACATGATAAGGGGAGGACAAAAAGAGAACCAGAGAGAAGGTTACTCAGACGTTTAAAGAGCCTTGTTTGTGCAGCTGCAAACAGAAATGATTAAAAAAAAAAAAAGAAGGAACTAGCCAAGCTTGCATTCAATACCTGTTGTTAAGCCAAATCCCATTTCAGCTGGCTCCTCACTCAACGCATACAGCTGACAAACCTCACTGTCTTGAGTTTCCATATGGGCACGCTTGGTTAAAAGAAATTTCCTGTAAAGGATACACATTTATAATAATTCCTGACTAAGCGTGTAACTCTAAACAAGGACTTTTATCTTCTGAAACAGTGAAAACATTCTACATTTATATAAACAGGGTTATCAACACCTTTTGCTAAAAGTAAATACAATTTATCAACATCTGTGAGACAGCAAAGGGCAAGCCAGCAAGTGGCAGATTTGTCTTCTGGTAACTATTTACACACTTTGATTTGCTGTGCATTTATAAAAACAAGACAGCACAGAAGCACTTCTTTCATGTAACTGTGAGAGTAAAGCAAGTAGGTGCCAACTCTGGACAACGTGTCTGTATTTCTAAAACTAGGTCCACCAACATTCTCATTTCTAAAGTTCAATACCATCCCAGTAAAATCAGTATTAACAAGCACACAATCAAATCTAGTCTGGCCTTTCAGAAGCAGGCATATCCTGTTCATTTCCTACTCTAAAAGCCTACCTGCACTTTCACCACAGCAAATCTGCATCTTAAACACCAACTTTTAAGTCCAGTCAGTCTCACAAACTGAAAAAAGCAACTCTGAGAGCAGGAGTGAAACTCCTGAACATAAACAAGATACAAACAAGAAATAATGTCATTGAGAAAACCAGGCTGAACTAACTTATTTGTTTCATTTTCCACCAAGAGCCACCGGTCTTCAGCTGCCAGGAAAACAGATTTCAGATTGATCGGAAGGGAGATGGTATGAGTTTGACCCTCCAATACATCCAGTACAATAAGGTGGTTTCTATGAAATTGGAAGCCAAGAAAAGAATAATCAGATGGGATATACACAAGGAGATCTGTTATAAATCAATATAATACAAGGATATAATTTATTCTCACCCTGCTTCTTTGTAGAACACCAGCCAGTTTTTGTGTGAAAACTCTCGGCACATTTTGTAGTTGCTCTGTATAAAAATACATCATAGAGCAATTAGTGTCTGTTAGATTCATTCCAGTGAGTTTCCCTGACTCCCCTGAAAGTGTACTACCTTTCTTCCTTTATTTAGAAGAATCCATGGCATTAATTACCTTTCAAAATGCTATCTAGCCTGACTTGTTCCTAGTCATATAATTGCATAATAACTGAGTTCATTATTTTGGACACAATACCTTGTAACAAAATGTTCCATTATTTCCAGTTCTAGCTCCAAAGAGGGATATTTTAAAGATACGTGTCTTCAGACAATTTATTTATTTATTTAATAACACCATTCCATAACAATGTTATTTTCTGCATAAGACATTTAAACACATGTAAGAGTAACCAATTAAGTGCTTGGGCTGTAAAATGACAAAAGCTTAACAATCCTGGGACAGTTTTTCCAATACTGAGATTTGATTTTAAAAAAACTTAGTATAATAGAGGCAGGTGCTACTTCTCACCATCTCTTCTTTGTTACGCCACCAAGATGTTTTCTTAGGAGACTCTGGAGCATCTGATAAGAGCACAAGATGGCGAAGGGCACCATTGCTTGTATCCAGCAACAACACAATATGGCTCTGTAATGAAAAGCAGATTCAGGTACATCTCAAGCTCATTTAAGAGCAAATCTATCTGCAGCACTTTTTGCAACTCCAGCAACTTAGGATGTTTTGAAAAATTATCCAGATTTTGTTGGAAAACATAAGCTGAATTTTCTTGGTTCATTTTGAAGTTCATAGAGAAACTGAATTTGATAGATTAAGTACATGCAAGGGCTGTAATGACATTACAGATTATCCAAAATGTTTTATCTATACATCTCACATTCACTTCTGCATAACCTCTAGGAACTAGACTAGTATGGCTTACACGCCCAAGCTGTGGTCAGCTACAGGTGAGAGGCATACGAATTTGTTCCGTCAAGTCACTGAAATATTTAAGTTTTTATGTTTTCTTACCATTCCTCTAATGTACCCATTACTTCAGTCCTACTGAACATGACAGACCAATGAGAGAAGGCCTAGTACTTTCTCTCCATGTTCATGCTTCTGATAACGTGGAGCCTATTAAATATCCCAGTGTGTGACAATCCTTCTGTAACCTGCACGCTCAGACAGCTTAGAGTGGCAGAGGTAGGACAGCTATGGGAGGACAGCAGGATGACTCAAGACGACAGAGATGAATAGCAGATGGGATACCAAACACAGTGGTGCAAGTGTTCTCCACATGTCACATAAAAATATGATATGCTCAATTTTGAACTTCTTCAGATTTCTCTGTTACTCAATGCCCCAGGGTCCACATATGTTGTCAAATGATGGGGTCAGTTTAAACATTTCTTTTTGCAAAATACTATAGCTACTCCTAATGTGTTTACCTAGGAATTCAAGAGAAGTCATTCAGGGCCAACCTTAACTGCATCAAATGAAACTTAAAAGGCACAAAGGAACAAGTTAATTAAGCCTTGGGTTGACTTTTGTTTGCCATTCAAGGAAATGTTAGGTTCTGCAAGGACATTAGGTTCTGCAAGGACCTACTAAAAGTAAACTGTCTACGTACAGCATGGGCAATAACGCACGATAGACATTAAGGAAGTAAAACATAAATTCCCACAAATTCCCCTAAATAAAACAAATACAAACAATCTGAGTCACAGTGGTTTTGTTCGTTTTGGGTACACTTCATACTTTCACTAAAATTATTTGTGAGAGTTAACTCTAATAATGACAGTGATTTGAAACTAAATATGGTAAAGCATTTAAAATATTGTCATGTTATTTGGAGCATTTGGGAATTTCAGTTCAAGTTCAATATTTCTAAAAAAAGAAGTTTGCTTATGTATTACAAACCAAAATTATATAAATGTGGTTCAGGAAAAAACCCAGGGCATTTGCTTTGGACTTTGGTTTTGTGCCCTATTTTATTTATACAATTCTGTAACAGTACTGCTGTACTGAAGCAATGCATTAGCCTTCAATGCGAGATAAAGAACACATACAAATCAATTACATTTTTTCACTTAGCTTTAAATTTATGAGAGCAGTTGGTAATATAAAAAGCCTCTCTACCCCACCCCTTTTGATGTTAATGGTTTCCTTCTGTGCTAACTGACTGATGTATATTCTGTCTGTGTTTAAGAATAGATTTTTGCGTCACTTGTGAACACATCCAAGAGCAGCTTTGGCAAGTCTTCAAGTGGGCTGGGAAAAGACATTGGTGTGCAATTCCACT
>JAWWEU010000001.1:57890244-57918679 GCA_035583155.1 Acropternis orthonyx | reverse complement strand
TGACTGGGAGAAAAGTAACCTTTGGGTGACCTCCCGACCCCAATGTCTGGAATTCCAAGCTCTGGGCAGATGCAATAGCCAATCTTGTGAAGTGGTGTGCATTTATTTTTAGTTACTGCAAAGTTTCCCTTTCCTTACTGCTGTTTTTATTTTAGCCGGCATTTTCCTCTAAAAAGTCCTCAAATCAAACAGGGCTGTGATTTCATTTTGCTGCTATGGGAAGTTGTTCCTTATAGTCTTGCAGACAGAGTGGAGAGCTTGGGGAATTTTCAGAGTGGGACAGTACAAATAACTTGCTTTAATCCTCTTGTATTTTCCTCCCCAAACTCACTGCCAGTTTTGATCTCTTCTGCCCTGGATGCTCATATCCTGAGCAAGCAAGCTTGCAAATACAGACTCTTCTTAGCTGTCAGCTTCAGACTGAGGCTGATCTTTAGCTTGGTAGGGTAATCCCTCCATACCTCTTCTTACCTCTTGTCCCACCTTTTCTGTTAGAGCTAGTCAAGGATCCCTTGAGCGATACACACATAACAATCCCGACACTAAATATTAGGCACAGACACAAACACAATACTGTTCATCAGGTTCAATTGAAAAAGGTCTGTGCAAGAATTTGTGGTTTGTGGCTCAAACCTCCATGTCTTCAGAGGTAGGGAAATGTATGCAAATAGGTTACTGGTATCCTAACTAATGCAAGTGGTGTCTTTCAGTTGATTTGGGAGATTTTATTGTACTCAAGATTTCAGTGAACTGGGATAGAGATATAGTAGAGATAAGTAGAGATATAAACTTTTTGCTTATGGAAAATGAGCCTTCTCCCTTTCTATAGCAGGTGCACACATTTCTATGCATGCAGATCTTTCTATAAGGTGTGCTTATAGAAAAGGAAAGTCTTATATAATGAAAGAGAACGAAATAATATCAACTAGTTTTGAAGAAAATACACCCTTTGTCCTGAAGACATACATCAGAATATTATGGGGACCGAAGGTTTCAGAAGTTACTGCTACTATGTTACAGGTACTTCCATACTCAGGAATTATGTACTTCAGGCCAGATCACAAACTGTTAAAAAAGTCTTCCTTTAAAGGATGATTGCCATCCTCTACATGTAGCAAGTGAGATGGATCTCTGTGTCAGATTCTGTGCCACAGATTTCCTCACTGCCTTGTTATCAGAGAGCTTTGACAGAACTGCAGCAGCACGTGGGACAGGCAAAAGCATTTCCCTCCCTCCCTACCCCACTTCCTGACCAAGAAGTGCAAAAGCAGAGTTAAAGGATGCTGGCAGGACACTGCTTGGACTAACACTGTTGTGCTCCTTGACATAGACTGTAGGTTACTCTGTCCAGTTGTAGCCTTTCAACAGAGTAAAGTGCTTCTAAAAAAACCTGGAAGTGTGCTGTTAATTTACAGGCAAATCAATTATCCATATGCATTTTCCTCCTATAACCCCATATAAAACCATGCATAAAGTTATAAAAATGCCTTTCAGTCTGTATTTGCTCTCCTTCTGAGCAATAAAAGCAATAGGTGCAGAAAGAAAAAGAAAAGTGTAACTGCTGGGCACAAAGCTTTAATAGGAAGTAGAAGTACACCCTGAAGTACTCATGGGCAGGGGCATTGCTGCTTTGAAAAGATGAATGCAATTCTCATCTTACAAGGAAGTTACTTGAGATTTCTGAAGAGTCTATCACTTTAGTCTGAACAAAAAGATAAAGCCAAAACAGGCTGCACTCACCGAGTCCACTGGCCAATATGAGGAATAAAATCATTTACCTTTCCTTGCAAGAAGATGTAAATGTGCCTTAAAATGAGATAAATCTCCCATTTGTGCTATTAAGTAAAATAGCTGAGGAATTTACTTTCAGTAAAATTTTATTTAAATGGACAGGAAGGAATGGTGATTTTTCATTTTACTTCACTGGAGGGCTCTACTGAATCCAGATGGATGTGATCTATGAAATAAATCACACAAGCTCATTTGAAAAGCTGCAATATAATAATTTCATCTCTTCCAATAAGGTTATCTTCTGTTTAAAAATGTTTTCTTTTATAAATTAGTCAGAAACATTCATCTCCAAAGACCTTATTAAAAGAAAAAATGGAAAAAATTGCTTTTGGTATCATCTAATTGATGGATCATATTATTTATGAAATAGCAGCTGTCAAGTGGCCTTTTTATTTAAAAACTGCAAGTCCTTATTTCTACAAATACTGTTAATACTTCTTCGTCCTTTTGCAGGCACACACAGATGAACCCCTAAAGCATCACATACATCATTTATATTACTTGTTTTTCTTGTCTTGTTTGATGGACCCTTAGCACAAGGAGCTAACCCTTGGAGCCTTATCCAAAATACATGTGCCACTAATCTACTTTTCTTAGCATGTGAATGCTGCAAATTCTGAGTTGATGCCTGCCAGTGACCTTAGTACACCCAAAAGTGGGCATCTTGACTATATGTTAAGGCTCCTCCTGTTGCCAGCAGAAAGAGAAAGGCACTTCCAGAGGGCAATTCAACATGTTCTACCTTGGCTGTGATGAAATGCTCTTCAGAGCACCTTTATTCTCCCAGAAAATACTGAAGGTACTTGGATTATTATCCTGGACTATATACTTACCTGCTAACATCCATAGTAACAGACTTAATTTCATACATACACAACATCCACCTCATTTCACAGGTGTACAGAGCACATGATATTTCCATGACTCCACTGCAGAAAGAGCTGGGAATAAAACCTAAGCTGTAAAGACTACAAGAGCAGTGTTCGTCTGACCTGTGCTTTGGTGCCTCGCTTAAAAACCAATCCCAAATAAGTTGCTAATGTAGTCCATGGATACAAGAATCCAATATACAAAAGAATCTGTTTTCATCCTTTTTTTTTTAATGAAATACATGCAAGATGCTTACTTAAGTTCTCAAGAAGTCAAAAATTACTTTCAGTGGTGTTCTAAGTATGCAATAACTTTTTCCAACCAAGTTTGTAATTAAACTACATGTATTTTCACAACCAAATGAGTAAGGTCTGCCTTATTGGTAACACTCTGCAAAAAGTCTTAAGAAAATGCAAAACATTCAGAATATTTTAATTCTGTATTATTTCCCAGTAGTGTAAAACAGGCTTATTTTCAGACAGAATTTATTCACCTGTAGCACTTGCCAAGAAAGGCAACTCTGAAACTGGCAATATATTGGCTTTGCCAGAGAAAAACATGAGGTTACAGCTCGACTGAAGTCATCTGGAGAGGGACTCTGAGCTACCATAGTCTCTCCACAGAACAAATTTTATTTCAGTCTGAAAAATATATCTAACATACTGTCACTGAAAAATATATTCCATGAGGACAGACAAAACCAGACACTGAGAAAACTACCTAAAGCTTCACAGAAGAACCTTTGATAAAAACTTCATTACAGACACCAAATGCTACTGTGATTTGGTTAAAAACAAAACAGTAGAAATTTTAGAGAATTAGAAAGCTCAGAATATTGCTGGCTTGATATTAAAAGTGTGAGACATTCTAAACATTCTTAGATACAAGACAGACTGCCATCTGTTTTAGTTTTCTGCACCAACTTCACCAAAGAAGGATAAGGATTATTCAGAACCAGACAAGTATGTTATGGGCATCTCAAAATAGCCTAAATGGTACTTCTATAGCTATTCAACAAGCAGGTAACCTCAGAATCATAATTTTTCCAACTTGCATTAGAAAGTGTTCAAGGCAAAGCCAAAAAAGGCATAGGCAGTTCTACTAAAGGCAGAAAAATTGTGTTTCTCGTAAGGCATAGAGCTTATCTGTAGTGTTTGACACTAGAAAGTAGCACTGACACTTGACAAACATTCGTGGAACAACAGTATCACAGAAACACTAGAAATTACTGAGAATTACTTAACACCCCAACCCAAAGTAGGAAGGGTTCTTCTAGACTGAAGTCTCTCACCTACTGAAAAATGCACAGAAGAAATTCAGAAAAGCAAAAGGAAAAAGCATTCAACAAGAATGACCAGATTTAATGTCCATGTCAAACCACAATGACTGGTAGGTAACATAATACACTATTATTAATGTTAAAACTGAACAGCAGCACCACTGTATACACTGTTATCTCTTCCCACTTCTGGGCAAAGAAGTTTTGAATTGCAAATGTTACAATCAGTTCACTGATAGCAAGGGAAAGTGGAAAGTATGCAATACTTGTCTTTCAAAAAAGCACTTGAGTCAAACCAACACAGAAGTTGTTAGTGATTCTAAATTTGCATTGCTGCTACCCTGGATGTTAAGGCTTACATAGTCTTCTTTCTAATATCAATACTTCAGATGTTACAGAATGAGAAATGGCTTTACCATACAAATCAAAAATAGTGGCATGAAGAAAATACAAGCAACATTTACCTTTGTGACTCAGAAACTGTCTCTCATATACTATTTGAAAAGTGAAAAGGGGACAGGACTGGAGCAGAACTTAAGTTCACATAAAATACCTTACTCTGGACTCCACACTTTGCAAATATGCTGCTTGCCTGAGACTCCTGAACTTGAACCACTCTCTCCCTTTCTCCCACGAAGGTCAATCTCCCTCTATCAGTAAGAGAAATAGGATAAGCAGGTAGAACTTACCTTCAAGAATGCAAAGGGACATTGTCCAACTAAAAACACAAGAGGAAAATCCCCACATAAAAGCTAAAGCTGAAGGCAACTCACAAGATTCAAGTACAGTAAAAGAGAGAACGTTCAGCAGGAAGTAGACTTGTGCAGGCTCTTTTATCCTATAGAGGTAGAGTCCTCAGTGATCCTCTCCTATCCTTATGATGCTACTTTGCTCATCACTAAACATTCAGCTGTGTTTTAATTTTTTTTTACCTCCTCTTCATGTAGAACCACTTGACCTTTGAGTGGATTTCCTAGAGGGGCCACAGTCACAAAAGGTTGCCAGACACTTCCAACTGTTCTTGGGAAGAGGTCATAAAGATCCACAAAGTATCCACTCTTACTAGAAACCTTCATGAAGTACAAGGTAACAGGATTGCAGGTAGTAACGTAAAGAACATTTTTGGATTCCTCTTCTGAAATAAGAAAAGAAAGCAGTGAAAGGCTACTGACATTGCACATTGCTCTTCTGGAAATAGATGTGTCATAAACTTCATGGATGATACAGCAAAAAGGGCAGGAAAATTACCACTATTGAGACAAAAATATAAAGAGAGAAATAATACTAACTAAATGTTAACTGGCAGAATCTTGCAGTACCATTGATAAACAATTATTCCAGACACATTTGTGTAGGCAGGACTGCAGTGTCTGCCAGCTGCTAGTATCTAAAAAACCTGTTCATTCGGTTTTGTTTGTTTATAATCTTGGTTCATCCTCCTTCTCTATCCCATACTCCCTTAAAATCCATGTATTTAATAATTAAACATGGGATGAATGTAAACTTACAGAACTTTCCACATGTAGCACCTTCCTGAATGATTTCAGACAATTCTTGAAAACAGTACAAAGCCATCTAATTTCTGGGTTTTTGCCACAACAGTCTGCTAATGTATTTAAAAGATGGACTACAAGTAGAAAAAGCAGCGTTCTAGTATTGATCATTAATCATCTGTTTATAATACACAATAAAGTTCAGACATGTTTTATGAACATTATTATTATTTATCAGTATTCCCAATGGTGCAATTTACTTTGGGACATAAGTAGTAGAAGTAACTAAGGCAGGCTTGATCCAGTGAGGAAGAATTTTAATCCATATGAACACAGGGGGAAAATGCACAGCACTCTCCATGTTAAAAGATTCGTATTAAAATTGAATTGAGAGAGGAAAAATCAAAGAACACACAAATTAAACAGACTTGTAATTTTGTGGCTGTGTTGCACTTTAATTACACATCTTTCTCTTAGTCTGAGAAAGATGCATATCCTTACAAAGACCACAATGAGCCACATTACTGTATATGCACTGAAGTGTTATTACTACACTTAGGAAGTCAACAGCCTAGTCCTTCATCATCTCCAGGATATCACACTATTTATAGTATTTGGGATCACTACAAAAGTTTGTAGCCTTTCTTACTGTACCTTTTGTTACTGTGACATCACAAACTAAGTTAATTTCATCTAAAGGCAGTTTCCAAGAAGCAAGTTCTTCAGTAAAGTTGAGGGACCTGGCTTCATGTCGTTCCAGTGGAAAGCCTTGAATATTTAAGTACACAGGGCCCTAAAACAAATGACAACAATGAGGGCTTCCTAAAATATCCCACTCTCCATTCTTTATGAAATCTAGAAATCTTCTTCAAGGCATAATACTATTAACACCAAAACCTGACCAATTACTAATTAAATAAAAGGGAAAAGGAAATGCTTTTCTGCAAGCTCTCTGAGTATCCATACTACCATTTTCTTATAGAAACCATAATGCCTTTTCTCTTTAGTCTTTTAATGGTTTGGAACCGTTATTGCTTAGTGACACGAAAGAGGTATCATGTACTGATAGAAAACAGCTCATACAAGATAAAAAATCAGAATATTTTTGTTTCAAAGAAGTTCAATGGCAATTTCTTGTAAGGTTTTAATCTCACCCCTACACCACATTAGAAGTTAACATTTTTCTTTACTCACTGGAGTAATAATTACTGAAGTTAAGCCAGGAACCCAGAGCTGAAAAGGACTTAGAAATTTGGCTACAGATCAAATTGTACTAAAGGTTCAGATTCAAACTTGGAAGTGCCAAAGACTCCTAAGAATTCAGCAGCATGCAAAACAGAAAAAGAAAACAGCTTTCTTTTCAGTCTCTGATCTCAGTCAATAGCTGGGGTCTGGGGCCCAAAACTGGTGACCCCCAAGCATCCAAGACAGCTACAAAGTTCTTTCACATATGGTATTTCCAATATCCTTCCCAAAACCTCTTTTCAAGAATAGCTGGCAAGCTTACTGATTTTAAAGCACATCTTACATTGTGCGGTTTAGGTATACAAAAATGATTACTTTTCTACCCAGTATAAATCCCCTCAGAACAAACAACTAGGACTACACTTTGTATACACTCTTTTTCCGGAAGAAATTAATCACATTTTAGATTCTTCATGTCCCAATACATAAAACCAGCATTACATGAATTAAAAAAAATAAATTAGAAGACAGACCTTTACATCTATTTTTTGAGTTTCTGATGGACACAGCAGCTTCTGTTGAGCATTTCCTGACTGATCGATTTTCCAGTAGCCCATAAATTTATGATCTGGTAATGGCAATCTGTCAAATAATGCAGGAAAAAGTGAATTTTTATACTTACTAACCAGTAACTGATATGGAATAAATAATTTAATAACTGCATTTTTCCAAAGAAATACATCTGAAGATTCCTTGCTAAAATATTTCATTCCTTTTTATGTTTTAAATCACAAAAACTTTAGCCTTATGTAATACTAATAGAGTCACAACCTACGCAGTATCATAGAAGAGGAAGCATTGCACATAAAATGGCCTCAGAAGTTTTCCAGTCTGAATTATGTGAGATATGCAGCAAAATATATCCAAGCCGCCTCTTGCTTTGCTTTATTCGGATCAGGCAGGGTGTGGTAGCAAACCTTAAAGGAACTCCTGTCAGTGGCTCACTCATCTAAAGCCCAGCAGATTAAGCACAGTAAACACTGTGGCTAGTTAATACTGCAATAAAAGTTCCATGAATTATTTCCATTTATTTTACCCCTGCTCACATGAACAAAGACAAAGGAATACAGACATGAGAGTATCCCACTGCATTCTGGCCAATACCACCTAAAGACAGACAGGGATATCTATAAAAGCCTCACTGGCTTCCCTTGGTCTACTTATTTCATTTCTGTACCTTTTATTTAGGGAAGAAATAGAGGGGCCACACCAAAACTCATTTACACAGGAAAAGAAAATGCTGGTTTATGACAACGTGGCATGACAGCAAAATAGGGATAGCATAATTTTTCTTTCCTTCCTCTGAAGTGATTTACAACCAGTGAAAGCAGATTTGACTTCGTTAACTGGCGTGAATACCTTGAAACTAATGAACTCATAACTTTTTGTTTCTTTTACTTGGGATCAGTTGCTCCTAAAGAGATCTCCTGTAAAACAACATTCTGTGTTACATGCCGTTGCACAATATTGTACAGCTACAGGACTTGGCAAGAGAATAGAAGACATTCCTTCTTCCAGTTTCTATAAATATCTTCAAAGTCTATTTTAAGGAAGTTCTCTTAGACTGTTAAAAGTATCTGCTTGGTCTCTTCTGTCCCATCTGATCATTCTCGTTCCTACTGTTACAAGTATTTTCCCTCTCCTCCGCACCCAACCTGGCCCTTCTACATATTAGAGGTTTGTTTGATTTCTTCGTTATATTTTTTTCAGAATAAGAAGAATCCCAAATGAAAAAAACCAACAGCCCTCCTCCCCCCCGCCCCGCCCCCCCCCCCAAAAAAAAGCCACAAAACCCCCCCAAACAAACAGAAACTTCAGTTGGACTAGATATGAAACTTAGGGAATTTTATTTAATTTTTCCCCTAAAAACTTAAAGGAAAAGTCAGGAAATGAACACAAATATCCTCTGATCTTTGCTATTCATGCAGGAAAGATGTGCTAACAATTCTTAATGGTATACTGACACCAAACCTCAAGCAACCAGGAGAAGGCAGAAATCACAGGCATTATGTGTTTGGACCATCTGCTAAGACAGTCAGACAGCCAAAGACACTTTTTGCAAACCGAAAATTATTTGGATGCTATGGATTGTTGGTGCTCATAGATAAATAAATATCCAGCTGCCAGCAATATGCCACTGGGGCATGGAATGAGGGAAGTGCATCTCATTAATTCGCTCTCTTAGTCAAAGAACCAGGAGAGTCCTCATTGCCTGTTTGTTGCCTAATTAAGAATGTCAATAGATATCAATGTCTGCAGAGTGATTAATTTTGAATTCTTCCTCATTTCAGTTTACATTTTTCCATTCTTTACACCTAGCTAATGTAGACAAAATTAAGAAGAATGTTCCCAAATTAAGAAGAGAAATGAAGCCAGACTAAAAAAAAAATCCCCAAAACAACAACAATAATAATAATTAACGGAAAAAAATCAAACAATTACGCTATGGCAGATGCCAACATTCAGCACAACTAGGAAAAAACACTCAGGATGCATTATTTCAATGTATACAGAATTCTTACGGAAACTTATTCATGCAGTCAGAAAACAGGCAAACAGTCAAGTCACTATACCAAATGTCAATTTAGATGTCTATGAAGTAGAATTTTACTTCAGTCCTCCATTTGTGTTTCTAAATGATTTGTTGGCAATGTGTTGGTTATGTCTTGAGCCACAAGCTGTCTCGTGTGCAAAAAAACCCTGGAGACTTCTTTTTGCTCTATGACTCTGAGTAGCATAATCTCTGATATGTCTATAATCAGCAATAATTATTTCCTGTTAGCTCAGTGGAACATCGACTACCACAAGGACTTGGACTTTAGCTTTAATTCCTTACACATTACTCCCATGGACAGCATCCTAGAAATCAACTGTTTTACTAATAATCATGAGTAGCTATTAAAATGTAAAACAAAACATATGTAAATAACCAGCTCTAACCAAACACCCTGCTGTATACAGCAACAGAATTAGATTGCATTCCAAAGAAACAAAACATTTCCACTCTGTTTCAGCATTCTGGAGATTTTCTTTGCTAATAGTTACTCTCTTCCCTAAGGAAAACTAACTTCTCCTTTCTCCTAGATTCTTGAGGTTTTGTACTCTTTCCTGTTTCTAAATGACTAAGTTTTTCTGAGGCAGCAGAGAGGAGGGAAATGTAGATCAGAATTTCAGACTAAAACAAAAAGCAGAGTTCATAATACAGAGCTCTTTGTCAAGAGTAATAGGAATTTTATTCTTCCAGGGCCTGACAATTTTTTTTTCTCCATCTCACTGCTCTCTCATATAAATTGGGTCTAAGAAAGACGAAGAGTATTGAAGGAGCTGGTGGCATTAAAGGTCTTGCAACCAGCCTGCCTCCTGAATGACTTTCAGGAGAGAGCGAGGGTGCAGAAGGACTGGAACAACATGCCCACACTGTAAACGTGTATACATCTTAACAGCTTTCCTCCTGTGAATATATATGATACACAGCAAAAGATGGAAATTACCTTCTTTTTTCCAGGACTTATAATTAACAAGCAACTTTTGAAAATAAGTTGAAGTGACAGTAGTAGTAAAAGCTTCATAAGGTGCTCCTGCCACACTCCTGCATTTCACATTAATTAACCAAATAATGTTTACATAAAAGGCAGACAGAATACTATGGAAATGTCAACACTGGCAAAAATCTGCAAGGCGAAGAGATCTGATGGGTATAAAAAGTGCAGTGGCTGGGTAAGAACAGTACTGAGACTCCACTGCTCTCTCCAACTAGGGTGTACAGAGTGATCTGTGATTTTTGCTCTCCTCAAATCTGGAAAGGGTTTCTAGAATAAAAAAACTACAGACAGACTACATCAATCTTGTAAGAAAGCCAAGATTTAAGAGCAAGTTCTAAGGAATTATTCCTGATTAGTTCTTTGACTATGGATCTGTCAAAGCTTTTTGCTTAAGGCAAATTCAGAATTTTTTTTTTTAATGTTTATTCACTCTTAATTTTAGATCCTGGTTTTCTACAGGATTACTGCTGACCATGTAATGTATATATAAGCAGGTATTTTGTGTAGAAAAGTGTCTGGGACCTACAGTGGATGGGGCACTTCTACAGAAAGTTACTACTGAGCCTGAGTATCTTCATGCAGAGCAGTCTAAGGGGAGACCATCTGCCAAAAGATAATTCTCTCATGCTGCTAGAAAACTTTTCAAAGTGACACCTACAGAACACAATTTCTTTCCATTTTTTATCTTTTTGACTTCAGAAAATAAATTCATTTTAGTCTATCTAAAAAAAAATAAACAACAAAAAACCCCAAACCCAAACAACTGTGTTCAAAAAGCCAACAGAACCTGCTTTATAAAGTTTTTTATTTAGCTTTTGGAGAACATACTGGAAAATGGCTATGAATCTTGTAAGACTGAAGTTCCACTGAAAGCAAATTCTTCACTGCCAGACTAGTACAGCTGTGGACCTGAACTATGGCAGGCAACAAAGCTGCTTAATACATGATCTTGTAAATCAGCTCAGTGCTGGCACAGAATGTGTTATTCAAGGTCTCCAGTAACAGCCTGTGCTCCATGTAGCTGAAGAGACTGTCACCCCATGTAACCTTACTGGACTTATGTAAGATACAGTTTGACATCAGGAAAATTCCTTACCAGCCAGTTCTTCATAATTTGTTCAAACATATTTTGATTAAAAATATAAGCAGTAGACATTCAGAATAGTTGTATGTTAAAGTTCCTGTTCCCTGACAGTGAAGTGCAAACTCCCCCTCAGCTGCCCCTGCAATGCACAGGATGGACAACAGACACACATGATATGAGAGATATCCAACAATTAACTACAGATTACCTATGGGGAAAAAAACCAACACCAAAGAACAGGCTCAAGAGAAAATTAGAGCTGCTAAAATTTACATATTTATATTGCATATAGAAAATTCAGTTAATATAAAAAAGAATATTCAAGTTATAGCAAGCACCTGGAAGTGGATAGTGACAGGAGGAAAAATATGGAAAGGCAATTTCATCAAGGATAAATGACAGAATTAGAGCTAAATGCTGTTTTATCTAGAAATTGCAGATGGTCTAAACTGTGTACCAAAATGGCAGATTAACATGAGTTCAGACAAATATTACGTAACAGATGGCAATGGGAAAAACAAAGTGTAATTTTACATAAAGAAAGATAATGAGTTAGTACCATGACTAATTCATTTTACCCACTTTGTCTTGGCAAAGCATCACAGACAAGCCATCTGCTTTACACACAATACCAACAAAGTTATAAACTACTGGACAGGTGATATCAGGAGAGACAGACAATATCATAATGTTATAACCTGAAAATACTGAACATGTCAGTGCCTTGAAGAATGGTTATCCTACCTGAGAAAAAATGACTACTGAAGAAAACAAAAAGCCCAAGTAAAGCATTACTTTTCAGATCTAATATACGATACTAATTTTGCAAATAAACAAGTTGCTATCTACAGATTAATTTCTCTCTTGAAAAAAACAACTACTGCAAGAATTATTTTCCAAATGGTCATTAGACACCATCTAATCTTTCTTTCCAAGATTAGGTATACCAATTCCAAAGCCTAAGCTAAAATTCCCATAGGGCTCACTGCTAGCATCTGTTCAAGTTTCCTTGTAATTTCAGCTGAATACAACCCTAAAGTTTCTTCTATTGAGACCCTGTATTGTAGTGAGTCCTTCACATGTCTCATGGGTTTTCCCCTGTATTTACAGTAGTTATGTTTCAGCAGCAATATAAATAATTCTGGTTTATATAAGTTTTCTTTTAGATTAAGTAGTAAGTGACAGACTTCTCCAAAGCTTATTAAAGATTCACACATTATTTGATCCAGGACATGTCAGAGAATAGCTGTATAAAGGAGTCAGCATTTCACTATAATGATGTTCCTGTCCTAGAAGCTCCTCGAAATGCCTCTGTATCACGAAACTTCTTAATTGTACAGGATTTGTATTCTTATGCAGCTATTTTCCTGTAGGTATGACTAACATACTCAGGCAGAATTGGTTTGGACTATTACCCCAGTGTTCATGTTACTAAGTAGAACCCCTGAGCAACTTCTTATGATAATTTTAAGTTAGTCTTAAAAATCTAGCAAATTAAGACTGGAGCACAGAAGTCATCTGTGGGGGTGTGCTAGAACAACGCAGAAATCACACCTAGGAAACCTGCAGACTGACACCTTGTGAGAGCCTAGAAGCAGGTAGGAAAATGGGCTTAAAACAGACAGTGATCGTGACAAGTCAGAGAACTAATCTGAAAAAATACAAGACAGAAAAATGTAAGTATGAAGGAGGTGATTACATAAAGCGAGGATGAGGTAAGAGCTATGGAGGGTTCTGCAGAAAGGATGTGGAGTTTTATGTTTAGAAAACTAGAGATGAGTTAAACATTGCAATAAGTGCAAACACATTGAGCTTTTTAAAAGGAACTGCTGCATGAAATACATCTCTGTTCTATACTATCACACTACTTTACTTGGCTCCAGTAGAAATGAACTTGCCCAGTTTCACACACAATGCTTGAAGATGGACATAAATCCTGTGAAGAGAGGGAATATAAAAGAAAACTAAAACCAACTAAAGGCCTTAAAAAAGAGGAAAGATTGAGATGTGACTTTCTAATGGCAAGGATATTTAGAAACTAGACTGACTTGCTTTGGGAGGTTACAGAACATTTCTGAAGGTTTTCAGCCATGAATCATGAAAAAAATGTGATAAGGTTTTCTTAAGGTAATGGGATAGAATAGAGTAGCACCATTATCCTACTCAGATTCATGGAAAACATTAGGGAGGAGGTCAGTACTATAGGACCTTTTCTGCAGCGGTCCAAACACTATACACCCAATTACCTCAATGTATCCATCACAGGAGCTGGCAATTATGGGCTGGAGTAGATTTGAAGAGAATATCTCAATGTTCTTTTACCCCAAGGCAGAATCAACTGTGCCAAAACCATTCCTGAAAGATGTGTCTGTAATTCAAGGTGATCTGCCTGTGGCTTACAAGTTCCATAGAGTTAAATCTCAAAGCTGTCCTGCAATGGAGCAGTAGGTTAACCTGAAATTCCAGCTATAGTGGATGTGAATGAGGGATTGAGACCAAGACTGATGGATCACGGGGGGCAGGTGGTCAGCCCAGATGTGAGATCTATGAAAACGTTGGTTTTATCAACTGCGTGTGAACCACTTCTGTAGTTTCTCCTCCCCTTGACTATGAGTGTACAAAGAATGTGCTCAGAGCTATGAGTCAAGTGAAGTTTTTGATGAGTATCTTATGGGAGTCTTGTATGTCGATCATTCTTGGCATAACCTGTCCTATAAAATCTCAGTGATAAATTCAAAATGATCAGGTGATTATCTTTAATTCAATATAATTACACCAATATAATCACTGCATTCTTCTATCTTCTCACTTATAGACTGAGTGGTCCCAAATTACAGCAGTCTTTCTCTTATGCTTCCTAGACCTCTTCTCATTACTAAAGAGTCATCTCCCACAACTAATACTTCTAAAAATTATATGAAGAATAAATTTCTCAAAAACCATGACATATGTCATAATTCTCTAACAGAGACATTACCAAGAGACTTTTAGCAAAGAAACTATGGCAAGAATTTCAAATGTGTACTGTCAATTTGGCAGACATTGTAGTTGTTCAAGTAGTGGTTTCCCAGGCATGTAATAATCCTGTCATCAAAGTTAAAAGGTACACCACAGGCACTACACTGCCAATCTCTTTTAACAGTTATATGCAGGATGTCAGATGTGATAACGGTAGCGCTCCAGCAGGAGAAATGTACACATGGACACTTGATACCATAGAATGGGGCAAGGTTGGAAGGGGCCACTGTGGGTCATCCATTCCAATCTCCCTGCTCAAGCAGGATCACCGTAGACCACACTGCACAGGACTGCAGTCAGATGGTTCTTGAATATCTCCAGAGAGGGAGACTTTACAACCTCTCTGAGCAATTTGTTCCAGTGCTCACTCGCCCACACTGGAATAAATATCAAGACATTATGCCATTTAAATCATCCCTCCCTAGCAAATATAAAATATATGTGTCACATGGCAAACTCAACTTTCCATATATCCATAAAGCTTTCTGCATGAAAGGGAAATAGTTGTTTCTTCATAAATAATTTATGTATTAGCATTCAAGACAGAATAAGTTTTCCAACTGCTTTTTAATATTGTCTACTTAAGCCTGTTACCTGTGAATTTTAGAAGAATGAATTACATTTGTTTCACAGAATCACAGGATCATAGACTCATTTGGGTTTGAAGAGAGCTTAAAGATAATCTAGTTCCACTCTCCCTGCCATGGCCAGGGAACCTTCCACTAGATCAGGTTGTTCAAAGCTACATCCAGCCTGGCCTTGAACATTTCCAGGGACTGGGACATCCACAGCTTCTCTGGGCAACTTGTGTCAGTGTCTCACAACCCTCATAGTAAACAATTTCTTCTCAATACCTAACCTAAACCTGTCCTCTTTCAGTTTAAAGTCATGCTCTCTTGTTCTATCACTACATGCCCTTGCCAAAAGTCCCTCTCCAGCCTTCTGGTAAAGCTCCTTTGGGGAGTGGGGCAGGGCTTGAAGGGGGGGAGGGTATTAATATATATATAATGTAGCTATTTTGATACTAACCTCTGGAAAAAAGTATATGGTGTAATATGTCAACTGGCAATATAATTAAAGAATAATAGTGATTTACTGACACATACACAACTGGCTCTTAGACCTTACATGAATTGTCCCATTCTGCAGAAATGTTTTTGCAGAGCCTTTTGAGAGCATCAAAGACAAAGCACAACTACCACTGAAGAGAATTTTTTTTTTTTCCTACAGATTTAGGTGATAATTAGCAGGACAGAAGCATGTTGCAATTCAATTAAAAACTCAGGAGAAGAAACAATTATTTCCCTTTATTAAGATGTAACTGTTTACCTTACAAGCTATCAATATGCACATGGACATTAATGATTAAATATAATAATAAGCAAATACTCTTTTATGAAGTAATTTATATTGTTGTAGCTTATTTGGAAGATTATCAATTTGAACCAGTGGAGGATTCATTTCCAAGCATTCCAGATTGTTTTAAAATCAGTTAGCAGCAAGACATCACACTATAAAAAGTGATCATGAAAAATGTCTTCTTAAAATATATCTTATGTTATTCTTACTCCTTGGCCAGCTGTACATTGGTCGGTTTTGCTCCAATAGGTATCCCGTATTTGTGCAAAGTGTTGTACAAAATTTCACGCATTTCATTGTTGTAGGAGTCAAAGTCAAATACGTTTCGAACAACATTTGCAAGTCCTTCAGTTGGAAATTTCTGTGAAGAAAAAAAGATCCCAGAATATCCTTTAGTGAATATCTATTAAGTTACAGCATATCATTACATACTTTAAAAATGAATAGTTGCAACAGTAACTTTTCTTGACAGACAAATGCTTAAGTAATTTTTGCTTTTTGTTTCCAGAATAAAGAAGGTACAAAGCTTCAAGTCAGAATGAAGCTACTGACACTAAACTTGAATTAAACAAACAAGCATGTGACAATTATTTAATAATCAGCATCATTAATGGTTTAAAGAACTGTTTTCATTATACACAAAACAGGATGGTGCAATCCTTAGAAAATATAGTTAAAAGTAGCCTGTATTTTTCAATTTACTTTCTGCAAACCATGAAGATCTGACACAAATACATATATTTGTATAATTCAGCCATACATTCAAGAATTCTGACTCTTAGTGTTGAATATAGAAAAACAGACAACAGACTGCTGCTTGCCAAAAAATATTTCACATCATGATGGATTTTAGTAGAAACAGAAATTCACTTAAGTTTCACCAACTTTTTTTCCTTAGTGAAAAATACTACTTGAAATATGCCATGTACATTACAAAACCCCCAAATGTTTATCAAACTTTGATCAGTATCTCCAACAAAAGTTTTATTCCTGTATTGAACGGATGATTTTGGATGAGGAATTGGTTGGATGGTTGCATCCTGAGGGTCAATGGTTCAAGGCCCTGATGGATATGGGTGACAAGTGGTGTCCCTCAGGGGTCTGTACTGGGACCAGTACTGTTTAATATCTTCATTGATTACATAGTGTGATGAAGTGCAGAGAGACCTGGGCAGGCTTGAGAAGTGAGGCCATGGGAACCTCAAGAGATTCAACAAGACCATGTGCATGGTGCTGCACCTGGGTTTGGGCAACCACTGGTATCCATACAAGTTGGAGAATGAAAAGATTGAGAGCAGCCCTGCCAAGAAGGACTTAAGGCTACTAGTGGATGAAAATCTGGCCATGACCCCACATTGTGTGCTCGCAACCCAGAAAGTCACCTGTATCCTGGGCTGCATCAAAAGCCCCTGATGAGACCCCACCTGGAGTGCCGCATCAGCTCTGGGGTTCCCAGCACAGCAAGTATGTGAACCTGTTCGAGTGAGTCCAGAGGAGGGCCATGAAAATGACCAGAGGGCTGGTACACCTCTCCTATGAAAGAAAGTGAGGTGGAGGACCCCAAGCTGGAGCAGGTATATGACCAAAGGAGCCTGTGACCCTGTGGGAAGCCCACACTGGAGCAAGTTTGCTGGCAGGACTTGCCACCCTGTGGAAGAGATCCATGCTGGAGCAGGTCATGCAGAACTGCAGCCTGTGGAAAGAACTCACATAGAAGTTTGTGACGGTCTGTTTCCTGTGGGAGAGACCTTACAATGGAGCAGGGAAAGAGTGTGAGGAGCCCTCCCTCTGAGGAGGAAGCAGCAGCAGAGACAATGAGTGATGGACAAACCACAACCCCCTGGCCCTCCTGTTCTGCTGGAGGGAGGAGGTAGAGAAAATCAGGAGTGAAGCTGAGCTTCGGAAGAAGGGAGAGGTGTAGTGAAGGTGTTTTATTTGGGTTTAATTTCCATTACCCTACTCTGATTTGATTGGCAATAAATTATACTAATTTCCCCAAGTCGAGTCTGTTTTGCCTGTGACAGCAATTGGTGAGTCATCTCTCCCTGTCCTTATCTCAACTCATGAAACTTTCATTATATTTTCTCTTCCCTGCTCAGCTGAGGAAGGGTGGCTTTGGTAGCACCTGGCCAGGGGTCAGCCCACCACAGATGTAAATAGAGCAAATAAAATAATAAGCAGGTTTTAAAATAATCACCAAATTGCTATATATCCTAGAACCTTATGGCTTAACTGCTTTACTTTACATTTATTTTTTTGGCATGAGAGTGAGAATCCTTTTATTTAAAAACTTTTCACTTTTTCATCATATGCCTTTCATTCAAGTATTAGATATTTCAGACAACGACGTGGATGCTTCAATCTCAGTATATCTCATTACAGTGAGGAAGATAAATTTGTGAAGAAGTATTTTAAGAAGTTGAAGCCTTAATTGGTATTCTCCCCATTAATGAACTAGGCTGGTACAAAGAATTTGAAAAACAGACTTAACAAAGTGTCAGAGAAGTTTCTAAATGTATTAAGGATATTGGAGTCCTGATTAAAAACTAAACCAGAAGAAAGCAGAAGTTTTCTGTGTTTCGATCTGTACTCTTAATCAAACATCAGCCTTAGTAAGGAGTTTAATATTTTCCCAACTTAATAAATATCTAATCTCTGTAATAAAATACCTGTGACACAAGCAATACTAAAATTAGCTAGTTACTGTGATAGACTGGAATCCCACTGCTGAAATAGGTTTGTACAAACCCTTTTTTATCTGTGGTGTACATGGAAGAGAATATTTTAGTGCTAGTGTTGGTATAAAACCATGCTAAACTATGTTTTTGAACCTATCCACAAGGAACCTATTAGAGGTTCTGCCTTATTAAAGCTTAGCAAAATACAAGTTACTGTGGGATAATTTATAGCTGTCCTACAGCCTATGCCATCCTTGTTACAATGTCCATTCCTTACTGAATGGAACAGGCACTAAACTCAAAATTTCTCCCAACAGCTATTCTAACTAAAGTTTGTGACAATGTTTAGTAGGGAAAGTACTAACTTCTATAATGAGAATTGCACCTTGGAGTCAAAGTAAACATCATATTGAAATGGAAAAAAAAGCCCACTGACTTATAAAAAGGTACATGATAGTAAGGTTCATAAACATGCAAAGCTTCTTAGCAGTCTGTGTGCAGGACTCTATCTCAGTCTGTTTTCAAGTGTGGCTTCTTTTTGATAACAAGAGAAAAATGTGTTCAGAATTGTGCATACTCTTTATAACCAAACTCTTTCCTTAGGTAATTATTTTACAACATTTATATGATGAATACTGCATTTTCTTTGTTATTCCCTTCTCAACGCAAAGCCCAACCAACAAATTGGCAGCAAGTTATCTTATTCACCCATGACCTACTCTTCCACCTGTCCTACGCTAGATACTGCAGAAACTTTGGTCAAGTGCTTCAAATAATATCTGGTTTTCACTAGTAGTCTCCAAGTACTTCCATCGTTTTCTGAATCGTTGTGTAACTTCTGACATCAATACCCTTCTCTGCAATGAATTGCCTCAATAGTTCATACCTCTTGGACATCATAAAAGATTTCCTGAGGTACATCTGATTGTTGCTGTCAACAAAACCTGTTCTGAACACAAGCCACTTATCAAAATGTCCTCTACTTCAGTTATTAAAAAAACTCCCCACAACTCTCTTGTTTCAATCAGAACAAATCCAATCACTTTTTAATAACTGCTTGGAAAATTGCTTACTGAAGAAAGGAAATGACAGTTCACTTAAAGGGAAAACAAGAAAAAAAGGACCAAAAAGGTTGAATGTTTGAGGTTTGAGTTGAACATTAAAAAAATCATTCAGTTTCTATTGATTTTTAAAATGAGATTACTAGAGAAAATATTGATCTCTCATCAGTCTGGTTCTTCTTCATTGATTCTTCCCCTTACAAGTAACACCTCAGTATGTACCGCAGAGTATTTTCACAGCTTAGATTCTTGGCTATTCCTTAAAATAGTAAGGAACAGGTTTTGCTTTTAAAAATTTATATTTTTATTTATGTATTTTTTTTGTTCTATTTGATACAGAGAAAAATCTGTATTTTTATGGATCTAATATTCCATGAGTAGAAGTACTGCTATAGTCTGCTTAAAGGCTATGAGCAAAATAGTAGTTTTCTAGTACAAAGAGAATCTTAATTAAAATATGCTATACTCATTGAGGTCTACTGCACTTCTACCACTAGCCTGAAAACAAAGTGATAAATAAATCTGGTATTCAGTCTGTATTGAGTTCAGACTTTTTGTTTTAGATTTCCGCCCTGTGTTCTCAATAACACTCACTTCCCTACATATTCTAGTGCCTTCAGATGCCTGCACATTTTCCAGCCAGCCAACACCAGCTCAAAGGTCCACCCTGTACACTGTAGCAGGTCTCACCCTACCCGCTGATTCCTCCATGCCCTTGGTTTCCCTCTGCCCTCCCCGATGCCCTTTCACTGAATGCTGGCAGCTCGCTCTGTTGTCCTGTCAGCATGGCCAGAAGCACCATGTCTCTGACTCCTCCTGAGCCACAGGCATACTAATGGATTAACCAGTGCTCATGTCTTTAGTGGGCATCATCTGCCGCCACACAAAATAGCTGAATTCTCCCCCTGCCTCTCCACTCACAAAGACATTAAGCTCAATATGTTCCACCCTGTCACATAGCCACTGATTTTGATTAAACCAGAAGAAACCTAATTATCTTTGAAAACTGGTAACTGAGATTCACTGTGGTTGGCCAAAAGTGTAAAAAGTTATAACTGATGTGTGTTTGGCAGCAAGGTGAGAAAGGGATACAAACTGTGATTTGATAAGGCTAGTTTCCTTTTGAGATTAGGCTGAACATAAAAAAAGTACTATCTTACCACAAAAGCTTACTGAACAGGCCTAAAAGCCTGATAATTAGTAGACTTTAGGTCCAGAAGGTTTCTTAGACATTTACTGCTCAGAAACTGGTATGCTAGCGCCTTCTATTAGAAAACAATCTCAGACACAATTAAGAAAGAAAGCCTTTCAGAAAAATCTTGGCTTTTCCAAACTTAAAAAGAGTTAGTAAAAACACTACTGTCATTTTATCTGGACTTATGCGGCTTTCCTGATTAGCATCTGCCAAGGTCTCATGAAAAATAGCATACTGGATTGCAGAGAAGGAGTCACAGCACATGCCAGTAGTTACAGCACATGGTAACCCAAGAGAGCAAGAGCAGAGCTCCTTAGATTGCTATTCGCCACTATTAACGTAAACATTTTTGACATTTGACACAGTCCGAAAACTGGAGGCGAACAGGACAAAAAGGCTATGTTCAGGTCACCTGCCATCTAGAGCTGCAAGACCCAAATTCCCTATACAGTATGTGGGGAGAAAAAGTTGCAGCAACCAAGTTAGGTACCTGCATTGGACAACTTTCCCTATTCGTGCAGTTTCAGGTCTACAAAATAGTTTGGTGTCTTGACCTTCAATAAGAAAAGCTCTCCCTAGGGAAAAATTAGTATAGAGGCAATCTAGCTTTGAACACAGTGCCTAAGCTACAACTAAATTATCACAGGTTCCCTACTTGCATAATCTTTAGGGGAAGATAATCTTGTAACTGCACTCTAGAATCAATCGTATATACTGAAGACCACAATTAATCAGAGTGCAGAGATTAGCCTAACAATATGCTGATACCATAGTAATCAGAATATTTGTAACTGACTAGTCCTGATGCTCAAATGTGCTCTCAGACAGCAGTAACCAAAAGCAATTTTTTTCTCCAAAACATCCAACCGTTTTTACAGAAGCAAAAAATTCCAAAATTATGTGAAAGAAATCAACACAATAGTACAAAGAAAGCAGGGGCCGTGGAACTGCTGTAAGGGAAATTGTTTAACAACATGACTAACTTCCCTCCTTCCTTCCTAAGGACCAGCAATTTTATTGACTCATTTCCCTCCTTCCTCTTTCTTCTCTAGCTGAAGACCTAAAAATTTCTTACTTTGGACTAACCATTATGTTTATATTAATTGTTTACATTTGGCTGCTCCCAGTCTTTTTTTTTTAATTCAGACTGAAAAACAAGTTACAGTAAACAAAATGTTGCATCCTTTCAAAGAGATGGGAATCTTGAAAACAAATGTTACACAAGAAATCAAAGCTGCATGTTGGAGATTTATTTGGATATTTTTATTTTTGAAAGAGGTGAAACATTAGCAGATGGGAAACTTTCCTGTTGATCTGTGTCCAATGTTCAGCTTGAAGTGACTGTACTAATTGATTAAGTGAAGGAGACAGAAGCAGAGAGTAAGAGCCCTTAAGACAATTAGTAATGCAACTCTTCAAATCTTCAATTAGATGCTGTTCAAACTCATATAAAAGAAGAATTAAGTCCTGTGTTTCTGCACCAGTTAGTAAAAGAAGACAGTACAGCTTCAGACTACTTGGAGATAGATGATGAGGAAAAAAGCAAGAAGGAAGGTAGGAACAGCAAAATAGTATGAAGACAGGAAGGAGTTCATTTAAGAAAAACTCCTAGTATGTTAGCTTTTCAGCAGTACAGCAACTGTTCCTCATGAGATCTATGTACATGTTCTATCAGCCTGGTAAACAAATATCTATCAGCTGGTAATAGATCCCAACAGGCAACTTTGCTGATGTGTTTATTTGGATGGATTCCTCAGCTTTTAGGTCTGAATCTTGTTAACCCTTATTACCATGTTATAAAGCATTATTTTTTCTTTGTTATTGATATCAGAGAGCACCAATTTTCTTTGTCTTGAGACCTTCTTGCACTCAAGAGACCACAGAGCACAAAAATCTATCGTCCCCAGAAATCTGGATGAACTGAAGATTTTTAAAAGTAACAGTTCCAACCTGCAAGTCCTAAATGGTAGAGTGTTTTTGAACATGTTCATGAGCACAAACACAAAACTATCATACAACCCTGCTATACTAGGCAGTGTTAAATACAGAAAAATCAAAATTTATGAGAAATTGTATTCTAATTGTATTAACTACATTAATCTACACTATTTTTTTAAATCTAGGATTCAGTAATTCAGGAAACACTCTATAAATTAACAAATTACCAATTTTATGATTATAAACAGAACAAAAACTGCTGTTTCAAAGATCATTAAAACACCTTATATTTCAAATATTTCAGGCAAAAAACATCCTTCAATTCATAAAGACAGAAGTCAGACTTTACTGTAATATTTAAAAAATCAGACCATCACTAAATTCATTATTGTAGAGTTAAATAATTGTGGAATAGAGGAAATAATTGTGGATCCTACGTATCTCCTTGCTAAGGTGTTATGTATCAAGTATTTTCCTTAGACAAAGACCACTAGTGATGTACTACTATTATGCAGCAGGAAGTTGTTTTTGCACAGGAAAGGATTAAACCCACAAATTTTATAGCAACATAAATTAAACAGTTGCACTGTCCTGGAAGTACTGTGTGTTGAATATGGAATTATATAATGAAGGCCAGTATGAACACTGCACACTGTATTCACAGTATGAATGTGATATTTTCTCACAGTAGAAAAACGGACTCTTATGGGGTTTTTAAAAATATCTATAAATAAACATTCAGAAAAAACATCTGCCATCCTTACACTCAGACTATCTGAACCTCTCAATATGATGCTTCCTTTAAAATGTAAAACTTTTCATATAAATTAAATAAAAATGCATGAACAATAATGGCATCTTTTTCTAAAACTTTCAGGCATTAAAAAATTAGTCGTGATGAACTCAAGTTTTCAACTAAATCTGTTGTACCGTACCTGTAAATGTTTTACAATATTCACAACTTCTCTAGTTGAATAGGGGTAATTAATAATTCCTTGGTCAGCTAAGCTCCTGAGCTCTCCAAAAGCAGCTACCAGTTTCTGAAGAATTGGATCTGGAACATCAGGACCATATTGTTTAAGCATAGCCAGTTCAGACTGTGGTTTGGGATTATCAACAGCATGGCAACTAAAAATGTCCCCTAAAAAGAAAAAAAAGCATGAAGTTTAGTAATTTATAAAGTCCTAGCATCACAACAGCCCCTTTAAGTTTAATACTGCACCTTCAATAAAAATGTAATGGCTCAAAAGAATTCTGAGCACCAGCCTATTAAAACTAAACAAGGCAAAAAGTACTCGTGAAGTACAAGCTATGAAGAACATTGAGGTTTGTGGAAACACACAGATCTCTCTTGTCATTTCAATGAAGCTGATCATGAGGGAGAAATTAACTTCAAGAAGAAACACAAGTCAAACAAATGCAGAAAAATAGGAAAGATGGAAGTTTTAAGGAAAACATAACTGGTTGAGTGGGATCAATGTGCAAACCCTTCAAAACATCATAGGATACAGGGAAATCTTGAAATGCAAGAAGACCCTAATGCAAACCGAATTAGGAGGTCTAGAGGAAATACTGGATTTATCTTTTCTCCTTGCCTGTCTTGAAGTGTGCTAAGACATTTGGCAAGATATTCTTTCCATATATTGGCATTATACTGATCCCAATCGTATAATCTATAAAATTTTTACAAAACTTTGCAGAAGCATGATCAGATCCTGCTGAAAAAGGACTTGGATTTAAAGCAGGAGAGTCCCTAAGTTTGAAAAACAAAATCAGTGAAGAACCCCAAAATCTTAACCAAGCCTCTGCCATGTGGTTCAAAAGCAATGACACGGGGATGATCTGTTTTGTTTAAGGGGTCCATGTAATGAAGGTAATTAGGTCATGAAAAAGAAATACACTACACTAAATCATCTTGGGGCAAGATAGCTGGGGGAAATTCGGAGCCAATGAGTTCCAGACATTCAGTGAGAACCATACCTGACAAACAAAGGGCTACTATATAATATGGAACTGAGTTTGCACCTGTTTTTTTTAATATGTTGATATTTCTTGCAGAATAAGTCTTTTGGCCAAAGTCAACATGAAAAACCCCACAAATTAAGGTGCCTGCATATAAATGGCCAAGGCAACACAGATAATGCAATCAGTGGTGTCTGGATGGGTAGGTATTCAGTTCACAGCTGCCACGTAACAGTGCCAAAACTTTGCCGGAGGCCTGTTAGACTAACACTGGACTACACAGGCCAGTGGTTCCTCATCACTTGCCCTTATGCAACATAAATTCTTGATTTTACTGTGAGATGAAGCACTAGGGAATCTTTTCTGATATACAGGATTTCTGGGACCTGCCAAAATCAGTCTGCTGTTGATATGAAAAACTTTGATGTGAAATTTGAGATGAATTCATTATCAAATATATGTATTTTACTAAGGCCTATCACACACAGCCATATGCATGGAGAGGCAAACAAGGATCAAGAAGCAGGTAGCGTAGTGATAACAGCACTATGTTAGTGCTGTTATCAAATAAAAAATACAGCAGCTTCTACTGCTGAAAGGACAGAGAAGAACCACCCATCAAGCTACCATCTCTTGTACCAAAGAGGAGAGTATCTGACCTGTGGCTTGTTTGATATGGGGAAAAAAATGCTGAGCAGTTGAGAGAGATGTCAGCTGTTCAGCTGCTTACAGCTCAGTTTTTTGCTATATTTGCATACAATATACACTCATTAACAAAGATTTCCCACAACCTTGTCTTCCTGCCATGTTTGTCCAAACCCCAAAAACCAAAACAGTTTAAACACAGATGACCACGTATTTCTGTTCTCTTCAGGGCAAGTTTGAAACCTTTTACTAAGATACATAAATTTACATGAAAATCTTCAAGCTGAATCTCATCTTCAGTGCCTTATGTGAAACAAAGTATCAATATTCATAAGAAACCCTTCTCCTCATGAAATCTAATTAATAAAGACAGTTATTCTATTTATCAATTCTATTGAAGATCACAATTTAATATGAATCACTTACCTAATGTGCCAAAAAAGTCATTACCCAAGAAAGGAAATCCAGGTCTATTTGCTAGAACTATCATTCTAAAATCAGGATGAATAACTATTACATTTTTTCTATCCTCTACATGAGCATGATCTGGAAAAGAAATAAATTGTATTAATTGCATATTTGAGCTTTTCAATGCTGAATGAACGAACATAAATAGATTAGAAGAACAATTCTCAGAATTAGAAGAAAAATTCTTCTAATCTAATTATGTTCTTCTTAGAATTCGAAGAACAGTTACAAAAAAACCTGCTTAATAGCTTTTTGCATGTTGTTCAACAATGAGTTTTCTAGGTTTAATTTTAAAGTTTCATAGCTGGTTACATGAAAATTTAGCCAAAATGTTTAATTCAAAAAACATAAAAATGCATCCACTGTTCTTCGGGTGTGGACCACTTGTCCTCTTTATATTTAATTTCACTGCAATAGTGAAGCCAATGGTGAAAAAAATGTGGTTTTATATAGGTCTGACATTATCTGATCTGGGAAGACACAACTGAAATTCCTCCTGGTTACTAAAAAAGTCTGTGAGAGGCCAAAGATACATGACTTAACACATGTGAAGACCCTGGTTCTCCAAAATTACTCACTGTTCCCTTACAGCATGTTTCCATTGGCACATGGGGTTTGGGAATCCTTTAACTGCCTCTAAAAAACTACAGTAATAATTGGGACTGGTTAGAAAGACATTTTAAAAAAGCCCACCTACAGCTTACAATGACAAGCAAAATTCAGGTGTGCCATGCGAGTGCTGGATGATTGCTACACTCAAACATTATTCCCAATATTGTTAAAATGAAACTCATTACATGAAGTACAGTGTCTAATAACATCAAGAGGGCATTTCAAACATGGTCTTTCTTTGAAAAATGATGAAAAATATTTAGTTCCTGCAATTCACATGAATTAAATTCCATCAAGTTACAAAATACTGTTATCCTGCAGGATATATTTAAATAATATAAGTATTTGCAATACTTGAATAGATGAAACCTTTAACAGTTCAGCCTTTGGTTTACTCACATCTTCATTCTAGATCAGATCAAATTACACCCCAACTGTCTAGACAGGCATAACCAAGATCGTAATTTGGTCAACGAGATCTTTATTTCTTATGATGAATGAGAAAGGGAGAGGTCAAGTTACAGTTTGCTGGATTTTGGATTTTTTGGTTGGTGGGGTTTTTTTTCTATTTTTCAGGAAAAATCACAAGAATGCTAATTTAAGAAAAGCTTTGTGGCTATTGCAAAAGTACTTAAGAAAATGACTGCAAATTCTTTAATTGTCAACTTCTTAGCATCAAGTAATGTATCCATTTGGACTGTTTTGTGTCTCTACTTAGCAATCTAATTGCTGAAAACCAGCAACATGTTGCATTTTACTGTAAGTGATCAAAACACTTTCTCTCTACTTACTGGCAACAATTCGCCTTCCATCTGACAAAACCATTTCTCCACTTTCTACTAAAGTTTTTAAGATACAGGTAACATTTGTTGGTGCTTTGTCTGCCTCATCGATTACCAAAATATGTCCAAACTTCACTGCTTTTACCTAGAAGAGAAAAGAATCGTAACATCACAACCCTCAATAAAAACTTGGAAGGAGCTGCACTACTGATTTCTCAGTCAGCAGCAGTGACATTTCAGTGGCACTGAGACAAGAAAGGGACTCAGAACATGGATAAGCTGTGGCCAAACCGTAGTAGAGGGAAGAGGAGGAAGGTGGGTCAAGAAAGGTGGGTGTTTCTGTTTCTTCTGCATAGGGATGGAAGGGGCTGTGTCAGGGAGGGAAGTGAGGAGCCTGACTGAGAATGAATTGGACAGCTGCCAGAGAAGTGCAAAGCCAGTTTGCATCTAGACTGTCAACATAGAGGTGAAAGAACTAAAAAATGGCTGCAACAGCTGTTTAGAGTCCAGCTTGGCAGGTAGGTGTAAGATGCTGCAAAAGAGAAGGAGGAAAATACCACTCTACCACTTAAAATGTGTCAGGCTAACGCTAAATTATTTTACATACTTATTTTGCACATGGAATCTCCCAAGATTGTCATCTTATTCACACTTGGCATAGCAAGTCTGGCAAATGTGACCAATGTAGAAGTTAATGAAAAGTTTGCTATCATGCTCACTCACTATGCCATGAAAAATCAAATCATGAAGATTTTAAATTCTAAAGAAAAAATATTTCTAAATATAAAACCCAAATGTACTACTGACCAGTGGTGAATCTTCATATATAATTAGACCGTCCTTAACAGAAGATTGTAGGGTAAGGCTTTGTACAGTGGTATCCCTGAAATGTGGAAAACCAGACAGTATTAATTAAAAATACACATGAATTTTATTTAAAATGAAATGTAAAATGAGTAAATGAAAAACTGAATACACCCTAAGAGGAAAAAAGTATCTCTTTTTTTAAAAATTCTTGAATAACTGGGAACAATGGTGTGCCAGCTTAGTGGTCAAATGCAAGTATCCCTGTCTCTGCCAGGACTTTTGCAATAGTTCTCCATTTCTCACAAACCCAGAGAACAAAACCACTGAGAAATGAATCAGTATTTTTTGTACGTAGGCACATTATTGGTGTTACTATTTCTAGTTAAGAATGCTGAAATTGTCATTTCCATGACAAACAGGTGAGTCTCCTTAAAAGAACCAAACAGGAATCATTACTGTTGTAGCCGTTCTCCTCCACACACCATTCAGCAAAAAAATGCTCCCAAAGCCCCAAACCAAAACAACAACCAAAAACCCCAAACAACCCACTCCCAGACCAAACAAACCCCCCCATAAACAACACCACCTTCACCACCACCAGCACCC
>JAWWEU010000001.1:57872040-57890144 GCA_035583155.1 Acropternis orthonyx | reverse complement strand
ACTAAACAACCAAACTAAGAATAGTCACATGAAATTCTAAAAATCCATTATTTTTAGTTCTAACTAAGCCATACCAACTTGCTATTTTATATCATGAACAGTATAAGCTCTTAGATGGGATAGGGACTTTAACAGCACAGTATTTATTTTTGAAATTTTGTGTTTGAATTGTTCAAATGACTTTTTTCTTCAAACTTAAAATAGCATTAATTAAAATATGTAATGAGAATATTCCTTAATCTTCACTATTTTCATCTATTTCAACTACCACTGAATGTACAGATAAATAGAAAACAGTTTCAATTCAGAAAGGTAAATCAACAGACATTACCACACTGGATTCACCTATATAAATTATGCCCATTACCTAGGGAAAGCCCCTCCTGACAGAACAAAATACTTGCCAAAACCTTTGTCAAGATCTGTATAATCAATCCCACTTATTTCAGGGTTCAGAGGGACCAATGAGCTAGTGAATAATCCAGACATGTGTCATGACACAAGGTCCCCATGACTCCCACGGTTTCACAGGCAACAGGATACGCAATTCAGTTTCAGGGTAAGTAGGCTATGCCACTCCTTTCCTCCTGTATTTCAGAATTTGGATTAGTCCGTGTCAACAGAATGATGGACTGATCACATGACAAATCCCATCCTCACTTAATGCAGCATGAGATCCACATAGTGGTCCATAGGTAAGGTTGGTAACTTTTGCATTGTGTGTGAGATTTGATGCCACAAAAATCTCTTCTTTCACAGCCATGCTGTGTAACAAAACTGTTTGCTTAAACCTAGCTGACTCACTCTTCCAAATACCCACCTTAGTTATCTCTTTAATTTTGTAACACCTTGTAAAAAACTAACAATATTCTGATAAGCTTCTTGGGTACAGGAAATCAAACACAGTACTGTTTGCAGCACACTATTAAGTGGCCAGCTTCCAATTACAGTTTTTAACTGACAGGATAACTTGCACATTTCCTTTATTTGAAACTGCTGTCAGCAGGATTTCTGTCCCTAATAATTAATAATTTCTTGTTTAGTTTTAAACCCATGATTGATTTATTCCAGAGTTTCCATGCACAGGAATAAAGCAGAGGGCAGGAAGAGGTATTTTTAACATTTAGGTACTTCATCTGAACTTTAATCCAGGAGAGGAAAGGTTACAAAGATGGGACCACCTTCACTTCATTTAACCCCATCAAATGCAGCCTGTCACAAGCAGCAACACTGCCCCAAATAGTTATATTAATATTGTATTCACTTGCAGCATGTAATTTTTTAATTACATATTCAGCATTAGTATTAATCTACTATCTTAGAAATCCTACCATGGACACAAAAACAAAACTTCTGTTGTCATCCTGCTTGTGGAACGAATTTCTACATTGGGCAGAGAAATCAATAATGTATCCAAAAATAATAACAAATCAATGATTTTTCTTTCTTGAACACACATTGTTTAGGGACTAAATTCTCAGATTGTATGCATCAGCCTGCTTCCACTATCAGTTAACATTTCTGGTTCAAGCCTATACAGTTGGAGATGCAGAAGAATTTTAAAATGTGTAAACCAAACTCTAGAGTATATGAAGACACAGTCACAGGTTACTAATAACTCCTGGAAAAATGCTCTGAGGAATTAATCCAAGGTAAAAAGGGGGAGTATTTGTCAAACCTGAACTGTGATCTCTTTCAAATAATAGAAAGGTGAGAAAATGGAGAGTCTGAGGAAAGCACAGGCCAAGAATAATGTAAAAGAAGATGAAGCATTACAGGATGTTTTGCAGGTCATAAATTTGCACTTAGGGGGCCAATAAATGAAAAAAAAGTAAAGTGAACAGAACACATCAGGAAATTAAGGTCTCTAGTGGTGGTGTGGATGGTCATAGGTGATGACACAAGGAAAGACAGAAACGTCAAATGATGTTTTACTGTAAGCCAAAATGGTTTATTTTACTTCTGGTGAGCTAGTTAATGTTCTGGCTCTGCAGAGATTACTTACAACCCCTTGACATGGAATACTAACTTGTACTTAGTACCACTAGCAGCCCACACAGATCCTTAGGATGATCTCATCCTTCAGAAAAGACAGATCTTTGGGAAAAATAAACACCACAACAGTTTGTGGTTTAAGTGCTGTTATAAAAGTAGTGTAAATCAGAAAAAAATATAGAAAGTATATAAGCTGACATCCTAAATCTAGCTTCTGATTTTTTTTTTTATTATCTTTCTTCTATTTTGTTGAGATTCAGCCTTAATATTTTAAGGAAATATTTTGGGGGATTTGCAATGTACTACAGAAGTCAAATATAAAGCCAAATATTAATTCCACTGGTTTGATGACTTAAGTGAATGAAAAATTCCTGCACTTGCTTAGGCTATTACATTCAGACATGTATATAAGAATGACTTTGCCAGGGTTATTACAGATTAATGTTATTTTCATTTCAGAATCATAACCTATACAATTAGGTATCATTAATTTCTGTTCTTCAGAAACCTAACATGACCAAAACAGAGTAAAGAATGGCTAAAAATAATTTGTCCCCTTAGGGTTTTTTCTTCTTAAATTTCCACTTTGTAATGAATTATGTAAAGACACTGAAATACAGAAAAATAAAAAGATGCTGAGTCTGAAATATTTTGCAACAACATGGCACGCAGAGTTTCCTAAATGTAAAATATGTCTGGCACTCAAAATTCTCACAGGAAAGGAACTAAAAGCTGTAATTCATCTTCACTCAGTAATGTTAGCACCTTAATATTAACTAGGCTCTAACAAAGACATGAACATCAAAACCTCCTAATTTCATCACATTTAGCACCCAAGACAAAAATAGTTCTGACACAAGGAAGCAAGACTGTAGGAATGTGGAAGCAAGAAAAGCTGTCTGACATACTGTCATCTTACTCAACTGAATTGATTTTGTCTTGACATGAATGTAAAAGAAAAATATGAAAAGCTCACTAATGCCTGTCCTAAGAACGTACTTTTATTTTTACCAAGGAAGCCACACTCAGAAGCACTCCAATAAAAAAAAAAAAACCAAAACCAAAACCCCCCACGACAACAACAACAATAAAATTTACTACTAAAATGCAGCAACTCTGACAGTACCACTCCATTCATACTGGGACTTTGGAAAATTCTTTCCATGTTTTTTTTTTTTTTTACTAGCTCACATCACTGCATTTTATTTCATTTTATTTACTTTTTTGCTACTGCTGCATTAGCTACCTTAAAGGCAGCTTCTTCTGAGTTCTGTAGACTTACTCAAACATACTCCTGCCACAGTTACAGTTTCTTTGAGAGCAATGCCTTCTTTCCAGGAAAGAACTATGAGACGTGGCAGGAGAAATTTCCATCAACCTCAGAAACTGGTATCATCTAACTTAACAAAGAGTATTCCAATTCTTTATTTTAATATTTGAGTCACCAAGCAAGCTTATGTCCAAATACAGGACACACAGCCAGGGTCTCAGCTAACATTACGAACACCCACTGTCACTGGAATTCTCTGCCTTCACCAGTGCTGAAGAATGCAGTGCTGGCTTCTCCATGTACTTACACTGAGGCTGAAAGCATAAGAGACTCTCTGTGGAAGGTACCCCTGTGTTTTCAGGGTTGGTGCTCATGGTAACAAACTTACATAAACCAAACTCAGGTTTGGCCTTCCTCTTATTCACCAAATGGAACTTCTTGGTAGTTGAGAGGAAAAATCAGAGATGCAGAATATATACTCTGATAATTGTTGTACTTAATTTCTGTGAGTATCTATTATCTAAATACCTAGGTACATAGATATGTATCTCTCAATTACATGTCAATCAGACATGAATATGCCCATCTGCTGTGACCTAATTTTAAAGAGTATTTGAAAAATAATTAGGCCAAGGAGCATTTCAAGCTGTTAATTGGTTAGCTGATCCACTCGTGGATTATCTTGATGAAGAGCAGGCAATCTTAACACAAAGAATCAATCTGCCTGATTCTGACATTTACAAATTACTTTCTTTAGCCAAGCTATCATACAGCCATTGCATTGCATGATCTGATCGCTATGTTTATGAAATCCTGAAATGTCTGAAACGCCAACCAGCTGTCTCATATCTCTGTTAAAAATGACCCTGTTTTGAGCCCTTTTGACTTACCTCTATGCACTGATAATTAAATCCACCTTTTTTTTCCCCCTGCTAGGCTGTTACAGCTTGTCAGCAGGACTGAAGTTTGTTTAAAATTCAAGAAATTATTTGGAGTATAAAGGTACTCATTAATCAGTATGACTGCAAGTGGCAGAAGAAAGGTCAAAGGGAAATATATGTTTAATTAATGTTATATGCTTAAATCTAAAGTTGCACAATTACTTATATGTGATCCATCTGTCAAAACAAGATGCAACATTTTCAATTTATTATAACATAAGAAATTCACTCACTCTAATTGTAAAATCCATAAATGAAGAAACATTACACCTTACAGCTCCCTTTATTGTGTGTAAGAATATATCTCATTGGGTAAACAGTGAGAAACTGTTACTTTCGCTTTAGAGGAAAATGAAACAACAGAGTCTTCCAACCTGAGCTACTTCTCCATAACAACCATGCAGCAGGATATTGAAGTTGAATTCAATTCCTACAAAAAGACAAATGAAGTAGCTCTCAAACACCTGGAATCTCACAATAGCGAGCTAGTCAGACAGCTTATGAAAAACTAACATTGGAAACAGACAGCATTAGCTGGCATGAAATCTTGGAAGCTTTGCATTGCAACCCTGTATTGACTGAAAATGTATTTAAGCAAAAAGGGAAAAAAAACAAGGAGTAAAAAAGCATAAAGACACCTACTATATGCTAGTCAGTATATTCAGTGCTTCACAACATAAATCTTTATAACAAAAATATGTCATATTTATTTCCAATCCTGAGCTACATAAAGAATAAAGCATACACTACAAGGTACAACATTAAAAGAAAATATTCTAGACATTCATGACTCAAAATCATGAGGAAAAATTACCTAGCCTTTTGTTTTGTAGCTGCCAATAAACAGAAACACAACACATACACACACTTTTGCTGTGCTCCAAGGATTCCTCAAATAAACCAGTGCAGCTATAGAGCACTTCCTTCAATAGTCCACTACAGAGATGGCTTTTCTGTATTGTTCATTTTTAAAAACAGACCTGCAGAGCTATATCAGCATTTAAATTGTTTCATGTGGTCCTACATTCTTTCAAGAGAAGATAATCAAACCCAATTCTGAGAATAAGTACACGATAATTCTAGTATGCATCTGTGTTTTGGGCAAAGGAAGCTATTCCTTCTGAAACAACTTTTTTAATTAGAATTTAAAAAATTTGAAGTCAATAAAGCTGAAAGGGTAGTTTTAAATTATCTCAATAGGGGAAACAGGTAATCAGATTTTACAGTGATTATGTGTGCTGAAAAAGAGGGAAAGAAAATTAAGATCTAAAGATTAATTGACACTTTGTAGTAAGTATTGCTTGTAGGGACACCATGAGCTCATTTTCCTACCCCAAACCTCCTATTAATCTGATTGTTAAAGATCACAGCAAAAATTATGTTTATTTTGAAAAGGATAACATATGAAAACTCAGGTAATTTTTTGGAAAAAAAAGATCATCAGATTACTGCAATTTATTAGGGAACTAGAAAAGGCACAGCACAAAATGTAGTAGACTTTTAAATGAACCGTGCATCACACTTTCCAATCATCAGTCACTAGAATAAAAACAGTAACTTTGACAGGAAGATGCCATATCACTGGAAATTCTTTGAAAGAAAATGCAATATTAGGACACATAGAATAAGGCAGTGTGATATCTTCTAAAATAACCGTAATATCCTCAGACAAAAAATAGGATTTCTATCGCAGTATTCCATTGACAGTGCAAAACATCAAATTTACAACAAAGCCAAATTGCTTTAGCATGTACATCACTGCCTAGAAAAGTGAAAAACAAGTTATCTCAACTTGTAAGAAAAGATATCACATGGAGAACTAAGACTTAACATGGCTAATTTAGGGGCAAAACCTGTTATATTTAAAAGCTAAAGAAGAAAACTTCCTACATTCTCTATTTTCATGAAGAGGCATCAAATCGTATTTACAAGCAGTTTTAACTTTTCTGACTTTACAGAGAATGCTCATAGCACTAAAAAACATGCCACCTTTTTGTCATATGACTTTATGAAGATTTGTATCATCTTTTTTAACAACCAACTAATTTCATAAAAAGATTATTTTCTTGATACACAGAAAAAGAGAATACTGGAACAGAACTAATCACTTCCTGTCTTATGCACACTCACTGAGGCTCCAAGCAGCAGAAAATCCATTCATATGCCATCAATAAATTATTGATGTAGATTACACTGCAGTCTACTCATCACAAGCTTCTATTTCTGTCAGCTATGGCAATGCTGTTATGCAGATCTACATACTGAAAACATTAGCGTTGAAGTTAACTAGCTTTATTATTGTGACTTCAGTAGCCACAACTGTAGCAGCTCAGGGAAAGGGATCCCATTCTCCCACTAGCTAAGAGTAATTAGTTCCCATTGCACCAGAAAAGAATCTCATTTTGCAAGACACATTACTACAAGATACCTAGAATGAGAGCTAGCTAGGGTTATCCAGCTGCTGTCATGCAGAAATTGTTATTAAATCACAGAATTGGAGTGGTTGAGGTTGGAAGGCACTTCTGGAGATCATCTAGTCCAAACTCCCTGCTAAAGCAGGGTCACCTAGAGGCAAGGTGCTCAGGACCATGTCCAGACAGCTTTTAAATATCTCAAAAATCGAGGACTGTAATTGTTACCAAATTTTAAAGCAAAGGAACTGACAAAGAAAAATGAACCTAGCAAATGTGTTGCTTGGAACACAGATGTTCTCTCTGACACTAATTTTTTGTAAAGGGGCTATCAAGATGAGAGGCTTTTGTTTACTGTCAGAGCAATTAAAAGCACAACTCATGATGGCAGATGATAAATTTCAGAGGCTTCCTGGTACCAGTTGCTCTTTTTGGCTACACGACTTAAAACAAATCCAATCCCAGAACAACAGAGGTGGCAGCTTTCAGAGGTCTTGCATTAATACTATGTGTTTTCCACAGTATTTTTCCAGTTCTTTTTAGTTGCCTAAATTAGTATTTCAGAATAAATTACATGTAAATACTTTCCCCCCATTTTTTACACTCTTATATTAAAGTCTGGCAGTGTATTTTGATGAAAGGTAAGATCAGATAACAACATGCGAAATTACCACCAGAAACTACCACAAAAAGTGAGTAACTGAATTTTACACCTTTCTAGTCAGAATCTAAGCTTTTAGGAAACTTTCTCTCAGGTCTCTTCACAATCAAAAAAACCAAACCAAAAACCTTCACAAAACAACAACAACAAAAAAATCAACCACAACATAACAAAAAACTCCCTAAATCCCCAAACTGGACCAATAAATCAAGCTTTCATTGAAAACAAAAGGATAAATGCTGTAGTTCTGTAATATAGTCTACACGAAAATAGCAGCTGCATGGAGGAGAAATCATTCTAATTGAAATATAAAAAACAAGCTTGAGAGTATGACTTCTAAATAGATGCACGCTTAAATATTTAAATGACAGACAAAGAACATTTTACTCCAGCAAAGCCATTCTTTGTAAGCAACTAGTTACTAGTTTGATGATAAGAGAAGAAAAATTAAATTTTTTTTCTTTAATCACATCAAAGGAAACAACAGTTTAAAGTCATGATACTTTCTTCTGACATTTTTATGCAGGAGAGCTGGGAGCTTACAGTTTTATATCTATTTCTCTCATCAGTGCTAAGAAGGATTTTATAGTTTTAACAGGGTATATGTTTTTGCCAGAGTCTTCTCTAAAGTTTTACATTTTTTTCTTCATTCTATGGAATATTCTTGGTTTAAGGGACTTTGTAATTTAAAGCAAGATATTATCACAAGGGAATACAAAAGCAAGATATAATCAATAATAATAATTAATAAAGATACAGTAAAGAATAATAAAGGAAGATATCCTCATGAGGGGAAGAGGAGGGGCAGGCACTGATCTCTACTCTTTGGTGAGCAGTGACAGGACCCAAGGGAACAGCCTGAAGTTGTGTCAGGGGAGGTTTAGGTTGGATATTAGGAAAATGTTCTTCACCCAGAGGGTGGTTGGGTGCTGGAACAGAGTCCCCAGGGAAGTGGTCACAGCACCAAGCTGAAGTGTTTGGAAAATGCTCTCAGCTATATGGTGTGATCCTTGAGGCTGTCCTGTGCAGAGCTAGGAGCCGGGCTTCAGTGATCCTTGTGTGTCCCTTCCAACTCAGGATATTCTGTGATTCTATGATTATAAGTTTCCAGAAAAATATTTTTTGTTATTCAATGAAACACCAATTGAGTCTATCAAATATAACCTCAGATTTTTGTGTAGAACCACTTGCAAATTCTTTCTGCATCATTCACATGAGAGATAGCAAAAGTAGTAACAGAGACGTTCATAGAATGATGATGCTTTCCAGAGTTCACTAATTTAGGAGCAACACAAATAGTTGACTCTGTGTTACATGTACTTGGAGAACATCAAAGTTTCTTACAGCTAGCTTCTTAGTTACTGGCTGTAAGAACAGCACATGTTGAATTTCTATACAGACCTCTTATTGGGTTGTGACTGCATAGGTGTCATAGATTTTCACCTTTCTAGTAGTATGAGGAATGCATGCTCAAGGTGAAAGCAGCAAAACCTTAAAGTTTAATATTAGACGAGGTAAAGCTGTTTTCATTCTGTAGAGTGTCCTGGGTGGACAAAATGAAGACAACTATCCCAGAAGGGTAAACAAAATCTAGGATTTCTCTGCAGAAACTTACTCTTGTGGGAAAGGAGTGGCAGGGAAATCCTGGCAGATGGAAGTTCTTCCTTAATACAGAATAGCAGTAAAACGCTTCCTAAGCGCAGTCCCAGAGAGCATGCATGCCGAGCCTATGCCAAACTACCTTTTTCAGAAAGAGTTCTATAATCTCACAATTAATGTGATGAGAGAGCTTGTCAACTCCTGATCAACTCCTAATATTAGGAAGCATGTAAGAGAAAGCAGACAACTTCTTGAATAATTTTTAAGACGTAAAAATTTCAAGGAAATTAAGTTTCTCAATGAGTTGCTGTAAGAAATGTTAAGGAAAAGGATTTATAACCTCCATAAGCAATCGAAACCTTAAGGTCAGGCTGACTCTTCCCATGTGAACCAGTTGAGGAGTAAGTAAATACAGATGTCAGAAAGGAAGCTTAAGGAAAAACACACTATTTTTTCTGTCTTTTATCTCTTTTCATCATCTTCAAGTGTAAGACATAAAATGTGAGATTACTCCTGGTAATAGCTCACTGCGTGAGGCAAATATTCCCTGCCTGAATGTCATTGAACATATGTAGAGTTAGCTCAGCAGAACTCCTTACACTGTTTCATCAAGACAGCAAAAAAAACCCCTTAAACCAACAAAAAACCCCAACCTAACCAACCAATTAAAAAGCAAAACAGATTTAATAGCATTTTTAGTTCTGTTATGTTCTTGTCTCTAGGCAAAGGGGTGAGGTATTCTTCTATAAGACAATTACATTGCATAACACACCTGTATTACACTATACAACGGTGTATTTCTCCATTATTCACAAGCTATTGAAAGTAAATGTTTCTGGAATATCTTCAGGATTCTGGCATTTAAATAACATTTAAAAAAACAGTTTTCAAAAAATAGCAATTAGATTCATAAATCAGAATACTTCTGAAATTCAATCTAATTATTTTTGTCTGTTACTTATTCACTACTCTTATTCATTACATAACACTATGGTTTTTTTAAAGATCTTCAGTATATTAATTCTAAAACTCTTCTTTCTTTCCACTGTAGTAGTTTCTTCTCCAGCTGCATCTTAATTATACCAAGTAACTAGAACATTTATAGCTAAGGATATGTGTCTCTGCTCCACAACAGATACATTCAGTTGCAACACCCATTCCATACTGGCATTACTATACCTACATGCTTGCTACTCATTGTATAGCCAACTGTGTGAAGTGACAGTTGATTCGGGCAAATTCAGGAACTCAGCCATTTTCTGACAGATTCACCACCTCACCAGAAACTCAGAGTCTCAGGATATGCAGCTGACAAGTGTATACTAATTTCCAGAGAGACTAGTTGAAGTGTAACTAGAGAGTCTGTAACTCAAATTCCAAGGACAAATGAAGTACCATCTGTCAGTCACATTTCTGAAACGGCAGAGAATGTCCACCTTCATCTTTCACTGAACCACCTCCACATTTTTCATGACGAAAGCATTAAAATTAGTCCTTTCCTTTACAAGGAAGTCAACTACAATGCATGCTTGGAATGTCCAATTTCTCAAGATCTGTAATTCAGGTATTCGAGCACCACTAAAAGTATTATATTTAGAAATACTTTCCCTGGCATGCTTAGAGGTACTAGCTAAGAAATCTGCAGAAACACACAGGGCTATCAGAGATGAAGAGCATATTCTAGCATATTTTCTAACAAGATACATCTATGCCATAAGCTACTGACTGAATTTTTCCCCACAAAGTACGTAAAAGCTTACTAACTGTTCAGGGGAGGTTTTGTAAGGTTGCTCTTATTCTGGTTTGCAATCCAGAAGTGTGCACTAACAATATTGTAATCCCTGTTTAAATGCCCTGTAAAGTTAAGCAAAGTATTATGTAGACTGAGTTCTTCACTAAGAATTTCAAAATGCTACCCAGGAAATAAGAGATTTCTGATTTTTCTAGATTCACAAATTATTTTTGTAGATCTGCATAGGATGGCTCATCATCTTCTGCTTCATTTTCTGTTTCAATCTATCTCTAAAACACTTAATCATAAACAGTACTTTACAGACTACAGAAGGCTATATTGACAAGATAATAAAAGCAGGGGTTTTTTCTCCTAGTGATGCATCAAGTAGCTGCAACTAATACATTCTGCAGCCCCATCACCACCCCAAACATTGTGCTTATACAACATTCTCCTGAGCTATCTGAATTCATATTAAAGCACTGTTCTGCTTGATCACTGGAGAACACACAGAAAGAGAGAAATACTGTTGTACTTTGTAAAATAATTGCAACTTGCAAAAATGGCAGTGTATTTTATCCAGAAGGAGTGGGTGGCTGCTCCAAACAGAGAAGACGGCAGGAAAGTTAACACAAAACTGAGGGTAGGAGGTCACAAAAGCAGTATTTCACAAAGAAGTGATGGAAGTCTAGAAGCGGTACTATAAAGGAAAACAGCAGTAGAAAAGTAATGAGATAGAGCTATCCAAGGATCAGGAATACAAGTACAAGACATTTGAAGACAAAAAGCTGGGTGAGAAACAGAGAGAAAGTATAACAGAGGCTGTGTTGTTAAAAGGCAAAATACCAAAGAACAATGTTTTTATTAACACTATTTAAAAAACAGTGATAAAGAAAAAGGACAGGGTGATGAAGGTAGAAAGTTGAAGACAGAGAAGTGATGATTAGGAATGAAGATGAAGTGGGATGCAGTTCAATAAAAAATGACTCTTCTAGACATAGTTAGTCTTTATTTCAATTTATTTGTTTCAAGTTAATGTCATAAAAAGCAGGCAGATAATTTGCTATTATTTCAGCTTTTGAATTATTTTTAATCAGTTTACTGTCATGAAGTCAATTTTTTAGCTTGTGATGTAATTTTCTAATGCAAATGTTTATGGGTGAGAAGGAAACGCATGCACTTAGCACAGGTGCCAAAGGAAAAAAGCCAAAAAGTCTTTACTATGGAAAATATTTCTTGTCTGAGTGATATATTCAAACAAGCACCTTTGAATTTTTCCCTCACGCACTACATCATGTTTAGGGAAATTTCTGAGGAATGACTCATTTCTTCAACCAAGTTTAACATCGGTACACTCTGCCTTCTACTTCCTCTTACATTAAACAATGTGATTGCATTATATTCTTGTACCCCCTCCTCAACATGTGAGCTTATTGCCTCTGCCACATTCCTGTGGTCTGTGTGCCACTTGCCATAACAGGGTCTTTGTTCAAACAGCAAAAACACATTAAACTTCAGAAACATGAGTTTTAAAATACAAGAAATTAGACTATAAACACAAAGTTTGAAAATCTAACACATTCTTACCTATGCAGCTGTAAATATTCTCTGGGCCTGTTTAGAAGGTGAAGGAATCTGTCAACAACCTTGTTTTTCCCAACACCCTGCAATAAATAAATATAATATTAAAACATAATACAGATGTACATTTTAAGAGTTATAAACAAAGAAAAGCTAGCTTGCCAAAGCTGCTAAAATACTCTCCATATTCCTTTATAGGTTACCAGGGAAGGCCTACATAAAAACTATCACAACTTAAATACACTTCAGAGAACTCTGAAGACAGTTTAATGACATAGGTTTTATTTTACACATATTTGCAAAATACTTATCTGTCTTACTAGAAATAACCAGAGATAGGACTCTGTTCCTAGAGTTAAGTCACACATGCTGATGCATCCTTTAACTAACAGCAGTGTTTCCAGCCTTTTTATTACACAAAGGTATTGCAAGGATGTCAGTGCTAGGAAGTTGTCTTACACTTAATAGAAAAAGGTAATTCTTGGTGGTTGTAGGAAACATCATGTCACTGTGACATGGAGTTTGAGTACATCCTTGGTGATATTTGCTGATCCCATTCCACTGGAGTTACTAAAAAAGACCCAGATGGAATCAGAATTTGGTTGGAGATAAAACTTCTAACTGTCCTATTGCAGGATATCTGCATTAGCAGGCTGTGCAAAACAATGATAGTGCATTTATGAAGTGAATCAGGTGCTGCTAACACCCTGGTGTGTCCTATAAAAGCAGTTTAGGAGCTGATATTTCAGTCCAGGCCTAACCTGGTCCCATGGAAGGAATTAGCAAAGAGCGTGAATTAGGCGTGCTACTGGAGAAGTTCCTCCACTTTAGTCTTATCCTAAGAGAATCCAAGTCCTGTTTCAAACTACAGTAAGGAGATTCCCTTCAAAAGTACATCCTTGATCAGGTCTAAAACGCTAATGTACATGCAGACCAACATGACAGCTCATATGCAGAAATTCTTAACCTTCCTGCAAGGATGTGGCTGCAGACTTGGGAGCTCAAACACCAGTGAGATTGCCAAGGGTTGCAAAGGAAAAAGAAAAGGAAATAGTAGAAAGAAAAGCTCAATTGTAGCCCAGCCAAAAGCTGTTTGATGAGACACTGTTGCTCTGCTGAGATTTCCTCTGACTGCATGAATGGATCTAGTAGTCCACACCAGTGCAAAGAAGCTAAATATAACCCACAGAAAGATTAAAAAGATTAGACTAAACCAACCTGAGATTCACTAATCTGTTTCACTTGGCATTGAAACAGAATAGGAGCATTCGGAGCTGCAAGTTATGACATTTATGACTGTAAGTTCTAGCTGAATGATGGTAACTGCCAGCTGCAGAATTGCAAACTGCTTAAGCTTCCTAAAATGGGACCAGACTCTTATCTGACTACATTTAGGAGAATGGAGAATCATGCACATATGTGTAATAGATGAAATCACAGAAGGAGAGTTCTCACCACGAGAGCAGAGTTAAAAATACCGCAGAGCAGACAAAAATAGAACTACCTAGATTCTACTGATTCTACTGCAGACTTGACTCCAGACAGAAGAGCCAGCTCAAGTTAGTGCTCTGCCACATGCCTCCTGAGAAATCTTCTTCATTCTGATTCTTCGTAAGAATCTACAGACTTACACATAGGTGTAGTAAGAAGCTGCAACATGCTTAATATCTTTCACCAGTCATTTCTGAAAAGTGTCACTGGTAACAGTTCTCTACTGCTTTGAAAGGGGACAGAATTGCACTCACAGATTCTTGCAGGAATGAGGACATACCCATTTGGGGGGAAATACGCAAGTTCAGGAATTTTATCAGAAGCACTAGAAGTAACCAGAAACAGGCTAAGAAACCCCTAGTGGTGCACATGGACAGTTTTATTCACATGTGTTTCCTGCTACTTGCAGGCAGATACGTCAAATCATAAATGGGGGAATAAACAGGAATACTTCTAGTGTCAAGCACAAAACACCCATGCTGAAAGGAGCTTCTTTTCCTAAAAGAGCTAAAGATGGTGGGGCAGATGTCTGCACACATTTTCTGTACCAAACCCAGGCAGATTCATATCCTATTTTGCTTTAGAGTGGGACCCCAGGCAGCTGTGGCAAGCACAAAGATGATGAAACAGATCAACATATTGGGACAATGTAAAACATACTTAATATCAAACAATGTGGTTACTGTAATTGAAAAAAAAAATTGGCTTTCATGTGCATTAACTAAAAGTGCATGTGGTTTTTATGCTTAGGATAGATTCTTAGAATTATGCCTGAAATGAATATTTTCACAACTACAAAGTTACACTGTTAGATTTTTTCCTTCCCCTCCCATTCCAATAGAAAGAGGACCATGGTTTTGTATATTTCTATTCAGGTTGTTATCACCAAGGGTATTAAGAGGAGAGCACCTCACTTCTGAGCACCCTCAGAGGACACATGTATGGTGGAGGACCACTGTGAAGGAAGGGAAAAAGCACAGTTACTAAAGTAACACAATGAAGTCAATGGGACCTATGCCATGACCACACTTCACCCTTTCTTCATTTTTATTTGTGCACCTCGCCAGACTCTTTGCACAGCTTCTTTTGTTTAAGTATACCTCAATTTTAGAACATCATACATTTTTTAAAAGGTGCATGCAGTATTCAAAAGCCAAAACGCTTTCCCACCAGGTTTTAGTTATTATAAACATGTTAACATTGCCCAACTTCTTGACTGAAATGCTTCAGAGAGTACATTGTGTGCCTTCATAAAGACTGTGGTGTACCACATAAAATCCTTGGCTGGCAACAGTAGCTGCAGCAAAGTTCACGCCAAAGCTTTTTGATTCCACCTCTCTACATTCCTACTTCATAACAAGTTACAACTTCTCTTTGTCTTGGCTACTCCATTGAGAAGTCACAATATAACAGAAAGGAAGGAAGAGACCAAAGATATTCAGAAGACTCTTTAGCACCACTAAGAAACTGCAAAAAACCAGCTTGGATGAGTTTGTTCCTTAAGTACTATGCATTCATGTAAGGCTAAGAAGAGCAGGTTTATTCCAAATTCACTGACCTCCATGGGATAAAGAATATGCCTGGTATTCTTCTTCAGGTGGACAAGAAATGTGGAAAAACAACCCTTTGCAATAGAGTTACTGGCACATCAGAAACAAGAAATTACAAAATGGCAACAAAGTCGCCCTCCTTTCCCCCGAGTGCCAAGGATCAAACTGGATCTTCTGGACATGCACATAGCCAGCAGTCAACTATTTAAGCAGAAACAATCAGAACTACTTAAAGACTGAGTTGAACTTGGACCAGATTCAGAACACAATCTCATGTAATTTGCAATTATTGCAGCCTAAGGTAACATTCAGAGGACAAACCAGTTTGCTATTAACACTTGCTGTATGCTATTTATATATGCACTGTTGCAGTTACTTAATTTAACAGAAATATAAACATATGCTAATTAGAGAGAAAAGAACACCTGTGTTGGTGTTTCAGCTGAATGGAATAAAAATATTTCAGAAAGCAAATATTAGGCAATTTTTATTCCATCAGACATATGGGACAACTGAAATAGAAAAATGGGAGGTAAATATCTTCACTAGTGAGTAACAAAAAAGAAATTATGCAATGAGAAGATAAAATAATCCCGTAGTTAAAAATTCTTCTAATTGACAGTGTAAACAGTTGCTACCAAGGATGAAATGACTTAATCTTCTAGCAATAACTGCAGTTTCAAATATAAACAGGGTTTTTACAGGTCCCAAGAGGCATTCTGCAATTCAGGATGCAGATCTCACAGCAGTGGGGCAAATTTATCCTCTGCACAGCCCAAACAAAGTCAGTAAGTTACAGTCCAAAAGAACTGGACCCAAGTTCTTGAAATCAACAATTTGCCTCTTAGGAAAAAAAAATAATCTAAGCCATGCTACCTCATTTGCATTTTCTTTTAAATGATTTGCAGGTCATACTGAAGTAGATAAAGAGGTTGTCATGTTGTGCTCTTCAGCACTGCCCTTCAGCTGAAACACTGCAGCCACACCTTCTCCACCTTGGCATACAGCCACCCCTGCATAGCAGAGCACTTGTTTCATTACAAAAAGAATGAAATGAATTTTCAAACTGGCAAAACAACCCAGTTTATCACATTTTCTCCTTAGGAAATCTTATTTTATAATTAATTTAAAAATTACATTACTAGAGAATGAAAGACAAATTTGACTTATCATTAAATTTTAGTACACAAAACCTTCACGTCAGAGTTCTCAGTTTCTTACGTCACAAAAAGTGTTGCATTGACAGCATTGTTATCACTGAAACTTAGGGCTGAACAATGAAAATGTTCAGAAAATGAAATAACTTTCATTAACATGCAGTTTCTAACACTGGGTCTGACACCGAACCACCTTCCATGGCCTCAGCTTGCCTGTTTCTGCCAGCAAAAACATTTACAATGCTACAAGCAGCACCTGTACAGAACTATTTCACACCCAGGTGCTATGAAGACCTGCTTGGAACAAATATGACTAATGCAGTCTAATAATTACAGATGTGTTACCAGCAGACACTAGACGTTGCTACCAGAGTACCCCTGCAATCGACCTTGTCATTGCTATCTTGTTAGCAACAAATCAAAACAGTTGTGCAAAAGCAGAGGTGGTTTTAAGTCTTGCTCTAGCTGCAATGTGCAGAGTTATCAGTCACAACAGCAAGTGTTCTGTGGTTTAGTATCTCATTTTTTAACTATGAGTTTATCATCTGGAGCATGCAAAAATTATGGTGACAGCAAATAATTAGATTTCACCTTAAGAACAAATAAACTTAATCCCCTGATAGGAATCATGAGTGGAATGCTTTGGATACATCTCTTACTACAGGTCTAGATGAGCTTGTAGAGTTTATGCCCTTTTCTGACTGTAAGAACAACTTTCAACCCAGAGTCCCTGTCAAGCTAAATACAATCTTTGCATTTCCAGTGAGATAAGACAACTGTGGTTCAACGAAGAGGAGCCTATGAAAAATTTATAATAGAAAGAATCTGTGTGAAGAAACATCCAAAATAAAAATCAACTCATTGATTCTTTTTACATTCTGGTTCTTCATTTTAATGTGTAAAGGCAGAAAGCAATACTGTAAGCAGAGGCACATTTAAAGATCATGCCTATTCTCATATATGTACATACTGCTATGAGTGTAGCAAGTAGAGAGAGAAATGTTTTCTGAGTTTTCCACAATTGTCACACCTAATTCCATAGACAAAAAATATCATAGTATCTGGCACAATTTCGCTCATTTGGAGCTCATTTTCTTTGTGCTTATAGTAATAATAAAAAGTTGGTTTAGGGTAATACACTCTTGCCTTGTAAAGAAAACTGTCTATCTTTAAACAAGTTTAAGTTGGAAAACAAGAACCCTTATTTCTAGAAAAGTTAAAATGCCAAGCATTTGCTATTTCAAGTTTTCTGATGACTGATATCATTATACTCTTAGTTTGCACTTCAATTTCACAATGAGTTAAGAATGAGAATATTATATTAAAAGTCAAGCATTTAATTTTAAATATCTTCAAGAAAGACTAAATTCTTCAAGAATAAAATGAAGTCCTAGTGGGAGCCCAGTAATGCACATAAGTTGATCTCTCAGTTAAAGAAAGGCAGCAGCAAGGATGAAATTACAGTCTTCTATCAGGGAAATAAAGTAACATATGTGCCAGAAGCCCATTACATTTCTAAGTTCTTTTAATCACAGAATGGCTGGGATTCAAAGGGACCTAATGTGATGGTTTTGATAAATCACAAAAAAAACTCAGATTAAGGTTTTAGTTTTAGCTAGGCCCCACTTCTGTGGGTCACGTGGTTAGGGACAGGTATCAGCTGACTTAAGTGACCAGTGAGGTATTTCATCCCATCTGACGTCAGCTCGTCTATAA
>JAWWEU010000001.1:57836133-57871940 GCA_035583155.1 Acropternis orthonyx | reverse complement strand
CTTCTTTTAACTGAAACTCTGTCGCATTGGGAGGTAGTTGGCATTTTGCCAAGAGTCAAACCAAAACAATAACACCTCTGAATATCATCTAGTTCAACACCCCTGCTAAAGCAGGTTCACCTACAGCAGGTTGCACAGGATCATGTTCAGGCAGGTTTTGAATATCTCCAGAGAAGGAGAATCAACAGCCTCTCTGGGCAACATGCTCTGCCACCCCCAGAGTAAAGAAGTTTGTCCTCATATTCAGATGGAACTTCCTGTGTTCCAGTTCATGTCTGTTGACCCTCATGCTATCACTGAGCACCACTGAAAAGAATCTGGCCCCATCCTCTTGACATCCGCCCTTAATATATTTGTATGCATTGATAAGATTCCCTTCTCCAAGCTAAACAGGCCCAGCTTCCTCAGCCTTTCCTCATAAGAGATGCTTCATTCCACTCACCATCTTCGTAGCCCTCCACTAGACACAGTAGTCATAAGTAATGCATTTGGGATAGTCTACCTACTGTGGGCTCACATCAACACTTTTTCCTAAGTGCTTCCAAGGATTCTGTCATGGTCTTCTTTCAAATTATTTGCAGTATTTAGCACCTTTGTAGAATTCTTCGTTCTACTTCTGAAAGCTCATTCAATAAATCAATAAATCACAGCAACAGAACAATGTCAAATAAAATACTTCAATTTTGCTTAATATGCTGTTAGGTATTTCAGAATTTCAAGGCAATAAAATAATTCAGAAATGAGAGGGTTGTGAACTTCCTCTCCCCAGAAGGCCACAAATCCCTTGTAACTGTAAATACTTTGTTTGGTATCTTCAAAGACAGTTGATGGTAGCCAAGACCTTACCTATGACCAAGAAAGGTGAAAACATCCAACACATCCCTTTACACAACTTCCAAAAGCAACAATTTGGGAAATGTTATAGTTAACATTTAAAATTGTGAGACGAGACAAAACAAAAGCATTTCAGCCACTGCTATTTTCCAAGTTTTTCCATATAAACAGATTCTATTTATTAACATAGTTTCTCTCATATTTGCCAAAGAAAATCCAAGGTAAAGACAGTAAAAGATAGCAAGTAGTGGCCAATCCATGACCTGCACAATGTCCATCAGGAAAAATTTCACAAAAACACAGCCTAAAAATTTTCGTTGGTAGCAAGAATCAATAGTCCAGTCTGTCTCATAAAGCTCAGAAGCCACTGCAGGATATATATATATATATATATATACTAAATAAACAGTCACCTCAAAGTTTGGAATTAGTAACCTTTACAAAACAGGGCTCTTGCTGTTCTTTGCCTGTTGGTGTGAGAGTAATAAGCAGCTGCTTACTCTCAAGCAAAGAAGAAGCTGCTGTATAGTTGCTTTGAGAAACTATAGATGGTCATTCACTCTCAGACTACAGGCTCATTCAGCAAGCAGTATCAAAAGCCATATTTAAAGTACTTGGAAGATGTTTCATAGCTGAGGATTCGTATCTATCCACTGGATTCAAAGAAACCTGTTTGCTTGTATATGAAATGGAACATTCCAGTTAGCAGCTAAAGTAAATCAAAAAACACTGTAAACAAATATTTAGACAAAGCTATGTTTCATGTAGTACATTAATGCTGTGAAATCCTGGGCCACATAAGGCCCAGGGAACACACATGAATTAAATGTTATAAAGTAGTTTACTTCAGAAGCTGAGAACTTCTGAAAATATCTATTGGTATCTATGACTTGTTTTCAAATTCTCCTCAGTTTCATTAAGAAAGCCAATCCCTAACATCCATCAAGACAATTCTAATTCGCTGAATTTAAATACTAATTGTCAAAGTCCGCATATTGAAAAAAATCTTGGTAAAAGAACTCTCATCAGTCAGTTCTTAACTAAAAAGAATACACACAAGAGACCACATTTACAGACTTTGAAGAGATGTCTTAAGCTAGCAGGAATTTTCTGTGTGTACATGTCTTATAAAAACAAAACAGGCAAAAGTGGAAAACCACATTTAGTCAACCAAGCAAAACCAAATCCAAACTCAAAAAAAAGACTACAGGTCAAGCCTCACACATTAAATCATAGTTGAATGGAGATACTCAGCTACATAGTCATAATTTTGAAGGATCAAACTATGTCCTAAGGTATATGCCAACTCATTTAAGTATTTAGGAAATGGCATAAGCATTCAAAGAGATGCTAGTCATAAGTTTTGAAATACCTGGCTTCAGAGTATTAGAACTGTCAGTTATTACACTGAATTTCCATGATTCACTCATTGACCAACAAGAAGTTTAACAGAAAGGAATTCAAAACAGCACTTTGTATCTCTGCAAAATCATTATCTGTTTCTTCCAAATGTGAAACACTGATGTACGTATCATGTTGTGATAAAACTGTACCTTCTTATACACGCTGAACAGTTAAAGTCACTGAACAGAAAATAAAAATTCCACTTTTTAATCACTTGCTTTACAAAAACAGGAAAACTCCAATATCTTCAATGACAAGTTATCTGCACATGCATCATAAAAGCACAATTGATGTAATATGGCTGCTTTTAAAGTACATGAACATGATTCATCACAAGCTGCACAAATTTACAGTAATATATTTAAGGAATTAGCCAAGCAATTTCTAAATGGTTGTGGATCACTCCCAAGAAATCAAGAATGACTGAGGTGAGCCTAAAAGACTGCAGAATGGCAAATACTGTGCTTCAAACTTAAAAACAGTCATTCAAAGGGAAACAGCCTGTTGGCCTTTCCTTAGTCACACATAAAAACAGTGGAACAAATTAGTAAAGAGTAAACCTGGAAGTACTCAGAAGTATGTTAGCAATTAAAACCCAAAACCTTTATTAGTGATTTGCCAAAAAGAGAAATCACAGCAAATCAACTAATTTTCCAACTTAATGGTACAGCTGAGCTGATGTCTAGAATCAAAGCAGTATGTTTCAATACTTCAACCCAGACAAATATTTTAACACTGTTTTCAATTAGAGATTCAAAAGCTTGGAGAAAATGTGACACACATTATTAAAGATGAGAATAACACTGCTGGAAAAATACCTTCTATCCTAATAATCGTACTCACAATAGTCTTCAAAGATTTTCTGCCAAATGAGCCTTAAGTGTACCACTGGGCTTTTCAAGCTCTTCCTCCACACTTAGCATTCTCCTTGCCTGTGCTGAAGGTCAGCTCTGCCATGGTTTTCCTGCCTTGCTGGGGCTCCTTTTGTCCCCCATGCCTTGGGAGCAGCAGTTACCCTCAGGTGCCTTCCTCCATTCTTTCCCAACCTACACTGAGGCAGTGCTGTGTCTGGCCCTGTACTTGGCTGAGCCCAGCCTGGACCTGTTGACTTCCCAGCCTGATCTCATATCTGCCTCATCCCCATGGTCCTGTCTGGCAGCCACTGGGCACGTGGGTTGTCATGGCTGCTAGTCTTGCTTGGACTGTGAGGGACTGCCAAAGTTTTCATTAAGGACACTGTCCCTGTCTCCATTCTCCTGGGGTTCAGCTCACTCCTGCTATCCCCTGACAGCAGGTCCTGCAGGCAATCTGTACTACATAGCATTTTCAACACCAACTCAGAAGTTGGCATAGACAGCACTGTTTGTGAAATAGAATTAATAGATCTTGTTTAGTTTATGAAATAGATCAATTTCTACCTATGAAAAGATTAAACCCTTTGGGAAAAGCTGGAATCATCCAGCTAAAGTCTACAGAGGTTTCAAGTATACCATCTTTGTAAATTCAAGGTGATAACAAGGATGCTAAACAGATAAGGCTATATTTTAATATATGCAAATTAATAGCATTTTATATTCCTTGCTATGTAGGTTAGATCATTAATACTTTGTGTTAAACTTTTTCTAAAGGCTATTACAAAACAAAAACAGAAACATCTGCCTAAAAATTATTGTATCCTTGCTCATGGAAAGCTAAACTAAAGTAAGATTACTTTATGGGAGAAAAAAAACCAACCTGGAAAATAAATAAATAAATGAAGTATCTGTCAGCAAAGATACTAGCCAAAGAATTAAACAAGTCTGTATCTGTTTTAGAGAAAACTAATATTTTGCTATCAAAAAGATTTAGATAATACTTATGTCTACATCTCTTATCTACCACTGGAGATTTTAAAGGAGAGAGGTTTGATACATAGCCAAGAAGGGTAACTAAAGTCATTAACTGAAGATTTTAATGGTAATGATGTTACATATAACTACTATTGTGTCAGGGGAGGTTTAGGTTAGATATTAGAAAAAAGTTCCTCACTCACAGGGTTGTTGGGCCCTGGAACAGGCTCCCCAAGGAAAGTGGTCATGGCACTGTGCCCAACAGAGTTCAACAAGCATTTGGACAACGATTCTAGGCACATGGTGTGATTCTTGAGGTTGTCCTGGGCAGAGCCAGGAGCTGGACTTTGATGATTCTTGTGTGACCCTTCCAACTCAGAATATTCTGTGATTCTGTGATTAATGTTTTGACTTTTTACTCTGATAGCCATGTAAAAAACATTTAAGGCATTTATGTTATTCACAGATATGTGCCCATAAAGCCCCTGGACACTATTAGATAAAGAATTAAAAATTGGATCAAATACCTGTGTTGTAGAAACAAATGCAATTTCAAGGAAGCAAAACAGAGATTTAATTTCATCATTAAATAATGAGTTTGTTCCATGGATTGTAAGAGACGTTTAACTCACCTGGTTGCCAACTAAAAGAAGATGTTCTCCCAGCAGAAAGTCCTTGAGCATATCTTCCATTACCATCATGTGCTAGAGAAACAAACCGACAGTTTTCATCCCTGTTTTTAAGCTCTCAAGTTTATGCATTCACTAATGACAGCAGTACAACAGGAACTTTAAGGATTTGGGGACAAAAATTTGAACTTTATACTTAGAGCTACTTATTTCACAGCAAGAGCCTCTCAGCCAATAGTAGCAGAGGCAATATATCCTGTGACTAAAACAATGAAAAAAACTCCTCTCATTTATGTCCTCTGTTCCAACTGACTGCGGGTGCCTGATTTCCCTAAATATATTTAATTCTCTGAAATCACTCCTTGTATGTTTCGCTTTAGCGTAGTTGAATGCTTGTCACCCAGAGTGTAAGAACTTCCTTTAGTACATGCCAATTTTCCAGCAACTGTACTGGGAGGAAGCAAAACATATCCTAGTAGAACATTACAGAAAACCAGAGATAGATGACATGTAAACTATAAACACATATTTTATTAAAGATTAAACAACAGGTCTAACTTAATGAAAAATGCACTTTCAATGTTCTAATAAAATGATATTTTCAAGGAAAACAAAGATAAGAAAATGCATGCTCAAGTCTGAAAGTGTTTATATGTGTCTTGCAATATGTGCCTAATTATTTTAGGCACATTTTTATTAATTATTAATTTATATATGTCTAATTGAAGCCAAAGTGTTTGAGGTGTATTTTCATATGTGTTTTATATCACAAAAGATAACGCATACTGTACATCATTTAAAACTTATCTTGCTTCTGACAAATAATTTGTTTAAAAGGATTGAAAGGATTTAAGGATAGTGTGGCAATGCAGACTACTTTACTGGCAATCAAGTAGCATATATTTCTCCACTGTATCTAGAAAAAATAGGTCATCTGTAAGTAGGTCAGTCCACCTACTTAGAGAAATGAATGCTTGCCTTTAAATAAACATATATATTCTTTTTCAAATTATCATCTCATCTCTAGTACTTGATTAAAAAAGAAAATTAAAAATCAGTAGCTTGCCTGTAATTTCTAAGCACAGAAATGCTTAGTTTCTCTGTGAAGGATATTTTACATTTCCAAATCTCTCTAGAACACAGGCTGGGAGTGGGGAAAGAAAGTCTCGTAAATAGAGTGTAATACCACAAAATCCTAACCAGGCATGTCAAAAGACTACTGAATATTCAGTTCATGATTTAAGGACAGTACTTCAAGGCAAACTATTATATTTTCTGACAAGTGTATACACTGGAAATTTATAACTGATTGGAATAATTTTGACCAGATACAGCATAAATGATAGGAAGTCAGTTTACCACACACACTGATTACATGTTTTATCTTATTGCTAGGACAAAATACATCCTTCTGGTGACTTCTTTTTTAATCCTAAATTGAATGAATATGCATACATTATGCTTCTTCTGCAAAGCACCTTAGCTACAAGGGGTACTACTTCGTCTTTTATCACTGTGTGACGATGCATGCACACATTTAATACTAGTTACTTACACAAAGGACTTGGAAGTAGACACATCAATACCATGTCACCTTTCACCTTTATCAATCCATGTTCCCCAATACCTGGCCTGAAAACAGTCCTTGGTATATTACCTAAAAATTACTCCCATCCCTGTGCCACTTATTGTGGACCAATAGCAATGGACTAACAGCAATATCAAATTTAACTGGAACATATATTGTTTCAAGAACAAACATAGGCAAAAAAAAAAACCTGACTGGTAACTAGTTTCTGCTTCCTTCAGCATTTAGAGGGCATAGCTACTAGGAACAGATACAGAGTAGATGATTCTCTGAAGCATTTTTTACATAGGTTCCCTAAATAACATCTGAACACAGGTTGTGTACAGTTTTCTGAAGCTATAAGCAAGAAGGTGGAAAAAGCAATGCAGATGTAAGTGCTAGCAGAACTCAGGATTTAATTTCCAACAGGCTCAATTTATGTAATTTATCAAAACGGCAACACAGAATAAAATCTCACATGAAATATTAGTGGGGAAGATGAAGAAGTCTGTCATCTGTTACCCTTGCATAGCCTGTCATCACCTTCAGCAGGTGATACCCATGCAGCATGGTCTGTCTGCGGAGAAATTGCAAGCAAGGTAGGAAAAAAGAATGGGAAAGAAAAGGTAAGCAAACCCACATCTGGTCCCTAAATGAAAAATATTTGAAAAGCTCACACAATCAGTGTGGCCTTTCAGTAGCAAAATATTTTAGAGGTAACCTAGAGGGTAAATCTCTTCCTAAGGATAACTTTGTCTGGCAGTTTTGAGGTTTCCATGCTATGTGGAGAAGAAAGCTGCTGTACACCTACCTCTATGAGTGGTGCAGGGGAATTAGAAACCAAAAAACCCCCAGTCATAAAGGCCTTCCCTTTTCTTGTGTTCACTAATCACTCTTATTCTTCACTACTACAAGGAACTAATTAAACACTAATGACTAATTAATAGGATAAACTAATTAAAATAAATAATCAATAACCCTAACTAATAACTAAATTACTAATTACTCCTCCCTTGCTTTTTAAACATGATATGTTAATTCTGATGAAAGGGAGTGTATTGGGTCTGGCTGCAATGCAGTTCATTTCCCAATAGCAGCCCTCACAGGGCTGTGCTTTGCTTTGGTACCTAGAAAAGTGTTGGCAACACACCAGTGTTATGGCAACTGCAGAGCAGTGCTGGTACAGCATCAGTGCTGACCCCAGCATTCCCCCCCATCAATAGGCCAGGGATGGGCAAGATCCTGGGCAGGGACACAACCAGGCCAGCTGAACAAAGTTAACCAAAAGGATATTCCATACCATGTGGCATCAGCTCAGATATAAAAGCTAAGCAAAGGAGGAGGAAAGAGGGTATTCATTATTTACAGTGTTTGCCTTCCAGAGCAACTGCCACATGTGCTGAATCTCTGCTTCCGAGGAAATGGTCGGACATTGCTCGCTGATGGGAAGTTGAGAATAAAATTATTGGTTTTAATATTTGCTTGTGCACGTGCAAACTTTCACTTTTGCTTTAGTAAACTGCCTTATCTCAACCTGACAGTCATTTTCCATTTTTTTCTTTCCTATCTAACTGAGAGGGGAGAATGATAGAGAGGTTTGGTGGGCACCAGGCATCAAGCCAAGGCCAACCCACCACAAGGAGGTAAAACTTCATGCAACAGGTTTGTAAAACAGTCTCAGGAAGCAATCAACAATCCAGCCCTAAGAGTGGGTCAGTCCAACAGCAGCAAAACAGAAATAAAACCACTCAACACAACATCTGATCAAATCATTCTGAATAAAATTCAGTTCAGACTCTGTTCCTTCATATTTTATGAATGTTCAATAGGATTGCTATAATCTCTTCAAAAACGGATGAAGGCACATTTGAAATGATCACCAAATCCCGTGAGAAAAATTTAAGCCTAAAGAAACTACTTCTGAAATAATATCCTTAAAATTTAGTTAGTATGTTATTTCCTATATGTAAAAGCATACACATAAGTATAGTATACATCTAAAAAACTTCTGTAACTCAGAAGTCAGAGATTTCTACTTACTTGTGCATTTTCATAAAACAAAACATCAGGCACTTTCATTTTCTCAGCAGAGTTATAAATTGGCATTGTCACAGACCCTATCTTCAGAATTCCATTGCTTATTTCACCTAGACATTTTTCAGGAAAAAGCAAATGCATTACTTACAACATCCTCTAAGCAGACATACAGTCAATACCCAACACTCACAAGAAATGATTTACAAATTTTAACAAGTTTGTGGTTTTCAGCAAATGATTTCTGTCTAAAGAAAGAGAACACATGGAAGAGCATCTGTTAACAAGGGCTTGAGTTATCACGAATTTGAATTCTCTTCAAAACTGCAAAGAAGTGTATTACAATAAATGATGAAAAGGTGATCTTAGGGGAGAAGTAGCATAAGAAACATCAGAACCTACGACTGCTGCCTTGGTTTATTTTCACACTCTCATTGTATTATTGCAATATCACCAATACTGTTAGGCTACATTTCCTCAACCCACAAGTTTTCTCACTCTCATTCTTCCTACTCTCTCCTCCTGTCTCACTGTGGAGCAAGGCGTGAAGGTGAGCAAACAAGCAGCAGTGTGGGTGGTCAGCTGAGACTGGGAGCCAGCCCACCACAATGGTGCAGAGCCACTGCTGATCTCCCTTTCAGCACTGCATTTCTGCTCCAGTGGGTTAATGGCAGAACATGTAACATTTACAATTTTGTTGAAAACTGGCTAAATTTGCTCTAGTTGAAATAACCTTCCACTACAGCTCTGAAAGAAAGAGTATGTTACAAAAATTTCTTAGATCAAAAGAACCCTAAACTCTGTCCATAGGAAAATAACAACTAAGTGTAAATAATAATATCTATGCAATAAAAACAGTAACTGTTTTTTTGCTACTAATTTCTTAATCTAGTACGGTGCAAAGCTGAAAATAGCCTAATTTCTAGACAAATTTTTTCAGTTGTTCACCTTCATGGCATCACAGAGAAACATGGAAAATTCAAGGGATGTGTACAGACCAAAAGAATCCAAAGGTAAGCAGGTAGCATCATACAACTGACAAGAGTTCAAATTATTTTATATATACAGTTTTAATATATGTAAAAAATGTAAATAAGAGATAGAATAATACATAGAAGGCTGCATATGTATATATGCATATATGTATATATGCATATATATATATATGTGTATATGTATATATGCATATACACATAGCTGCAGATTACACTGTATAGACACTTTAATATATCTCTGTATTTACATATATACTTTTGTATGTACATACACACAAATAGATCTATTAAAATAAAATCCACATGAATTGAAACCAAATACATGTTTACCACTGCAAAGACCTAACAGTAAGAACACAGAAGTCAAATATATGACAAAACTGAGAACAAACATACAGAAGAAAGAGAGTAGAGATAACAGTGTGAAGCAGAAAGGAAAAATTCAGTGAATGGAAAATGGCAAATTACTCGCAGTGTGTTGCCTAACAGAAGATATGAAAAGATATACAGCTAGCATGAAGGGGGTCATACATCAGTAAGAAAGTAGAGGTGAGAAAATGGCAGAAGCCCTGAAGGCTACTACAAATGAGTACAAGTTGGATGAGCTAAAGAAACAAAGACCTGCTTGATAAACATGAAACAATTACAGCAATTTAAACAGAATAAAGAGAAATTAACGAAGAAGTGTGTGTCACAATGAAAGCATTATCACAGCACTAAGTTACAAGAGTCTCAATGAGAAAATGTAGATTTTAACAGCGGTAAATGGTAAAAAAAGAGAACAGAGAAATATTAAGAGCAAATCAAAGCTGTAACTGTACAGAAGACCAGCTATCATTGATGAAAAAAAAGAAGTATGCTAGTAAGCCTGAGACTGTGGATCTTGCAGACTGAGAAACAATGAAACATGATGGAGAACAAAACTCCATGAGCTGGGAGTAGAGCACACAATACAATAGTATCAACATACTGAGAGCCGCAATGCATTCAATAGAACAGAGATATAACTGAACAAATTACATTTAATTTTGAGGATAATTAATACACCTTTATATGTTCCACAATCTAAGTAACATTCATTAAAAGCAGGAAAAAAGACACCACAAGCTTACATGTGTAATCCTTTTCCTCTAGTTTCTTTGTGACACCTGGACTTGTTTCAATACCAGAATCCTGCAGATTTTTATGTAAAGCTGATCTGGCGAGACTTGGCAAAAACCTAAAAGAAGAGAAATAATAGGGAGGTTGTATTTTAATCGTTTTTCTTTTTAAAGTTTTCAGCATTTTCTGTAACATAAAATCAGTATGAATATTTACTTGCACCTCCAAACCCCAAATATCTATTCTTTTGACATTCAAATAGTCCTCCACATTTCACCTATCCCTAAGAAGAGGAATTGAGCTTTCTTCATAGACAATAAACTATATTTGTGGCTGCCCACTCATTTTAAAAGGCTTCAGTGTTATCAAATATTGCAATAGGTTTGTAATGTAGGATGGATTAGGACTGGAGGCATGTAATTCCTCTGGCAGTAAGAGCTACAATAGAAATAACGATTTTTCAGAAACACTTTTTCCCTTGACCCAGTTGACTTGGACCTCAGGTTCCAAAGAGAAAGAGTGAGCTTTGAGGTGTCCAGAAATAGGCCCTTTCAGTTATCCAAACCTTTTGATAATAACAATTTGCTTTCTTTTCAAAAGAGGGGAGGAAAAAAACTAACAACCAAAAAAAATCCACCAAAATGCAAGCAAACCAAAACCCACGAACAAAAAACCAAAACAAACAAACCCTACATATTCATAACTTTACTAATCCACTTTCCCCTAAACATCAGTTATACTAGACAGTAATATGCCTCTGCTTTGAGTGTTTTGAGACAGTGAAGTAATGTTGATAAAAATAATGGTAATCTAGTTTATAAAATGTAACGAAGTATTTTCATAAAGATGAGAAAGGAGTACACAGTCCTTTCTATTTACCTTCCAGGTTTGAGAATACCACAGAAACATTTTTAAAGACATTACAGACTTCAAGGAGCAAGACAGAAATTGTATTATCTGCCAAAACACATTAAAAGCTATCTTGAATGTTAGCAACTGACCAAGAAGCTCTTCAACTTTCACCAAAACCAGCAGTCCTACCTGGAAAGGCAGGCTTTATTAACAGCATCATAAATGCTTTCATCTGGATGCTGTGACAGTCGACGACAAATTCGCAATAGTTGTCGAGTAGATAAAAATGAAGCCAGTGACTGAGCCTGTCAAAAAATACAAGACAGTTTAATTATTTAATCCATGTGATAGATTTAAACCTAACAAGTCAGGAGAAAAATGTAATCCAAAAGGAACTATTTCAACTTTTCTCCTGTCATAGATACTCTGTGCCTTCTACAGCAACTTGAGCTTTTTAATGGGCAAGCTTGTAATCCTGTACTTTTTGCAATAAGTCACTGTCATAGAAATCATTATGTCATCATAAGGTTAGCCTTATGATTTCATTTGATAAGCAACAGGAAGAAAAAATGTGCTGTGAACTGAATTTTATGCACAATATAAAACATAACATTAAACAATATTAACAATAACAAGGACGTTAGCCACTGTAAAAGGATCAATGTGCTAAAAAACTGTCTGCTCTTCACAAACTGAACACGAGCTCCACATGTAATGCTCTGGCCAAAGAGTCTGGCAGGATTCTTGTACATATAAACAAGGCAACACTGGGCAGCAGCAAGGAGATTGTATCACCTCTGCACACGCCTTCTGGGCGGGCCATAACTGGAACACTCTGTCCTTTTCTGCTGTCCACATGCTAAAATAAATGTGAAAAACTGGACATGATTCAGAAAAGATTTACAGAAATTACTCAACACTTGGGAAGGCAGTCCTCAAATACACACAGTAAAATTTAAAAAACCAAACAAACAGAACCTCAAAACAAATGACTATGTATTGAAAGAAAGATACAAAGACTGAAAAAGAAATCATTTTATAATTATATCTACCGGATAAAGGATCCAATACAAATAGGTTCCTTATTTTAGCAGGAAACACACAACAATGAGCATGATCTGATAAGACACGCCATGCTTTGCCTGGATCAAGTGAAATATTTCAATTAGGTAATTTCAAAATGTTTTGTTTGGGTTCATATAAATGAATTCTAACTCCATTAAAATTACTTTAATATAGATGCTTCTTCAATTGGAAAAAAAAATTTGAAATTTGACAGAGGGAAGAAGAGAGAAAAGCAACACTTCTAGAACTTCAAAGTTTTGTTTTCTCCTTCATTAATTTTTAAGTATGAGAAATGTCTAAACACCAGCTCTGGACCAGAACCACTGAGGAAAAGCTGTGTCACATCTCCTAAATATTCCCAACTGCCAGTTAAAATTTCAGGAAAAAAAATTTCCTCTTTTCTTATCTGGTTTGTGTTTTTTCATATTGAACAACCACAGACTCAAAGTTGGGTTAGTGACAGTATTAGTAACATATATCTCTGAGGCATCTAATTCAACAGGATCTTGATTGTGGTCTCTAGATTCTATTGTAAATCAAGCAAACAATTACAATGACACAGACAACGCCCACAGAGTGAATAGTCTACAGGTATGCTATTGTTAACAAAATTGCCTTAAACAATGGTTAATATTTCAGGATAATCTCTGGTAGAGGCTTATTTACTTAGACAACTCTATAAATAGTGTAACATACATAAGGCACACATTTCAGCTCTCTGCTATTCCCATACAGGTGTTCTACTCCCAACATGTCTCATGTCACTGCTGATCTACAAGAATGCTCCCTCAAACCATACTGTGACTCACTTCTCATCCAACATGATATAATTCGTTCAGGTATTTCACAATTCTACAGATAACCACAAGTCCACACTTGGAAAAGATTTTTGTAATGCTCTGTTCAGGCATTGTATGTCATCAAGTATGTCAAACCCATTACATTTACACATTAGCTATAGGAAGCTAAATAGATAATAATAATAACACTGCTCCAATGCTGTACTAAAAGTCAACCCTTTTACTTACTTTTTTTAAGCTCAAAAGAATGTAACAGTCTCTCTCAGTTTCTTAAACAGTAATACTGGATAAACTATTAAAATCATGAAAACTAAGGACAATGGATTTGCAAACCAGTTAAACTCCTGGATTCCACTAAAAACGTCTTGCATTTTAGTTATATCACAAACATGCAGTGTTTTAGTTGCCATAGCAATAATTTCTTTTTCTTTTCACTATGATTTAACTGTATCTTTTTAAGGAATTCTGTGGTCACTTTGTCAACAGAACTTATTTTTCTTGACATGACTTCATTAATAGAATAGCCTATAGCAGTAATGCAGCCAGGATTTCTGGAGCTTCCCCTTTCCTGAGTCTTTACTGCTGCTCTTTGGGATTTCATAATGTCTAGGTAGCTCCTATTGCCAAAAAAGCCCCAATAATTTCATCTATCAAATTTGCCATTACTAAAGGGAAGTAACCAAAATATTTGAACACACATGATTATATCCATACCTATTCAAAAGGCACCTCATCATGTTTCACTGTGAGTCATATCTAAACTCACTAGCAACACAAGTATTGTTCTTCTTGATTCTCTGGAATTTGGGCAAATTCCTAAAAGCTTTACTTATGCAGATTCCAAATATGTACATGACAAATCAAAGAAGTTTAGATATGCCGTGCAATAATTGCCAGCAATAACTTTCTGGGGCTGGTTTTTCAATCAGCCAGCCTTTGAAATAACACTACAGCTTAGCATGTTTCACTCAGCCTTTGTTAAAACAGTCGCTGGTAAAGTCAAGGGAATTGGGGGAGGGGAAGGAAAAGGGCTCACTGTGGCATCATTTGTCTCCCGAAGCTTGTGTGTTAATGACAACAACTGCTCCACAGCAACACTGGGTACATTTGGAATCTGGTTGAAAGGAAAACAGTATTAGTAACAGTATTATTCTTACTGCAAGATATGTAAGTTCTGCATACAGCTATACCCAGATGCAACGACCATACAGTTGCTGCAGTTGCTTTATGACAGAGAGTACTTTCTTACCACAGCATCATTTAATATCACAATAAGAATACCATTAAAATGTAAGCAGATATGATGCTTTGATAAGTTTTGAAAAGTAACTAATTTATGCAACACTGAAATAGTAATACATATTTTATGTAGCAAATAATCCTGTTCAGTAAGCGATAGCCAATAAGTGCCTAAAATACTGAATATACTTGCCATTTTTTTAATAACTTCAATTTCTTCACTCTTGCTTAAAGATCGAACATTATGAAAAAGAAACAATGTCAAAAACTCTGGACCCAGCCATTGTTGGGTACTACTTCCAATGACAGGAGGTTCTGCTAAGACCACTATTCTGAAAGAAGGATGGATAGGAAAGATAGACCTGCAAAAAAAAAAAAAAAAGAGTTTAAAAATGCATTACCTGGCTGTGAATATCAAATTTAATTTTTACAATAGATGAAGAAAGGTACATTATTGTACTGAACCATATCACAGTATATTCAGATCATTTATACTGAAACTTTTTTTTTTAAGACAAAGGCTGCATAATGTGACTTGCAATTTTATAAATTTACACATTTTTTTATGCTGAGAAGGGCACCCAAGCCTCTTCATCTGCAACAGGACCTGGGTGCTTAAAGACTGGCAAAGACCACCAACTGAACTGCAGTCTACTACACTGTATGTCTGAAATGGACACATCTCACTCAGCTGGTGGACTTTTAAAAGTGCTTTACGTAAAGCAGGTTGTCTTACTAGCAAATCAGAAAAAAACACAAGACCTTCCAGAGCTGCAGTAATAAGTAACTTCTTTTACTCAATTAGACTGACAGAAAGGATGACACTATAGAGTCTGGCCTAGATATCGTAAAGAGCTGAATCTAGGAACAGTTTAGGAATATTCCCCTTACAGATGTTCTCGGTGGTCCTTGCAAAATCATCTAGACTCTTACCATGAGATTAATATGCCTAATTTCATAATACTGATGACAGTTATACTTCAAAGACCAAACCAATCACCTCACCCTGGCTCCTTTTAGAGTCAGCATGAGGGGACAGGTCTCTCAAATGGCAGATTAAGACTTGGATGAACTTAAGAACTGCTGTCCTGCATGTTTAAATCTACTCATCCCGCTACATGTTCCATCCTTCATTACAACAGATGGAGATACTCCTTGAGGAAAGCATAGAAGTCTAGCCACTAGCAGTCTGTCCCACTCGTACTCGCCCAGCAACTACAACCGTATCTTCAAATATATTGGAGGGTAGATGTCTATTTGCTTTAATGTCTATTCACTCACAAATTTGTCTAATACTTTTCTGAACTTCTTCATCCTATCTGCCTCTACAACTTCCTGTGATAACACATGCACTGTTCCTGGTTCTAAAAGGTACTTCTACTATTATTGTTTTTTAAATCCTTTTGGAACTGACCTGCTAGCTTCAGTGAGTGTCCCTCAGTTCTCACTGCAGGATTTGGTGACTAATAGTCTTGATTCCACTGAAAATAATGCTTACAACACAAGCTCAAATATACAAGTTTTAGAGGTGTTAGGGCACTAAAAGACCACTGCTTTGGATTTTGGTCTCTACCTCCTTCACATCTTTTGTATTCCTTATGTATGTAATATTTTCACCTCCTCTGACTGGGCATTGGTAATCATCAATCAGCACAACTGCATGATCTCTAGAAGCAGCAGAAATAATCAAGTAACAAGGCAGACACAAAAGTCAGTCAAATTGTGCAAGCAGGGCCTGTTTTCAACAACTAATTTTATAGTACTCTTATTAAAATCAAAGATGTTCATTTGGAAAAAGCAAGAGAAATTTAATTAGACAGCTTATATTGCTGTTACCACCTCATTTTCCATATAAATTACTGAAGACACAGACTAACAAATCTACTGCATTGTTGGCTCATCTGTTCATCACAACAATAAACCTGGGATCCAACAGGGCATTACAGCAGTCTCTTGTATCAAAGCAAACTAAGGCAGGAGCATGAGTTATTCTCAGCTGAAAGTCATAAGCCTAGAAGCTACTCCCTGATTGATAAAAATAGAAATAGATATCTGAAAACATCACATGAAAGAGGAACCAATGGGAATGTCACCGCTGCTAAGCATAAAAGGTGGTCAGGGAACATTAGCCAGCCTTATTATAGAAGAAAACATATCCTAGATAGGATAAATACATATGCTTTCAGACTTGCCTTTCCCTATAGTACAAGGAAGAAAAACAACTCTCCTGCAGAAATCCCTTCTGCAATACCGTAAGTGAACACAAGAAGCAGTCAACTTTCCTGGTAAAGGAATTACATTTCTTTTGTATCACCTCCTTGTCACTGCCTAACTCAAAAGGCATGGTGAGGACAGCCAGGAAGAGCACAGAAAGAAGTGGGAGGAGAGGAGATGCAAAGTCAGGATAAGCTAACTTGGTGATATCAGTTAAATTCACTGACGCACCCTCTAGACTTGGACATATCACAACATCAGTGCTGTAGGTTCCTAGTTTGTAAACATGAATAAAACTATTTGGCTACTTCAAAAGCCTATTGTTTGGATTGATATTTGCAATGTTGCAAATGTCAAGTTAATGTATTATTAAAACAAATGCCACAAATGACTCAGTCCTGCAGTGCTCTGAAAGTTCCCAGTTTCTATCAGCACAACTGAAGAGTGTCAAAATTGTTCCAACACATTACAGATCAAGACTCTAAAGGAATATAATATGGAGAGCTCCTATGTGGAGCTGTACTTTATAGAAAAGAAATCTTTGACCTGACAGGAAATCTTCTGGTTTTTTGCAAATGAAGGCCAAGTAAGTGTATCTTGTTAAAAACTTGGCATCTTTAAAATTAACGAGCCTCGAATAGAGTGGGAAGATTTAATGTTAATCGATTCATGCAAAGAGTCTCTATCCTTTTCTCTATTAAATATTTTCTGACAACCCAGGCAGCAGAGCAACCTGCTAATAAAATGAATGTCTTTCTTTTGACATTACTGTTTAATTCCAACCAAGGATTACTACCATTGCTCTCAAGAGGAAGATCGGAACAGTGTGGTCAGGGTGATTTTAGGGTAAGATTTTCTTGTTATTGACACATGGATCTGAGTAATTGAAGCTTGCCATAAAAAAAAACCAAAAAAACAATGCAGAATGGCATTTCTAACACCACTTTGCAAAACCAAACTATTTTTGGTTGTCTCTTCCAGTAACATGATTTAATAGATTTCACTTTCCATCAAATTCTGTGAATTAAGAATTGTTATAATACCAGGACCAAATGACCTATTGCTACTTTCTTGCTGTTTATCTTAAATTTCACCACAGTCCAAAATTAACAGATGACTTTACCTTAAAATTCACTAAACTGGAAAAAAACAAACCCCTCAACAACAAATGAAGTAAAAGCTAAAAATGTAAGCAATTAAAAATTCTACTGCTTGATAAATTCACTCCCTGCCACACTTTGTCTCACCTACTGTGCATTCCCTTTCAGCCTAATCACATGGAAAGTAACCCACTGTCTGCAAGGCACTAAAACCACCCATGCATTATGTGTGACTTCTTTTAGCTTTTGAACTATCCTATTATATACGTATTTCTGGATTTGCCTGTAATAGCTGCCTTTCTGCTCACCACACCAAGGACTTACCATCTGTGTGTGTGTGTGCGCGCGCACGTGTTGTAGGGGGTATGTCCACACAAACAGGGTAGCATACTGTATCTGAGGCAAACACTTCACTGCTAGCCTTGTAAAGGCTGTGTGCTACCTTTATGGTAGCTGTTTTGGTGAAGTAATAGATGATTACAGAAGCAATTCTGTGCAGAATGCTGGATATGTACAGTACTTGAACACACTTTCTCTTAATCTCTGAACCTGTTCAGGGAAATTAATAAGGCATGAGCAGCTATAATTTCCTTCTAGGGAAAACATCTTAAAGGACCATCTGTCACTTTCTCAGGGGATGCTTTTTTTTCTTCTCCTTAAACTCATAGGCAAGAATTCTTAGTCTCCTCAAATGACCGAATGTCATCTTACCATGACTGTTTGCTAACTTAACTCCACAGCCAACTAGCATTAAAAAAAAAATAAAGGAAAAAGGACTCTGTGGCCAATACTAGTTACCCTGTAGCTTTCAGAAGGCCAAGGAGTATCCCAAAATGTCACAAGAGCAACATACTGCTTGCACTTGTCAGTCCTGAGAGAGTTATTGCACTCACTAGTCTCAACCCTTTCTTAGAAAAATGCTAACTTTTTTACAGATGTAGAAATGTAATGAAATAATAGTGACCATATAACTCAATTACAATAAGTAATAGAATTTAAAATCAGAATCTATTTAATTAGCCCTTATAAAAGTAATAAAACTTTGAAATGAAGTTGTCAAAAAATACAATTTATGAATAATCTAACTCGTGCCCTAACCTGAAAAAATTGAAAACAACATGAAAACCAAACAATACTTTCCTCTTCGTCCAGTATTAATACTACTGTGGTTTAAGCACATTCACATTTTCTGCTGAAATACATATATATAGAGGTGATTTTTGTGGACAATAGTGTGATTGGAAATACCATCCGTTCAGTAAAAAAAACCCCAACAAACCTCTTGACCCTCTTCTCCTTTCTCTTCTACTATATGTATGAGTATTCTGACTACTGAAGTACTAAAAATTAAAGGCACTAAAATTTCAAATATTTTCATATAGAAGCATGAAAGCCCAGCACAAATTGTGTCTTGCTTGTCTAAAGAAAGAATCTCCTAAAACGTCTCCATTAGTATCTCAATTTTTTATCCTCTTAAAAGTGGGAAAAATCTTTAGGTGTGTCAAATCCTTTTAGATACACAGACTAAAAAAAGTGTTTACAGAACTTCTGACTCATTGGTTAGGAATGGTACACCTTCTCTCTAAAACAGATTTATATGAGAATTCTGTTTTAAAATTCCATTCACAAAGTACTGAGTCCAAGTAGTCTACTAAAAAGTGTTATCTGTTTTTCTTTTCCACTATGGAAGACATATTTGTATTTATTTACCTTACAATAGCATCTGGCCACATCACTAGTGAGTCTTAAATTAAGGGAACAGAGAGTAACAAGTGACTTATTTTGCATTTATAAACAATTAGAAGTAGCACAGAAGAAAGAAACTGCAAAGTATATTACAAATAGTCAGTACAATCAAGAATGCTTGCGCACCGCAAAGCTCAGCTGAATGGAGGGAGAAGTCTGTACTCCCTCTTTTCAGTTTTTCTGACATATGGCAGCAAGGGTATCAATTCTCTACAACAGCTCCCTTTCAGTCTCAGGCTATCACTTTTTCTGAAATCCTGAAGAAGGTCTTGACCTCTCCTAATCTAAGGATTTCCTAATGAAGCTTTTGGCTTCTTTGTTTCAAATTCTAGCCTCTCAGAAACACTTTTATTTCCTCCTTTCCTTATATTCTCCTCTGTTTAAGACTATTTTCAGCTGCTTCATTTAGGCCTTCCCTGACTGCTGAGATATTTAAGACTCCCTCATGCACTTCCAGTGAATCACTGATGTGTCTCCCAGTATGTTTTTTTCCTCATCTTCTATTTCTCTAAACAGCTACATTAGCACAAGACATCGGGTAGATAATAAAAAAGTTAAAAACAAAATAAAACTTTACTTTTCTGCTTCATATGTATCCTTTGTACCACACTGATTCCCAAAATACAATTGAGAATCGAAGCTGAATGAGTGGGACTTAGGAAAAAAAAAAAAGTCAGAAAAATCCTGTGGTTGAAACCACTTTCCATAGGAACTCCCTTACTGGAAAATTAACAGTAGACAAAGTGGCACTTAAGCATCACAGATTCAGTCCAAACTGGGAATGACATAATATATTCCACACACCTGGCAAAGAGCAATTGTACTTAAATTACTTTAGTCAAATCCAGTAAATTAGGATAAGTAAAGCTGTCTTTTCATCTTACTCTGATACCAGAAATGCAGGTAAGGCCACTAGCCACAGCCAGTGACATGCAACAAGAGAGATGTTTCTCATTGATATGGAAAGCATCTCCCTGTCGCAATCAGGTAAGGATTTGCCCAGCCAGTCTGCTAATAATTCATGGTACAATGCACTCTATGTAACTTCTCCACAAGGCAATATATTGCAGGCAAAGGAGAGATGATTAGCCATCACGAATAAAGTCTGTGACTAAATCAGCTGTCAGATATCATTTGATGAGAAGGTGTCTGGAGAGAAGGGTTAATTTGGTAGCATTCTGCAACACTGGAAGGTACTGAAGCTTGCAGTGGCAGGTAACTACGGCTGAACAGGATGAGTAGCAAGGAGGAATACAGTCCTGGAATCCAAGAGCAACTATTGATACTGCATCCTGGAGCCAGTGAAAGGTAGTGAAGTTTTCAGAATATGGAAGGCACCAAAATTAGGACGAAGTCCTGGAACACCTTCAGTTCCTCAAGGGCTGATGAAAACAGTGCCCTTTCCACAGAAGAGTTGTCCAGTGATGCCAAAGAAGCCCATAGCCAAAACCAGAGAAGTGGTTACATATTTGCATTACTTAAACCTGGTTTCTTTTGAATAAGTCAGTACAGAAAACATGGGTAGACTGAATGTTTCACTTAGGAGAAGGCAGGATTCTTCAGATAATTCGGTACCAAGAATTTTCATCTGTACCAAAGATGGAGCTAAAAGGTCACACTGAGCTTCCAGATGCAAGAATGCCTAGACAGTGGGCTATCTGTTTATGTTTTAAGACCAAGTAAATCAGAAATGCATTCTTGACTAATACAACAGACACCTCTCACTTATGGATTACAGGGTCACTGTCAGTCAAATAGATATCTAAGAGTTTAGCAACTCAAAAAAGACTGTGTTGCAAAATATTAAGGTGGTTAGGTAAAAGTAGTACATTGCAATCTGAAAGAAAGAGAGACTGCCTTTTTACGGAACCTCCAAAGTAGCAAAAACAATGCACAAATGCACAATTACCACTGAAGTGGAACCAAAAGGTTACTCAATGAGACTGAAAGGAAGGAAAGTAATTCAGAGGTAAAGCAGTAAGGAGAAGAGTCTGCAGAATAATCATTAAAGAAGACAGCTTGGACAGTTCTCATGGTCTAACAGCTAATGAAGGTTAAACGGAGTCCATGGCCAAGACAGTCATAGCTAGAACAAACAAGGAGATGCAGAATCCAGATGTAAAGCTCTAGTCTTGTGAGAGAGATTTGAGCCAGTAAGAGGGGCAGTACGGAAGATCAGTGAGTGATGAATTGTCTAGGTTTTTGGAATATATTGGCAATGAACTAAAGTGTATTAGGCAGTAGGCAAAACAGCACAGCTACTGCTGTTCTGCCTGAAAGCACCCTGGACAAGACCATGAACATGGAGCAGGGAGGAGACTTGCACAACAGACTTATTTTGACGTGCAAAATATGCCAGGTGGGTTCTTGAAGCTTTTTTACTGTTCTTTCAAAGGCTGTGCTTAAATCCCTGATAAACAGAACACTTCCTTGACATATAGTTCTTCACTCAAATAAAACAAATGCAGGAAAATAGTGTATGGCCTCAGCAGAGTGGACAGAATTTGCAACAAGTACGCTTAGGTTACACCACACATACAAAAATGTAGAAGGCTTAAAATGAAGTTTGGTTTTTTGGATGGTTTTGTAAGAGGGGTTTTTGCCCTTTTTTTGTTTTTTTCCTTAACCCACAGTATTTTCATCACAAAGGGAACCAGAAATAAGAAAACAACAAGTAAAAGAAAAGCAGCTTTTCTAAAGGTTGGACTATAAAGGACATCAAAGAAAAAAAATCAGATTCAGAGAGACAATTGCGAGAAACTGGGGGGCACATCTTGGACTATAACTGATGAGGCCTCTTCAAGGTTTGGATACATGCACAGCTTGCAGCATAAATATGAGCACAGACATCTGACATAAAACTTGCACTGTTTTTTTCAAAGGATAGATCCATTTCAGAACCACAATACGTTTACCTCCTTAGATATTAATCAATATTAGATTGCATTTGTTTTGACATACCCTCAATATTAACTATAATTGTTCAGTGGTGTTTGACCATGTATCAAGTATGGCTCAGAGGACTAGAGAACATTTCTATCTGTGGAATGTTTCTAGCAGACAAGTGGAAGTGAAGGAACAAAAAGAGTAAGCATAATGGGGTCCCAACCCATCCTTAGGATTTCCTGTTCCCTATTAGTTGTAAATTAAATACCAGCTTTCTAGCTAATGAGGCAAAAGAATTTTGCAAGTAGCATTTAACTTCAATTTAGATTTATTTTCCAAGGCTTTTAATAAAATGTTCCAAAATTAATATTATATAGCTTTATATCTATTTTTGTATGTACTTATAATTTCTCTTCAAACTCTAATTCCTTCTCCTAAAGGGTATTGAATGTTTTCCTTCTAGTTCAAGCACTCTAAACAGGATATAATTATCCCATGCCACAAAAAGAAATAGAGCTCACAAGGAACTTGACATTTAAAAGATGTTTCTCCTAGTGATTAGGAGGTATCCATTTAATAGAAAAGCATCTTGCAGTTTTTTATTAAACAAAACGAAATGTTGATTGCATTCTACAGTTGTAGCTGACACTTTACCTTTCCTGTAGTTTCTCATCAGAGAGCTGCAATTCTTCTTTTAAGTTTTGGTATCTATCTTCCCTTAACAATCTCGTGCCATCATAGAGAGTCAATTCTCTGTCATGTATTAGTCTGAAAATAAAGAATAAGCTCAATCTAGCCTTTGATTGATTTTAAAAATACTTACAACTTTTTTTTTAAAAAGCTATCTCAGTCAGTATAGGCCACAGGAAAAAGAAAAAGTTATAACAACTTAAAATGCATGCAGATATGGAAGTAAAAAAACATGCATAAGTTTAGCACACAGTCATTCAACTTAGTTTAAATAGATATGGTAAGAATGTAAAAAATAAAAAACATCTGTCTTACCAGTGGAGTGTGCATAAATGGCATGAAACAGCTGTTTTGTTATGCTTGTAATAAGTAGTATGCATTTCTTTTGTTTCTTGAAGTGGTATCTTTCAGCGGGCTTTAATGATTAATATACATACAGACCTAGCTTTTATTTTGTCATATGCAGAAGTTGATTAGCTATGACACATGCACGTCAGAAGAAAAAATCTAATGGAAAGCTAAACTGATGACAAAGCAAAAACATAGACAAGTACAATTCTCTCTTCTGCCCCTCTGCAAATAAATATATATAGATATAGTAAGAGAAAGCACAAAATGTTTTTTGCTACAACCTGCTTTTAAACCTCATGATGTCCTTTAAGTTTGCAAAAGGCAGTATATGAAGCAGGCATATGACATAGCAGAAAAAATTGACCTGACAGTACAGATTATTAATAACATAGTATTTGCTATTGCTATTTCTCTTCTGCAAAGTTTTATTTATTTTTTTATTGAATTATGGAATAATGCTTAGAAAGAGTTCTTTGCTATCAATATAAAGTATACTTTTACATATGACTGTAATGATCACGTATTATTTAGAAGCAGAATGCACTCAAAGTATTTAAAATGTTTTTTACATCTTGCATTTTCAGCTCATTGTGCAAATATTACCAGTTTTTAGATTTCATAATTTTAGAGTAAATCTAGCTTATTCAAAAATTCAGACTTACGTTCTATATTTAAAACAGGCTGAAATTTCCTGTATTATTGTAGACTTAAAATAAATGAAATAATTGTTTCTCCTTTATGTATGTAAAGAAATGAGCACTACATATTCCATGAAACGTCAATGCTCAGCTTGATCTTTACAGCATCCTTGAAGGTATGAAGCCATATTCACCAAAAGGAACTTAACTTCTCAGTATGCACGCACTCAACAGACATATCAGGTGCACCCAGCTCTGCCATGCTCACATCCTGACCTTTGAAGCACAGCTAGAGTGCCAGGGTTAATTCGATGAATGCCGTCAAGAATAACAAGCTTTCCTTCCAGAGCTGCAATAACAAGTGGCGATGGCCTCCAAGCAGTGTCTCCATTGGGAAGAGTGTACCTTTGCTGTAGCAAATCTCTAGCCGTCATATCCTGCAAGTATCAATTCAGCAGACGAATACATTTATGCTCATGCTCTGATTTCTTAATTTACAAGTACATGCTTTCTCCTTAAAAAAACTGCATTGTGTTCTTCCCAAGTATATACCCATGGAAGAGTACTAGGAAATCTTCAATTACGTTTCCAAACAGTATTAGAAATACACACATGGATCTATACACAAAACGTTAAACAGTCTTTGGAAGTTCTAGTTCTTGCCAATGTCACCTCTTTAAAGCAAGAACAAAAGCCTTACGCCCCACCCCGTCCCTTTAACACAATACCAGCATATAACAACTTGTACACAGCTCTGTGTACAGAAGGGGGCAGCAATTTACACCTGGAACAAACAAGAATAATTTGTTTCACATGGAAGCCACCTGAAAGAGCAAAGATTGCATCATTAACCTTGACCACAGCATGATATTCCACCTCTCAGCAGAAACTGCAGTGGAAGCATCACAGAATAATGGACAGGGTAGGTAAGAAGACAGTAACACACAAAATATCAAAAGTACATCACATATCACAAAATAATGCTTAAGGGATAGAAGAAAACCAAAGGCAAAATCTATCATATCTTTCAGCAAACATATTTTAGATGTTCCATTATAACAGGTAAGCACTAGAGCAACGAAGACATAATAGTAATTTTGTGATCTGGAAGACTTAATTCCTTCCTCTAGCTGTGCTTTAGGTTAGCTGTGTTTTAGGTTAACACAACTTAACCTAAAATCAGATGAGAATATATTTTCTATTGTAGTTGTGGCTTTTGCGTATGTACTTTTCACAACTACAAACCTTTGAACATTAAAGAATAAAAATAGAATATATTACGTCATATGCCCTGAATCATTTCCTCTTTCTACATTTCCTTAAAAGCCCTGAAATAACAGGACAAAGTTTGGTTCCTTCAGTGCTTCCACATTTGTATAATTTAAAGTCTCACATTCAAATCCAAAAAACCATACCATATTTTTATTGTTGCATTTCTGTTGTTTTACTGCTGTCTTTGCTTTTTTCTATTTTATTAATGCATTAGATTAAAACCATAATGTGAAACACTTTTATCAAAGTCAGAGAAAAATGTGGGTTTAGGATTTGCATAAGAACAGCATTCAGCAACTAGTAAGTGCTGTCACTGAATATTTAACTAACACACCTTTGGATAATTCAGAGAATTATTTCATCTCTAAAGAAATGAACCAGCATACAGTATGGACTGACTGGGAGCCCAGTATGCTTTATAGAACATCCATCTCCAATTCCAACAACAATTGAGAACCAGGCCTTAATTTTCTGGAGGTAAATGCAGAAGTGTATTTTGCTCCAAAATATTTTCTGAAATGTAAAATGAATATTTATATTGTGATTTAATTGGTTGAATATGATCCAATTTAGGGACGCATTAAAAGAAATATCATTGCTAACACCTGCGCAGTTTTTGTAAGGAGCTTATTTTATGGCGAGATGCCTAATGACTTATTATTTTTATTTATTTACCCTAACCCAAATTTTAATCAATTTTACTCAAATAATTTAATAAATGATATTAAAAATAGTCTTATAATACTGTAATACTAAAAATGCTCCCCTTGGAAGGGGAGATAAGTGAAGTATAAGAATTAGTTTTTCCTCTTCTTTTGGACACAGCAATGGCAACAATACATTGCCTTGTGAAATAAAAAGCTTATTTTAATTTGTAACAGTCATTGTAGCTTAAGTGGTTTACATTGCATTGTTTATTTTCTAAAATAGCTTGTACTCGGGGGGAAAAGAAGATGTTTAGGAGTGAAAACAAGCAGGGTAACTTCTGTTTCACTCCCTTAAGGAGCTATACTAATACAAGCCTCCAACCTAGCCGTTTTTCATGGCTCACAGTACTTACCATGTTCTTGGCAATCATGAGGCGAAAAATCTATGTTTCCTGCTATTCAAGCCAACTTGCGCTCATCATTTGTTAGTATTTCTCAAATAAAAAATTGGAAGGATTTTGAAAAGAAAAATTATGAGGTCATGCGAAAAAAAAATCCTAGAAACAAAAACATCCCAGTACACAAACACTAGTGATGTGCTAAAAAGAGTGGTTTTGCTGCAGAAGAAAAGGAGCAAGTTGCTGGAAAACTGTTATAACATAACTCTGACTCTTACCTTTTTTTTCCTTTGCAACTCTGGGGGGAGAAAATGTTATATTTTAAACAATTTAAACTAAAAGTTCCCTAGCCACAGTCCAAAAAGGACTGGTTGTCTACTGCTTCTCATTTGCTGCTGCTTAACTGCATTAAGAGGCAAGTTAAAAACAAACCTTTCCTAATCAGGATGAGTTTCCTTTCTCAGCAATTTGCCTACATGGAATTGCATATAATGAGAAATCCGTATAGTGATGTCAGATTTCACAAATAGGACAGGAACTGTTGTCTGAGCCAACTATTAGTATGAGAGATGATCTATGCTCTCCAAAGACTCGGTTTAGGTAAATTTGATTCTCATCTAACAACAGAAAAGCTTTTAGAATTGGGGGTTTTTTGTGAAATAGATATAGAGAGATACACCTTTTCACACTATTCAAGCCCTTAGACAAACTTCAGATGCAAGTAATGATGAAGCAAATATTAAAAGATCAGAGATACATAAAAAATCCAAGAATTCATTTCTTCACAGAGCCTGAAGAAAAACAGTGCTACTGCTTCAAACCAATAGTAAGTGCCCCACTACTCATTTTTGTGCCTGTAGAAATTAATGGAAAATAAAAATGAACCATAGGACAAATAAAAGCCTCCTTAATTATAGAAATGGATTTAGGATACTATGATGTCTCTCTGAAAACAAACAAACAAACAGACTTTTTTGAACGAAAGTAGAAAAAAAAGCTAGATTTACAGCATTATCAAACTTCTCAGTCTTCACTGCTGAATTAGTATATGAATTTAACATCTGTTCTGCCACTAAATTATCCTATTACTTTGCTACACAAAGCCCCTGGTACATTATTATATTTTAAGATATTTTAAGAAAAACAAATGCATTCCAAAATTCTATTTATAGCTCAGATACATTCAATAATGTTTTTATACACTGCTTCTTGACCTTACATAGACTTGGCTACACAGGAATTTATAGTGAACAAGCAGCTCACAGGCATTTATTTGCTTTAGTGATACTGTTTGATATCACCAAAAAGCCTCTCTGTAAAACCCCTTTGCCCTTTGAACTTGATCAAATCCTGGAGAAACCAAAGCAAAGATTCACTTCAGTGGGAGATACTTCAAACCCTTTGCCTAGATTTTATTTTTGTAGGAATTGCAGATCTCTTTGAAAAAAGATGTTTACTAAATAAATAGTTCCATTGTCAGCTCTGCTCATATGCCTCCAAAAAGGAAGTCTTCTGCTCATATTCATCAAAACCATACTAATAAAAGGTACAAAGTTGAAAAACACTAGACATGTTTTTAAACAAATAATTGTCTGCCTTTGCTGAATACCCAATATTGTGTATAACAAATCAAGGGTTAGGGTGTGCTTGTCCTTAAGCAGGTTTGTCAAGTTCCAAAAGTTATTTTCCTGGGATAATTTAGAAATATGTTTAAGTGACAAGTACAGAAAAAAGTACACAATCTGACTGCACACACTCAGTTTTGGCTCAGAACCTACACACCTCTTAATAGACCCCTATATGGAAGATCACAGGTGCTGCTGGGAATGCAGGTACATTACTATGAATGTAACATTACAGTGATGAGGGTATGTAGCTTAGGAACCCAAATCTGCTCACACTTGACCACGTTTAAATCGTAAGAAAAGGGCAGAAGTCATCTCTCTGACTCCAACTATGCAGACAGAGTTTCAAAGTCTGCACCCTTACCATGTGAAGCCATACAGGGGGATGGATCCTATCTGGGGATGTTCTCAACAGTGCAGGAAAATATAAAGCAGACTTTTTCCATCATCATCAGTACTTTTCTACTTTTTCTCACTTCTTGCCTGTTTCAACCCTTCAATCTTACGACTCATTTCTGTCAGTGTCTCTCCCCACATGACACTGCACTTCCAAATTAGATGCCACTGCCATTTCTTCCTTTGGAGGTCTCCCTGCTGTCTGGGAAAAATTTAAAGTGGACATGGGATGGAAGAAAGAGACCAACATACTGCATTAAATCTGATGCTAATGTTTCCCTGCAGCATTGCCAATTATCACTCACAACTGTAAATCCTGTGATATTTGGTGTATTTTGACTCATATGGTCATAGGAGACTCTTGACTTCATTATTTCACTTGAATGTTTTCATTCCTCAGGATTATGGAGAAAACCTTACACTTGATCTCCCTCTGTTTGAAAAGTTAGCAAATTCATTAATTCTACTTTTAAATCATGTAGTTTTTCAGTTTATGCCATGAGGTTAGAGTGTATTACAATCTGAGACAGATGATTCTTTCCAAACATGTACTGAGTGACCACTTGCTATGACATCACTTGGCTATGACAGAGCTTGGGGTTTGCAAAAAACCCCAACACCTCCAGTGCTGTTCAGACGAAATACAAGGGGAAAACTTCAATGAACAGAAGCCCTGCTGTGCCTTGTTTAACATACTCTGAGACAACAGATAACTCCAAAATATTCATTCCCTTATTATTCTACAAGTCCAACCCTCCTGGAACCATTACTACTACTTCTATGTTAATCTTTTAAAATACAAACTTTACATTTTACTCAGTAAAAATATTCACACTGCCTTTTCTTTTTCAATTACTGTGAATGTCTTCTTCCAACACATGAAAAATGCAGCTAATTTTTAAGGCAACTATGTCAACTGCATGTGAATGTCTCAAACTGTGTTAATGCATACTTCACCCCAACTTTACCTTAAAAGCCACACTTGTACTAAGACACAACATAAATTAGTAACAATTAGGTTAAGGGTGGATGATTACTGTCTGTTATAGCATCTATGAATAATGACGTTAATATTCATTGAATAAAATATGTATATATTACACTTAAACACCAGTACTTGTTTTCTATTTCTATTTTTGTACACGAAACTTCAACTTCTAATCTCTACTGCAATATAGTCTCACCACAACTGTAATCAAACTAAACCCAAATGTAAAAAAAAGGCACAGAATTTATAATATTGATTAAAATTCCACATCTTGGGCACCAGAAAAAACAAAACATGTAAGAGGATATCAGAGATTGACAGAGGAAACACACACAAAAAAAAAGACAAAGAAAGATTAAGCCTATGCAACATGAGGAATAACTTTTAAAAAATTCCCCAGAAACATAAACCGCATTGTGCAATCTTAATAAAGAAACTAGCTGCCATAATGATAAAGAAAATTACTAATACTGAAGAATTTCATTGTAAGATTAAATGGCATATGGACCAAGATGAAGAAAAAAAGGAATTACAAAAGTTCCACAGACATTCAACATGCATGAACTACAAGTAGTCATCCCTCTGATGTAAAGGCAGGAAACATACTTGAAAACAGAAAAAAAATGAAAGAGAAGACACAAAAGACAAAGTTTTTTTCACAACACTCAGTCATGCCAAAGCACAGAATGAGTTGTCAACTCTTTGTGGTTAGAAGAAAGACCCGGTATGAAATGATTATCTATACATTTTACTTAGATTATCTCTTTCTCATTCACAATGAAGTCAATAACATTGAAGGAAAGCAATATCAGGATCAGTTTATATGTGATAACACTGTACTATCTATATTGCTGCACAATACTCCCTCTATTTAGGCCTCAGTAAGAAGAGACTGATGAGCATTCGAACACAGAGAGTAAAAAACGCTCTATAATGATCAGAGAACTTTGCTATCATTGAAATCTTTGTTTCCTTTACTGTTTTAACCCATAACAGTGATTTTAAAAGCTGCAGTACTACATGAATATAGCTGCAGCTTTTAAAGTCACTGAGAGACACAGAGTCTATGTATTATACTTGAGATCATATTTAAAGCATGATCATAGCAGATAGTTTCCTTACCTGGTAAAGCATGATAGGTTCTATGCTGTATCCCAGTATATCAGCAAACTCCTTAGCAATAACGGTTTTGCCACAGCCCTAAAAAGTTAAAAAAAAAGAATTAGATTACATTCTAAGGATCATGGGGAAGAAAGGCGAATAGGAATTTAAATTCTTACTTTTCCTCCAATTAAACACATATCTTTAACCATATGGGATTGCATCATTTCTGCCAACAGTTGATTAAGGCTGGAAGTCCTTATGAAAGTATCTGATCGAGGATGACTTTTTAACAGCCCAGTTCCAGCTGGAACCTATAAGAAAAAAAACTCAAAATGCTAAATAAGCTATACCATGATAACTCTAGGCTTTGTGTAGACTAGGTTACACTTGTCCAAAACTACTGTAACATTTTGCTGATAATTGTCATCCATCAAGTTTGAAACTGTCACTGTCACAAAATTTAATCATATAATTTCTAACAGACAAACTCCTTCACATCTCCTTCGCCAACTCTTCATGAAAAAAATTAACAAAATGTGAATCAATACAATTGCAGCATTGGGGTCTTCAAAGAACTTCAGGCTTTTCATGCTAGAGACAAAATAAAAAATCACCAATATTCACCGCTCATCAGAAAAACACAGAAGAGAAAGAGCAATTAGTATTGCGAAAATCTGAAGAAGCTACTTTGACCAGAACCTTGGAGAGTTTCAATTGTTCACCACGTTAAAGCACCTGTTCTATTTCTACATCCTGTTCTAGTCTGGAAACTGTTCCATGTGGAAACTACTTATGCCCTCCTGTTCCCAGAGGCATTCTCCAGACATACTTTCACCTATATGTCGAACAAAACCAAAAATCTTTGCCTCAGGAAAAAAAATTAATTGGGTTCCTACAGACTCACCTTTTACTGAAAAATTCCCATTTGCTGTTGTTCCCTTTTTCACTTTGTCATGGCACAAATTCTCTGAGGATATTCCTCACCAATGTTAGTATGATCTCACTGGCTCACACTAACTCACCTTTACAGACTCTCTAGAATCTCCAAATTCAATATTAACTTCAAATTCTCAAATCACCATCTGTTTCCTGAATAAGAACTTATTTCACCACCTAGTGGGTCATAAACTTCATTGGAAGAAACTCAAATTAATCATATTTGATGTGATTATTTTGTTCCATTTTCCCAACATCCTGTGTCGGAACATTACCAAGCGCTCATTAGATTTTATTTGATGTGTAAACAAAGATAAACTATTGTTTTTACTAAAAGAAAAAGGGAAAGCAGCATCAAGAGAACCATAAGTACTCTCTACTACTCTAATCCAATAAAATGAAAAAAAGAATTTCAGAGGGGTTTTTTTCATCCAAACTGTAACGATTCTCACAAAAGTTTATCTAGAAATACAATCTTGTGCATTCATAAACTAATATTCCAGTATCTAAATGTGTTTCCAGTAAATATCACATGATACTCTACCAAAAAAAAAATTAATTTCAAATTATTTTAGTATCAAGTGTGTCAAATTCTTGATGAAATGAAAACAAGTCAATGATTTTTTTAAAACATATTATAGTTTGATGAATATATAAATTCATACCTGGAACGTCACTTCTTTTTCACCAATTTGGACAGTTACATCAGCCTTGAAGGGTTTGTTTCCAGGTACACTCTCTACTTTAGTAATCTTTCTGGGACGCAAGTGTTTTTCTGAGTCTTGAAGCTCAAAACGCTGTAGAATTAAGAGATGAGGAAATTAATTATTAAATACAGCTTCCTGGTTTATAAAACTGGTCCTTCTAAAACAATGTCAGAAGTATATTTACAATTATTTGTTTGCGAAGTCCTAAATCAATCTACTGCACCTCAGCTTTTACTTCATATACCTGTGTTCACATTTGTGATGGTCTGTATATTTTACATTTAAAACTAAGGCACAGTTTGTATAACAGCTACTTATTCAGACTGTAATGACAGATGTAAAGTGAAAATGTCACATGGTGACTTTGCCAAGTCTTAGCCTGACAGTCCAAAATAACACGAGAAACGAACTATAGCCTTTAGCACATGTAATAATAGATCACCTATCTTTGCAGGTCATTACAACCAATTGCAGATTTAAACATCTGACTACCAATAAAAATAACCACAAACATTACATTTACTTAGCTTCCCAGCTGCCTTATACAATGAAAATTGAGGACAACCTGCACAAATTAAGCCTTCAGCATGTTCTGGGTATATCAAGGACATGAAATAGGACATTTGTCTCCTCAATTATTTTTTGAGCATTATACTCTCTTATTTTATGCTGTACACAGAAAACATGGAAACCATTTAAAATGTTGGGGAAGGAGTGTCATATTGGGGAGTTTATGCAGAAAAAAAATAGGAACTGAAACTACTGAATTCATGGAGTCATTTTTTTCAACAGAGTGAAAGCTGAGTAAACAAGAAAAAAACGAATATTATCCAACTCCTCAGAATTCTTAGAATTTATTTTTTTAAACAGAAGTCACTACTGTAAAGTAATTCTTAAAAACACCTGCAGTTTTATTACTACTAGAATTCACAGTACTGCCTGTTAAAGCTTAGAAAGAAAACTGAGATGGGTTTTTACAAGCACTTTATGTCTAAACATGTATTTAAGATAAATGTGCTTCAGTAAAGGGCTGCACCAAATTATATTCATATTGTAACAGCTGAGCTTATTTCAGATACCACTGAATGCTTAAACAATAAAAGAGGACAGGAATGCCTACTGAGTAGTATCACAAACTATGATTCTAAGACATGCTCCAACTAAGATTCTGTGAAAGGAACTACCAAAGGTTCTCACATTTATCTTTGTTAGTAAATTATAATGTTCTTACAAAGTTAATGACATTTTGGACAGAGTCAAAGGTGCTCATACACAAAACTACAAACTGCTTGTATGCTAAAATCCCTTACCAACTGTGCTGGTTTAAAGGTAAACCAGCAGGAGGAATGAATCTAACTCACAAACACATTAAAAGTCAGAATTACAGTTTAGTAAAAAGATCACAATAAGTACAAGGGTACAGAGGGAAAAAAAAGGTCCGTTTAACCCACAAAAACAAGTGTGTAACCCAGCACCCTGGGGCACAAACAGAATGGTGATCGTCAACCCCTGTGCTGAGCACCACCTGGCCCTCCTAAGTACAAAGTAAGAGGAAAGAAGGAAACTGTCAGTGAGGATTATGATCACAGTCTGGTCGAGAGTGGTGGTCACAGTCCTGCTGAGGCTCTGGTCCTCGTCTGGATCAGACCAGCAGTCCACAGTCCCAAAACCTCAGTTTATATATGCTTAGGATCAGGTGGGCATGCCCAGTACTTCCCCAAGAGTGGGGAGTTTCACAATGGGGGATTTACACTCTGACATATTTTTGGAAACCCTGATGGCCCATTAGCAGACCTGACCCCCCAGGCTGGGTGTGAAGGCGTTAATGGCTTCCCGGAGGGGTGTTACCACACCTGAGTCACTGGTGTGAAGACAGGAAACTTTTCGTGTCTCAGAAGTTCCCAAACACCCAGCTTGTAGCCTGAGGGGTCAGGTGTGCCCCTGCAAGCTGCTGCAAATGATCCATTGTTAGCAGTTCATGAGGGGGCCAAGTGGAACTCTTTTCTGTGGGGCAGGCAGTTTTTTCCTGGTTCCACGGTTGAAAAGGGAAAAGGAGAGAGAAGGTCATCTCTCTGAGGTGCAGAGTTGGTAGATGAAAGAAAAATTCCAAGATTTTAAATCCCTAACACCAACAAAAGAAAATAACTGCGAGTCAGCAAAATTACCTGCACCAGCAGACTCTCTATTGAGCACAAAGATTTGGAGACAATATCAGCAGACCTTTTACACAAAGGTCTTGGCAGTTTAATATTTCTAAGGTGGTTTTTTTGTTTTGGTGAGGGGTTTCTTTTGTTGTTCTTCGTTGTTGTTGAGGGTTCTGTAGCTGGCATTTTAGAACCTTAAGTCAGTACAGTGAAAGAGGACTGCCTACATGCAGTGTTACAGAATTTATACAACGTGAATTCATCTAACTGGATTTGTGCAATGGGAATTCATCCCACGTAACCACAGAGACGCCACTGAACTGAATACTGTAGCAATTAAACAGGTGGCCACACCTGAACAGCAGCAGCAAACACAACTGTCTGTGGTTTTCAGAGCAAGACAGATCTCTTTGATGCAGTTCTTCATTTAGAATTATGATAGGCAGATATGGAATCAGAGTGGCATGAAATGGATGTACAACACATTAAACATACTTCTGCTGAGCCAGAAACAACTTCCTCTACAAAATATTCAGCTGATAGCTCTAAAGGAAAAAAATATTTGTGGCTTGAAAGAACTACTATTGAACACATTCAGTATCAGAAAGTTCGGGAAATACTTGGAGAGCCAGAAGTGGGCAGTCTCATTGACTCAGACTCAAGAGGAAAGCAAAAAGAATAGACTAGCCACCAAAAACCAGGGAAGTGGTTTGGCAGTCCATAACACTCTGCATGCTTAGAAACATGTGAGAAAAGGCAAATTGTAAAAATCAGGGGAAAAAAGGAAGAGGAATTCTGACCATTTGAACATATCAAAAGATCAGTAACATCTCAAAATGGAAATTGCGACTAATACACTGGCAATCCAGCTGGTCAAAGGAACAGAGAGTCTAAATGAGTAGTAGTTGCAGATAACCACTCTGCTGAACCCACAAGGCAGCTAAGCTATTTAAAAGAGGCATTCAAAGGCTGGAATAGTCTCTGTATGGGATGGAAAGAGAATTTTCCAATGAACAAGAGGACTGAACTACTTCACAAAAAGCAAAATATGAACTGCAAGTCCAAGATGGGATGGATAGATAGATGAAGTCTGACAGATTCCACTAGTGGCATACATTGGCACTAAAAGCATCCATTAATGCAAAACTCCAAAGACTATAAAATACTCGGGAAGGAATAAGAGAGAAATAAATCCTTAGAAAATTTGTAACAGAAATATCTTAGAAGTGAATAGAATTACTCTGAAGAAGAATTCTTTCTTGTCTAGACAATAAGATTCCACTTTTCTGAACTATTATGCTACTTTCTCTGAGAGTGCCTATGTAGTCTGAAGATTCCCCACTGTGAGACAGGGAAACAGCTTTCGAGAAGAAGGTCAGGTAAGATTAAAGTGAGAGTGCAAGTAATAAAAAAATGAGTAAAAGGAACAAAAAAGCTTTTATTTGATATAAGATAAAGACAGTAAACACAGAATTAATCAAAGCATGTGCGATGGGTTTGATAAACCCCAAAAAACTCAGATTAAGGTTTTAGTTTTAACTAGGCCCCACTTCTGTGGGTCATGTGGTTAGGGACAAGTATCAGCTGACTTAAGTGACCAGTGAGGTATTTCATCC